>CP137679.1:15097468-15167906 GCA_037976565.1 Mesocentrotus franciscanus | reverse complement strand
TTCTAAGAGAATGTGGTGGGGCCATTTGTAAACTAACAGGGCTACCCATCAATGGTGGGATGCCTTCAGTGCTCAAAGGCCTGGTACCGGGTGCTTTGTTCAAGGTGCCTGTCCTGGGTCCTGTGCCGATGGGTGTCACAGAGGCTGGATCCTTCCCATTCTCCTTCGATGCAACCGGCCCTCGTAGTCTAGGTGGTAGCTTCTGGTTGGAGTGACGAGTCTTCATAGGAGTTCCCAGTTTGGCTTTCTTTCCAATCTATCAAGATGAATAATGATTGGGTTTAAAGGTACTATGTCCCATTTGCAGGTCAAAATGAAAAGGTTTAGTTCCAACGGCATTTGAAAGACAATACTTATTTAGAACTTCCCTCAAAACGAAAGGGCTTGAAAATGGCTTTTAGTGGGAAAATAACGACCATTAGTTGTCGAATCGACTTCAGTGATTGCAATCACCTAAGTAGTAGTCTGATTTTCAGACCCTTGTAACGAATGGTCGTACGTTTTGTGCTGCATAAAGATTCAATCAGTTTAATTTTGGCCATTACAAGTAGTGGATTATTGATCATGTAGACAAATGCTCATGTACCTGTTACAGCTCATTTTATGTATGTTATTACCAAAGATAAAAGATGTCAGTCAGTCACTCAATAGTGTCTGACAGTGAAGTCTAGAAGGTAAACAGGTTTCCTTGCATAATTTGAATACTAGGACACTGCTAATGTTTAAATTTCACAGATAGGACATACATGACATATTCATAATTCCTGCAAAGTTCTACAGAATTTGATGTTGGCTGCAAAAGGGACATCAGATATGATTAAACAGCAATCCAACCCTTCTTATAAGTTCATTTGTATGAAGGCAGAAAAATAAGATAAACAGAATGGTGAAAGTTTGAAATAAATCTGTCGCGGATAACTCTCCCACGGATAACTCTCCCATTAGTGCCTTCTACCTTGGGGCACTACTTAAAATTCATTAAATTTAAGGATAGCATGTTATTGTCGGTCCTCCAAAAAGAAAAGACCTTCTTGAGTCATACATTTTTTTTTCGGGGGAAGTGTAATTTTAGTTATTTTGTGGGTTGGAACAAATGGGAAAGTTGTCCGCCACTACATCACAGAGAAATTACGGATTCACTCAACTTTCTCATTTTTTGTTTGATTTCATTCAAGCTTTCACCAGTCTACTCTTCTCTGATTTTTCTGCTTTCCTCGAAAGGAGTTAGCTCTCAAGGTTGGATTTCCCTTGAACAGCCTAGGAGAAATGGGCATTACCTCTGATGAGAGTGTCTCCAACTTTTTCCTCTCAGATTCAGCTGCTCTCTGTTTTCGTGAGAGCACTGGTTGAAATCCTGCATCTGGGGTCAGAAGCTCATCAGGGTTCTCCACTATCACCTCAGGGACATCGTCCACCACGACAACACCTGCAAAGACAAATATGATAGGGAATATTCATACATCTTAAAGATACCATTTTAAAAGAAATAATGTTGAAAAATACGTTTTTTCAAAATACGACAGCCTTTGATAAACTGTTGGGATAAACATTGTGGAAAAAATCTCAACATGATAATCTCAAAACATATCAATGTACAATACCAAACAGACAAGAAACATATAAGATGATAATTTGTGAATATCATTGATAATACACATTGGATCAATCAGTATAACCATGATCTTCATAAACAGAGGTCTCTAGATGCTCCGTGCTCGGGAAAACACTCCCTAGCCTTATTTACAACCCAATGCAGTACTTTTCATCAATGCTCGATTACTTACCATAATTGGTGTTAATGTCATAGGTAGCAAGAACGTCTATTCTCTTGTCTGTGATGAGTTTGGGCTTTTCCCTGGAAGAGACGGGCAGGCTGACTGGGGTAGTACTATCCAAAGGTTTCCCCATCGGCATGGTAGCTTTCTTAGGATGCATGCAAGCATTGAGAGCATTCTGTATGATGCAGAGATTATAATTCATATCATCAACTTGATTAGGTATTACATTTTTAAGAAAACACAATTGGTTTTATTTACAATTTTTTCATGAACTGCTCAGACATAGGGTGATGGATAGATGTCTTCATTACAGAGAACTGATTTGCTATCTTGATGTGTCATGCAGTATCATTTTGCCAAGTAACTGCAACTTGCAGACAATTAGAGAAGTTATGATACTACGAGAGATCGACCGTTGTGTTATGTTAAAGATACCTGCAATATTTCATTCGAAATTCATTCAATCAGAGATGTTCATTTGATGATTACAATCATAATAAGGAAGGGCCCTATACTGAAGAAAAAAATGTAATCCAATATTCCTTCAGCAAGTGCATGCAAAACTTACATTAACAGATCTCTCATCATCATAGACTATTGTATCCAGTCTGTAGACATCAGAATGGTTGTGTTCCGAGCTCCCTCTCTGCCCTGCACCGCGCTTCACAAAAGGGCCATTGTCGGACTTTCTCTCCCCACCTCGTCCACGCCCACCTCTTGAGCTTGGGCCACGGTTCTCACGACTATTCCGATATCCCTTCTCTCTTCGATCTAGAAACAAAGCAAAGAGATTACCAAGATGCACCTTCTACGATATCATAATCATAATCAGGAGACTCGTCTAATCCCCACGCTAGTTGACTTTTCAGCAAATGTAGGAAATGGTCAGCCCTTGAACTAAAGAAAAACAAAAATCTGTCACAATATACATAGTCATATCAAAGCAATAGAGTACAATTTTCTGGAATTTTCTACTCAAGATGATGCAAAGCACTCTTGTACATAATTAATCATTAAGAGACGTCACTCTAAACAGTTTGTGTTTTCTTAAGTGCTTCAGAGCATTCAACTATTTGGATGAAACATGTAAGGAGGGACCTAGACAATTGTGAAGAATACATTTATGTTCATGGTGCACCTTACTGCTCTGAAAGTAATTAAAAAACAGTACAAAAGTTAAAAAAATAGTTTGTACCATAATCTGATCTGTAGCTGTCCCTATTGCTGGGTCTATCTCCTCCCTGCCTTTGATTGGTCGGTCCTTTCCTCCCATTGTCTCTCCTATCGTTTCTGGGTCTGCTTTCAAGATTGCCATTACTACGAGCAGTACTGCCGTTGTCCTTCACTGCCTTGTCAGCAGTGGTCTTTTGGCCTTCTGATGCAACCTCCTTCTCTCTTGCCTTGTGGTCATTAAAGTTACTGCTCTCCGATGCAGTCTCCCATTCATCATTGTTCAGATCAGACGAGTTCTGTCTTGGTAGGGGAGGCCTGGATGCTCCCTTTGATGCTCCATCACTATTGTTGCCACTATTGATCTGACTCCTATCGCTAGTCTCTTTGGTCCTGCTGCTAGCTATGTCTGGCCCTCGATCACTTCGCTGAGGTCTTACTCTACCCCTCCCATGGGAATTCTTTTGGAACCTAGGAGGCCTATCGGGTTTTGGCCTCCTGAAAGAACCTCTTCCTGGTGGACCATCTCTTGCATTTTGCCTCATCCTATCTTCGTCTTCCCTTCCTCTACCTCTTGGCTCTCTATAGCTATCTCTTAGATCGCTATCATTCCTGTAGTCCCTCTCATACCTTTGTGAGCCGTCTCGTGAAAAAGGTGGTCTTCTCTCATCTCTCCCATCCCTGCTGTAAGAATCTCTTCCACGACCCCTTGATGAGGCACCCCTTCCTCCACTTCCTCCTCTCCCTTTCCTCAAAGCACCTCCACCTCTTCCTCTTCTTGATGGCTCTCCTCTAGGCAAGTTACTTCTCTCTGTTCCATCTCTATCCTCGTCAGCTTCCCCCTGCATATTGGGCAATTCTGAAGAATCTTCTTTCATCTCGGATTCTTTGGGTTTGACCACTTCATCAGCAGATTTCTCTGCACTCACAGGAGTGCTATCACAGCTTTCTAACAGTGGTTTTGGTTCAGTTGGTTTGGCCTGCTTTGGCGGTTCCTTTCTCTCAGGAACTCTCTCTACACTCTCATCACCCGAGCTTACATCCCACTCCTCCTCCTCGTCTCTCCTCATTGGTCTCCTGTAACCTTGCCGACTATCATATCTTTCCCCCCTTCCTCTGCCTCTTCCTCTGATGCTTGTACTGTATGGCCTGTAGCCTCTTCCACGATTACTGACTTCATATCGCGTCCTATCTCTCCTGTTGGATGAAGGACCTTTGTCATCTCTTCTGAGCGGAGGTCCCCTTTCATCTCTCCTTCTGTTCGAGTCAGCTAAGCCTCTTCCACGACCACCTGACCTTCCTCCTCTATCACGCACGTCTCTTTCATCTCTCCTATCACGAGGTGGTCTCTCTTTACTATCCTCTGCTTTGGGTTTCTCATTTACAAGATCTTTGGGTTTCGCTCCATTCCCTTTCACCTCAGAAACATCTTTCTTTTCAAATTTTTCATTTTGAGAGTCTTTGGTCTCTTTATGTAATGGAACTTCGTCAGATTTGCGTTCATCAGCAACTGCTTTACTCTTCTGATCAACATAAGTTGCTTGTTTTTCTTCCACTCTTTCTGTATTCTTCTCCGGTTGACTGGTTTCATTTGGCTTTGATGGCTCCTTGAGTTTTAACTTCTGACTTGTATCTTGCCCTTTCCATGCTCTACTAGGTTCTGGGGGTTGAGATTCTACTTTCTTTATATCCCTGGAATCATTCCTAGAACCGGCACCCCGTCCTCCTGATTGCTCATTGTTTCCTCTTCTATTGTGCCTCTCATCTTTTCCATGAAATTCACTTCGATCCCGATCGCTGTCCCTCCTCCTTCCTTTCTCATAACGATCAGCCTTGTCATTCTTATCAAATTTATCTCTGCTTCCACTTTTCATATCAACCAAACTGCTTGGTAGTGGCTTAGAATCCCTCTGCGGTCTCCTATCCCTATCAACACCTGGCCCAATTTTAACAGTCTTTGATGGCTCAGATGTGTTCTCTTTATGATCTATGACTGGGCCGATTTGCTTATCTTTTTCACTTTGAAGAGGTTTGACTTCTTTGCCGAGATTCTTCTCTTGACCCTGTGTTTCCACCTCTGGTTTCTGCTCTACTCTGGAAGGAGCAGCAGACTTTTCTTGGCTAGACTGCCTTGGTACTACTGCATCCTCTAAGCCCTGGCTTGCAATTTTTTCTCTACTGGGTCTATGCTCTAACCTCTGATCTTGTTTTGGTTCTTGCCTAGATCCTTGCCTCTGATCTTGTCTTCCAGCTTGCCTTTGCTCTTGCTGTCCTTGCCTGAGATCTGGTCTTTGATCATGCCTAAGGTCAGGTCTCTGATCCTGCCTAGGATCTGACCTTTGATCCTGCCTATGATCTGGTCTCTGCTCTTGTCTAAGATCTGGCCTTTTCTCTTGGCGTGGATCTGATCTCTGATCGTGCCTTTGATCAGGTCTTTGATCATGCCTATGATCATATCGCTGATCCTGCCGGTGATCTGACCTCTGATCTTGCCTCAGATCGGGTCTTTTTTCTTGGCGTTGATCCAGCCTCTGTTCTTGTCTTTGGTCCTGCTTCTGATCCATCCTATGGTCTTGCCTTGGACCTGGTCTCTGATCTTGTTGATCAAGCATTCCATCATGTTTCTGCTCTGGCCTAGGAACATGCCGTGGCTCCTGAACTCGATGGATATCCGTATGAGAATCTTGGCGTCTTGGGATTTCTTTTGGGGCTGCGTCAGGCGGTATTCTTTGATTGCGGAACCCCCTGTCACCACCCCTTCCTCTATCTTCTACCTCTGCTCTGCCTGGGATCACTGCTTGCCCTGTGGCTGTATCACCTTCTCTCACATCTGGTGAAAAGTTGCCTTTCTCCTGGCCATCACTACTTGTTTCAGAGTTCTCTCGTCTTCTCTGGATATGAATCCCTATGTCAATAAATGGATAGATACAAGAACAAGGAAAAATTAGACATTTATATTAGACAAGTTGTATGTATCCACAAAAATTTCTGAGGCCTTTCTCAATCATTACAAGTTCTGAAAGTCCAAAATTTACCTACAATTTACAAGAAATTGTCAATGTTCACACATAATACATACATGAATAAAAATTCCTTTGAAAATATGTCAATAGTTTATTTTACTTCTATCTCTTGTAACATTACAAATTTAATGATAATCCATTATCAAAATAACCACATTAAGTATACGATGCCAAAAACAAAGACATCAAATGTTACACAATATTACACTCATAAAAAAGGACCAAAATTCAGCCAAGTTTATTGAAAGAAACAACAAATAGACTTGACGAGTGCATGGTGATTTTCACATTGCATGATGTTTTTGCAATAGATACTAGTATTCCTCCAATAATGTGATACAATATTAGATACAAGTATTCCTCCAATAATTTGATACAATATAAATGCCAATATTGCATTGTAGTATATTGTATGATGTAGACACACTGCAAGTGGCAAGAAAACATTGGCAGATAATCGGTAGCCGTCACTGGAGAAGTGCCGTTTGGTCTATAACCATTTCATCTACTACCCAATTAGTCTATTCCCATATGGTCTACACCCAGCCTGTTTGCTGTCCACATGGTCTAATAATCATTTAGGCTAATAGTCATTTGGTCTAATCTCCAATTAGCCTACTACCCATTTGGTCAATTGATCATTTAGTCTAATTACTAGTTTGTCTAATGCCCATTTCGCCTACCATCAATAAGGTCTAATGATCATTAGAATGACTGAAAATTAGACTAAATGAGCAATAGACCAATTGGGTAGTAGGCGAACTGGTTGTAGACCAATTGGGTAGTAGGCGAACTGGTTGTAGACCAAACGGCAATAAACCATCGTCACTTACTTCCAGGAGGAAACTGCCTTGGTTCTTGACCGAATGGGGGAGTAGTAGGTGTGGTAGGAGCACTGCCAGCCCAGTTCCCTCTTCCTCCATCTCTACCATGCCACTGCTGGTCCTGCAAGATAAGAATAAAAACAATATAACAAAGAGAAAAGAAACATTTCAATATTACATAGATTTGCCTATACCACATTACTCACTTAACTACTTCCATTGTGTACACAATCTAAGGCTTTAAATGGCAAAAATAGCAAAAGGATGACGATGTGCATGCATACAATCTAACAGTGTTATAAGCAGAGACATTTTTTGAGCGAAAATGGCTTAATCCATGTACAGCCAAAGGAAAGCATAATTTAGCTTTTCGATAAGAGTTAGCATTCATATTGTACTGCAGACATCAAACTGTTCATGCCGCTCCTACTGCTGCCATCACTACTTCTTCTACTGCGACTTCTTTTAGTCTGCGGATAGCTAGGACATACACCTTTGCACAGAGTTGTCACCCTTCTAGCTTTCAATAGACAGTTTATTATTTCTACTACTACTACTTCTGGGGGGTGTTTCACAAAGACTAAGATCGACTTAAAGTTGGACTTAAGTATGACAGGCCGTTCATGCCACTGTTTGCTCTTACTATTTTTACTGGCATTTGTCTTTCAAGGGACGTACAAATCGTGGTCTCTAATCTACAGAGTTAACATTTTTTGATAGTTCATTATTGAAGGAAAAAATATTATCTAAAGATTATAATTTAGAGACCGATGGTAATAGCAACCAATGGCATGAATGGTCCGCCATACTAAGTCCAACTTAAAGTCGATCTTAGTCTTTGTGAAACACCCTCCTGCTTCTACAACATACCTGCCAACCTTCCCCAACAGAAAGCATGAACATCTTAAGCAAAATTAAGAATAGAGTCTATTTTGTATACGTTTCAAATTCCCCCAATTAGGAATGATTGGCAGCCATGCTACAACTACCCTGCCTTGAGACCATAATGATGTCAGCATACCTGTGGGAAGGGAGGTTGTCTACGTTGTTGGTGGCCATGCTGTTGTTCCTGTTGCTGTAGCTGCTGCTTCAAGAATCGAGGTGGTATGTTCCGGGTTGGCTGACGATTATAATTTCCACCTGAGATGAAAATATACACAAAATACTCATGGATAAGAAGAGACAAATGTGGTATTGGCCCTTAGTTAATCTGGTAAATCTGGACAAAATCCGCTACCAACCTCCAGCAATGATAAAGAAATGTTTCTGATTATTATTTCATGTCTCATTGATGAGTTTTCTTTTAAAAGACAAGCCAACAAATGAGAAGATAAGAGGAAGGTTTGCTCTTCAGCCATGTATGTGTGACTGCTAAGAGATGTGAAATGCATTACCAGAAGGCACCATTGTAGAAAATAAATGTTAACACTTTCTATAACAAAAGAAAAAGAATATAACATGAATTAAACTTATGTTCGTAGAGGAATCTTTGGCTTGATTAGATAAGAAAACACATTATATTTGTATGTATGTAAATGTCACTAAAGAGTCAAGTTCTCAAGTGAAAGAAGAATTTACAAATAAGCTGTCAACATACCATCTCTTCTATCCCTTCCTTGTCTAGAGCCATCACTACTGCCACTCTCTGTACGCTGTCTCTTGATAACCATACCCTCTCTGGAGTAAGGCACTTCAACCCTCTCGTGATCTCTCTCAATATGCCTCTCTCGATCCCGTTCCCACTCTCTGTCGCGGCTATCCATCTCCCTCTCGGGCTTCTCCTTCTGCAGCTCAGTGACAGAGTCGCGTTTGGGGATTTCCCTTGGGGCTGCCGGTGCTGCTGGCTCTGCTGGTGCCGCTGCTGTACTATCTCCTTCCTTGAGCTTCTGGTCACGGGCTATTCTCTCATCCAGCTGTCGCAGCTTCTCTTCAGAGGCAGCTTTCCGAATTTCCTCCTCTTTCTTCTGCTCATCCTCACGGCGCTGACGAGCTCGTTCTATGTTGGATGACATCTCACTGGATTTGATTTGCTTCTGATGCTTCCATCTATCATCATCATCATCAACAGATTGCCTTGAATGGCCCTGTAGTGGATTACGAAAGAACTTGTAATATGGCATAATGATACCTTCAGATTGTCCATATCCACAGATGGTAGATAAGAAGAAAAATAAATTTGACTTTCAAAATGAATAAAAAACCATTCCAGAAAAAAATATCAAATGTTTGTCAATTTCAAACAAAAGAAACTAATTTTGAGCATGTTTGATAGACAGCTCATGTACATATTAAAATCCTTCCCACAATTTTGAGATTAATACGAAGCCTGTTATTATCTGAATACCACAGATTGGCATTAAAACCATAGACTACAGCAAAAAGGAGCAAGTACTAAAAGAGCAAATTGTTTTTAATACAGAACTTTAACCAGCACTGTAGTTCATTTGCAAAATTGTAACATGTAACACAACCGAGACCACAAAGAAAGAAAAAACATGGATCTCACTCTATACTCAAGAATAAGGTCAGTATAATAAAACTAGATGGAACTTCAACTGCGCGCAGTCGAAAATGATGCCTCCGCCATAGAGCAATTTTACAAACCAAAATGGAAGCAATTTTAAAAATTCAAGTTTGATTGTAATCCATCTGTTGGTTCTAATGATAACGCGATCACGAGCTATTTTGAGATACATAATGAGCCCTGTGACCTTTGACCTCGTGACCCCAAATCTAATCAGTTCATTGACTCTGCAAGATACATACATGACCCAAGTTTGGCGGTAATCCATCAATCGGTTCTTGAGATAACGTGATCACAAGCTATTTTGCATACATAATGAGCCCTGTGACCTTGACCTTTGACCTCGTGACCCCAAAATCTAATCAGTTCATTGACTCTGCAAGATACATACATGACCCAAGTTTGGCGGTAATCCATCAATCGGTTCTTGAGATAAAGTGATCACGAGCTATTTTTGCATACATAATGAGCCCTGTGACCTTTGACCTTTGACCTCGTGACCCCAAAATCTAATCAGTTCATTAGCTCTGCAAGATACATACATGACCCAAGTTTGGCGGTAATCCATCAATTGGTTCTTGAGATAACGCGATCACGAGAACGGGACGTACGTACGTACGTATGTACGTACGTACGGACGGACGGACGGACGGACGGACGGACAACCAGAAAACATAATGCCTCCGGCTACGTTGTAGCGGAGGCATAAAAACAAACTTAAAACAGTTATTCAAATATTTCAGCAAGCAAAGCTAGATTAAAAAGAACATTGCAAACTCTAAACACAAGAATTTTGCATAAGAGCAGATATACAATGTCTCAAACAATCATTTGTACCCCTGTAAATCAATGATTCAAATGAAGATAAAACAGTCATTACTTAACATTTCATTCAACATTTCATTTTACTGACTGATGATTACAAACAATGTATAGTGGATAACAGTTCCCTTTAGGGCTGTGCATAACCGTGTAATGAGGTACTCGAGTACACTCCTAGGCTTACAGGCGAGTACTCAAATACTCGGACGCCATGTTTTTTTTTGAATTATTTTGATTTTTTTTTTTTTTTTTGCCAACAGCATACTACGAACAGTACGAATGTTCATCTCTGAAAACCCACGCGATTTGACTTCAAGTTGCTGTTGAAAGCGCCTATTTGTGCTTTTGAATTTTTGACAAATAATTGAAACAATGTTATTTTTAAAACTAAAGATGACAGACAAATATTCCTCCGAGTCCAAACAGAAATCGGAGATTCGGTCCCAGTTTCTGAGTGGTGAGTTGACAGTGACACCCTGTGTATGATTGAGCTGGGAAACATTTTTACCCCTGCCGGTGCTCTTCTGGCACGGGTGACCGTCGGCCTGGACAGTGCCAGGTGATCGGGAAATGGCGGCCGAGTATTCAAGTATTTGAGTACTCGTCGCAGCCTTAGTTCCCTTTGTTCCAAAACATGAAATGAAAACAATTTTTTTCTACCCACAAATACATGCATTTTGGACCCAACTGTACACCTTGTGTTTGTTGGCTATAAAGTCCTGCTTATTACTTCGTAGGTCCTCCTTTGGTATCAATGACTGCACACAGCCACCTGAGCATACTATGGACAAGCTTCTCAAAAATTGTTGGATCTAGGCTGTTCCATGTGCACTGAAGCATGACTTTCAAGACGTCTTTGTCTTTGTTGCTTGGTGGATGATTCTCTCCAACTCGTCCCAGAGGTGCTCAATAGGGTTCAAATCAGAACTCTGAGGGTACCACCTTCTTCTTGGCTGGGAATGTTTTACTGCATTCGCTGTGCAAGTGTTTGGGGTCATTATAATGTTGAAAGATAAATTGACAGTTTGCAACAGTTGGGATCATCTGCAGTGGAAGGATGGTCTTGTAAACATTGGCATTCATTATTCCTTTGATGAAACACAGACTGCCAACACTAGCAGCTGTCATACACCTCCACGCTTGGCAGTTGGTTTTTGGCACCAGGGGCTGTACTTCTCCTTGAGGTTCGCCACACTCTCCAACGACCATCTGATCCAAACACATCGTACGTGGAATCATCAGACCAGAAAAACCGTTGTCCAGAAGCCGACAGGTTTGTCAACAGGTTCTTTGGCAAAGTGAAGATGTTTCAACCAGTTCTGCTTACTGATGAACAGCTTCTTATGAGGAACCTTGTCATGCAGTCTCCGGCCTCTTCCCGATTGTATGGGTAGAAACCTTACAACCTGTAGATCCTTCAACATGCTTGACAAGGTGTTGTGCAGATAAATTTCGATTTCTCATCACAACTGCTTTGTTGTATCTTTCTGTCTTCAAAGTGGTCATTCCCTTTCCCCCTTGTCCCTTCTGATTGACACTTCTTGAATTTCTGAATGATGTACTGCATTGTAATCTGCTTCATGTTAAGTCTTATTGCAATATTACGAACAGAAAGACCACTCTGATGGAGTTTCACAACCTATTCCTTCAAGGCATTAGGTATTTCTGCAGTCTTACCCATGATGAAAAATAAAAACTGACATTTTCTATGATTGTGTAGAAGAGAATGACCATTAATTAAAGCAAGGATATCATTTGAAACATCTTCCTTGGTATAGTAATCAAGTGCAAATGATCTGTACATAAATGTTGCTAGTTTAGTTGTATTTGTGATGCCACAAGGGTTAACCAGGAAGAATGGTCCCGAGAAAGGTGCTGTGGGGCCCTTAATTATACAGGGAAGGTCAGGCGACATTCCTTGTGTTATGTAATATGCATGATGATCTAGAATTTGATGGAGAACCCTTCTATTGCAACAAGTTGGAAGGACAAATGCAGAAATGGGGACTCAAAATGCAAGGTGTACAAATAACTTTTTGAGGGTGAGAAAGTAATTTATTTGCCAAAACTGCCAGAATATACCAATGATCAAATTCTTTTTTGTTTTTGGTTCATAGAACACATGTAGATCTATAATTATAGGCAATTCTCTAGGGCAAATTCTATGTGTTTTTTATTTTATTTGCCTTTAAGTAGCCTTTTTACAGGTGTACAAATAATGTTTGAGACACTGTATATCAGTTCCAAAACTATCAAAGCATGCACAGAAAAAAACACTAAGCAGACTGGCTATGCTTGCATCCATGCACATTTCTTGAACTTTCTTTTCAAATGCTTAATACTAGTAGTTTGTAAAGGAGATCACTATTCTTATGGCGCAGTGCAAAGTTCAATCAATCCCTGAAATGTTGCAGAATTTTACATTAGGCACCTAATGTTACAATCATGATCAATAACAATCTACAAAAAGGTAGGGATTTGGATGAGATTGCTGGAACAAACTACACAGAAGTTTGCATATATTGGTGACTTAGTGTTCTGTTGATTTACTTTAAAGAACCAAAATGACAACTACAGAAAAAAAGACCAAAAAAATACCAGGGCCCTGTTTCATAAAACTTGTTATCAAGAGCAAATGCTAAATTTCAATGACAAAGTCGCTCTCAGCCAATCAGATGGTATGATTTCAGTAGCTTTTAACAGTTATTGTAACTTGTTATTGATAACAAGTTTATGAAACGGGGCCCAGATAAGGAGTTTAGTCCTGAGATATGTACATGGATGAAGCGGAACAAAACAAGAAGATTCAAGGCACAGCAATCATTGGGAACAAGCTCATTAGGTCACTGAGGGTTTTCACAACTGATGAACATAAAACACAAGCCTCATTCATATTGTAGAATAGTGCAATCATCTGAAACTCATGAACAATGCACCAATTCCTTCCAAACAACTTTTTAATTAACAGCAATAAAGGGTGTTTTGAGGGGTGCATGCAAGTGAAGGAAGAACAAAGAAAATGAAGGGAGGAACTGGGAAAGGAAAGGACTGGCTGACTGACTGACTGACTGGCTGGCTGGGCAGAGCAACAAGTTTATACCTTGCTCCCATGTGAGTGGTTGGAAGGTGGCCTTTGAAAATGGGTTGGCCGACGCCCGAATTGTCCATGTGACGGGGGATGGTGATGCCCTCTCTGCTCGTATGGAGCCCGATTCCAATCCTGTTCAAACAAGGTCATCGGTCGGTCGGCCGGCCGAGGAGAGAAACACACAGAACTTTACCACTGGGCCTCTTCATACTCTATCCACACACCGGTTAATGCTTACAGTTCCCAAGAAAGATTTGTGCACAACACCAGTGCCTTTCCATAGTTTGTGTTGCATATTTATCAATCACTTAAATTTCTGGTTAGTACTCTTGAAGTGATTTTAATTTCATTCAGAAAGTCTAAGAGAAGTGATATTTATGCATGAAATAATCATAAGAAATACAGAAATAGAAGCTGAATTTATTTAATTTTTAATGCAATGTCAATGTCATTTACTCCCATTTTCTTTTTTTTTTTAAGGGGGAAGGGGGTGGGTAAATGTACTTAAAATGAACATTATCCATTACTTCAATATAAATTAGCATCTTGAATGCAAGTTTTGACACAGACTATTACCTCATACAATAGGGTGGATTCACAATTAACAGCACCCCCACCAGCAAGCTGGATTCTGACTGAAAATTGAGCCTGATTTTTGACAAAATCAATACAAATAGTAATTTGGGGGGGCCAAAAAGTGACCGAAAAGACCATATTCTTGTTAATGGGAGTCAATTGTCCACTTTTTCTAGCATCAAGGCACATTTTTACATAGAAAGGGCCTTCAAATCTACTTTGCTGATAAAAAGATAGGAAAAATAATGCCTCCGGCTACTTTGTAGCGGAGGCATAATTACAGTCTAAAAGTGACCATGAGAAGGGTCAATAAGACATCTTTGGAATCAGTTCAAAATTGATACCTTCCCCACCAAAATTTCTGATTAAATCCTCTTATCTCCTAGGGTATATAATAATGCCACAGCTGATATTTTTATGATGCATCACAGGAAATTCACGAAACAATGGTGTCGCTAGATGGCGCTTTGAATTGTGAATCCACTGTATTGTCCTTGATTTGGCACACATATAATAAAGTGAATTACAAAACAGGCAACTAGACTTAATCAGGGGACCCTCTTCTTTTATGAGAAGAGGGGAACATTTTGGTAGTTACCTGGTAAGACACAACCTTAGATCAAACCAAAACATCAATCCATTCATGTTAAGTGTTAAAATGGCCATCCACGTCTCAATCCTGCCATGTTACGAACATGCTCTATGTCTTATGAATACTCACCGTTTGGTCCAAATTGGCTGGCATCCGGCCGTGGTGAGGTCCCCGAGGCGGAGGGCCACTTCCCTCTCTGTCGTTAGGCTCCCAATTTGCTCTGGGTGGGCCATGCTGACCTCCCTCTCTTCCCTGTCAATCATGAACAACAACAACAAAACTTTGATCCACACGCACTCCACATTTCCTTGAAACATAAATAGATCAGTAGTCCAATTCTGAACGAATATCGTAGCATAGAAAAGAATAGTTTTATCAAATTTCTGAAGAATTGCATTTCAGATTCTCAGCCTCGCCCAAGAAGTAATATAAATCTCCTCTGTCTGTAGATTCACCAATTTCATAGCAAGCCATGCCATAAAGAAAATAATTGAAAGATTTAAATCACAAATTCATTGGGTGATGGATCTTCAGTATAGCGGACTATTCTGCTATCAAGGTTACATCAAGTAATACAAAGAGTTTCCTTAGTTTATACCCACTTCATACTGCTAAACCAACTCTAAACTAACAAGGGAAACACTCTCGGTGGTCTTGCCTGCATTACGCAATTCGATATTATTCAAAGGCAGGGTCGCCCATTAGCAGGCCCCCAAAATGAAATCCTCTGAATATAATAAGCATTTCGAAGTGAATATTGACTAAGAATCATCAGAAGAATTATTGACTATTATTTGTACCAAGATTGATAACTTGAATGAAATATGAACAAATTAAGTCATATTTGATGGCAGCATGACTCCTAAACATGAAATGAAAACATAGATCCATCACACAACATATTCATATATTTACTTTTAAAAAGCTATTGTGGATCAAAAGATCACATTTTATTTGTTGACTGTTGAATTCATACCCCCCCCCAAACAAACAAAAACAAAAAAACATGTAAGATGTTATTTACCACTTGAGATCTTTGGTTTAAGTCTTCCTCTGGTCTTCCATCCTTTCTATCTTTTGAAGCATCTGGACCACTTGGTGCCGATCTAAACAACGAGTAGAAATAAAAGAGATTTATTCAAATACCTACAAATTCAAGGCATCAGTTCATTATCCAGAATTTGATTTCCAATGGTACCAATTGCAATGCAAACATGAACGAAGAAAAAAAGAAAGATGACTTCTTGGATTAAATTTTCTGGATCACATAGTCGGGACATGAATATATTAGTAGACGGTGAAGTGTAGCCTCATACCTGCATCAGAGACTGCATTCAACCCTTACTTAACTAGACGATGTTATCTTTGTGTGGCTGTCACAGGACCTGCTCAGCCCCCCACTTTCCTTCTACAAGTTTATATACTGCTCGGACATAGGGTGACGGATAGATGTCTTCATTACAGAAAACTGATCTGCCATCAAGTTGCATCATGTAGTATACATTTTACTAAATTTCTTTCAACGAGAAGTAATTTTTTTAATAAATAGTCGCTCTCACAAGTCTGAAATTCGACTGGTCTATTACTTCATCCAAATAAACAGCACTTATATTCCGGCGAGACAATCTTCTCACCCTCTTTCACTGCGTTTCTTGGGCGAGTCATCTTCTTCATCACTGAAGACCAGCTTCTCAGAGTAGTCCACCTCACCGCTGACCACAGCCCATCCTTCTTCTGTCTTGCTAGCAGCTAACTCATCCATATCTGTTAGATGCTGCAGGTTGACAATGGCTGGTCTAGGAGCACCTTCCTTGTTACTTCCTGGCTTATCTGATCTCCCTTGGTGCCTGGGAGGACCTCTATTTGGACCAGGCTGCTGCTGCTGCATCCTACAAAATTAAACGGAAATAAATAATAGGTTGTATGATGATACATATAACATAAACATTGGTGCAGAAAATTTAATAGAGGTGTGAGAAAAATGTTGAAATCAATACAAGAAAATTAGAACAGAGAAGCCCATCTGCTTCGATAATGATAGTGCTCAGGCATAGGGTGATGGATAGATGTCTTTATTCACTGCTTTGCCACCTTGATTCCTCATGCAGTATTCAAATCCCTATACTTCTAGACGTCATTAATACTTCCAACGGGGTGCTTTAACAAATCCCTTGCATCATACTTACATTGCATTCTGGTGTTGAGGTGGATAACCTCTTGGGGGTGGTCCCTGCATGCCAGGCCCTGGGTAACCCATATTGTATGGGTTCATTGGCGGAGGTGGTCCTCTTGGCCCACCTGGTCCTGGGGGCATACCACGGGGCCCAAACTGCATCTGAAAATTTAGCATATAATACCATGTCATTAAGTCAGTCAATTTCTCTTGAGCAGCGACCATGCAACAATGACTTAATCCAAAAGATATTAAATATCTAATAATCATATCCGGTGGGGGAGAAGATCTGTATTAGGAGACACTTAGTTTGAGGAGTTCAAATAAATGTAATGCCTCCCACACCACTTCGGTGGCGCAGTCATAAAAAGTAGGCAAGTAAGACTGTTCAAAAGTGGTTGAGGTGGTGTCGGTCTCCTACACCTGAAAATCACCAAGTATCCATCAAATTTATTTGCATTAATCAGTGTGGTTATTGGTATGTGAAGTCTGCTCCTTAAAACTGATTTGCTTTGTCTACGGTGAGAAAAACTGCTAACTCTCAATTGAAAGGACCGCACTGCTGTCATAGGGTGATGGATAGACGACTTCACGATAGAAAACCATTCCGCCATATGGTTACATCATTTATCAGATCATATCTGTTCTTCAATTTGAGCCATGAGAAAATAGTGAGAACCAGTGCATTTTAAGTCTTTTATCACATCATTATAATAATTTTACAATCACAAGGCTGGAATTTAACTAAATAAGAGGGCCTTATCTTAATCCTACACTTGTTAAAGACAAGTTACAGATCAAGGGTAATAAGGGAAGTTGAGAAGGAGAAGGGACTCACATATTGAGGCATCATTCCTCTGAACTGCTGGGGCATAGGGCCTGGTGGGGGTGCGTTCCCCTGAGCCCCGTTCATGATCCCTGGAGGGGGCATGCCAAGAGGGGGCATCATGGGACGGTCTTTGTCTAGGGCTGCACCCGATGACAGGGCAAGCCCTTCACCCTCCCCCGTCCCAGTTCCACCGGACTTGTTCAGCGAGCTGCCGCCTTCTCGCCAGCTCTTTACATCTGGAATGAAAAGAAAAGTTAAGTATCCATTGTTTCTCATTGCACAAAATGACATTGCATTCACCAAACTGGAATAAAACAATTTATTAATTGCCATCTTGTAATAATCATAGATAAGTACAATAACCTCACAGTCATCTACTTTTACCTTTACTTAGAACTGTATTTATAAAGAATCCCTGATACTCTGAAGCACTGCCTCTGGCACCACCTCCACTAGGAGAGGTATAATGAATTTTGCTAACGATTTTATGGCCTGTAAAATAACCTCACAGTCATTTTGATATCAGTGAAAATATCAACAGAATTCTTACTTTGTGGTCTTAGACTTGGTCCTGGTCCATACTGGACCTCTTTGGGATTGTCTTTGTCTTTGTCCGAGTCTTTGCTGCTGCTTGAAGCGGCAGCTGGCTGATCTATAGGCATGCCTAGAGATGGAAATTCTTGATCTAGATGTGAAGGAGGAGGAGCCATTCTCATCGGTGGTGCTCCAACTTGATTGGGTACTCCTGATGCATTGAAAGCAAACAAGACATACATGTACATACATTGAACAAACCGAATGGACAAATTCTCCTGGATTGAGGTAAAGAGACATGATCGGCACAGCCTTTCTGCAATTTCATTTTAAATCTTTGAAGAAAAAAAACTTCACTCACATTCACGTGGTGATGTAGGTCTACAAATCAAAACAGAAGATCATCTTGCTACAATACATTGCAGGTGTCTGATAATAATTATTCAATATCATACAATTACTAAGTGTTTTTTAACACCAAATGGCAAAAACTTTGTATCTGCAGTGCCTAACATAAGCCTGATAAATATAGAAGAGTCGTGTCTTCATGATATGGTTAAGCAGAGGCAACACGAATCCATGAAATGCATCGTAAGCTATATCCGAGTATCTGAAATGAAAGCTTGCCTTAGCCACAACTTACCTTTTGGCAGTGCATTGGGAGCAGGAGGATGCCAGGATTTCCCTGACTGAGAGTCCTCTTGGACTGGAGGTCCCCGAGGAGGAGGTGCTTGCTGCTGCTGCTGCGGATTCTCTGCAGCCTGACTCTCTGGAACACTGCAACAAAGAAATACATCACCATTCAATATCATACAAACATAACAGCAAGATTTGGTGGAGACAGAAGGGAAATTCTGTTATATACCCAGCAGAATAATTGTTTAGTGGTACATGTTTCCCAATACAAGGTAAAAATAAGAATCTCGCATTATTAAAACTTAACATCTATGCAATATTACCAATGACATAAGCTCAGTAACAGAAATACACTACTTGCATCATGCATGTATATAACGTTAATAAATTTCTTCTACCAGAGATGCACTGAAATGTGTCTCCCTGCCATCGGTAAAGATTTCTTCACAACAGAAAAACATTCTGTTACCAGGTTAAATCACGAAACAGTTTTAGTCTGTTCAATATTTTAAAACTACGCTTACACTTTACTTTTCAGTTAACTAGATGTTTTTTTATTTTTTCTTCCCCATTCAATTCAAATTACACAGTGACCAACAATTTAGTAAGTTTCTGTTTGTTTTGCCATGTACTTTATAATGGATAAGTAAACGTTACGTGAGATGTGAGTTCGTCTAGCGGTAATGTCCGTGGTACGGTCAGCTTTCTGTCTTCGCCTATTACAGGTAATTGACTCAGCAGACCCCGGTTAGAGACCGAGTCACGTCTTTTGGATGGTGACGTTAAAGGTCGGTGCCCATACGTAAATAATCATATCTGATTGACACACTTCTGTAATAACAGAATTACACATACATGTATACACTATGAGTCAACTGCTGAGAAAGCAAAATCCATGGGTCATACTGAGTGAGGAGTCATGAGTTACATGTACATGTACATAGAATTCACCAGGACTTACTTTTCTGAATTCTTTTCTTCGGATCCCCATCCTGATCCACTTCCGGGTATAAGATTAATATTTGGGTCGTTTCCTTGGTGTTCACTTCTTAAGCTTGGGAGGTTGGGAGGCACACGACGGGCATTGCCCACTTTGCCAAGACTTTGTAATCCACGGCCATGGCTCACTGTTCGAATAGCAGAAAACAAATCCGATAATACATGCAAGTTGTTACCAATTCTCTAATTTCAGTAGCTTGAACATTTTATTATTCCAATTCAAGTGAAGCACTTCACATTAACTTCAACGGATAATGAACAATCATGATTTGGCATCAACGCTGATTAAACTTGTACCAAATAAATTTCAACAATGTATCTTATTAACAAGAGTAAAAGCCCATAATTTAATATTAACCCTAAATCGAATCACAGACATTAATCTGATGCCTATTTACTTTTATTTCAACAAGTAATATTTTCTTTGTCAGAACAAATTTAAATTGTGACGGGTCATTGGTTAATTAATGTTGCTCACTGGTGAATGCTTACACAAATTTTCCCCAATAGACTGTAGTGTTATAAAAACCGTTTCACAACGGTTTTTGAAATTTCAAATTCCAATCATAAATATCTTGATAATCATACATGCAATCGGCTTGTAAAAGTCATGGGATTCCTACATGTAACTGACCTAAAGGTTTATAATTATGATTGCAGTATGAGCTGAATGTAGGATTTTGTTTAGAATCTGAGGAAAAGATACCCAATCCCTTTAAGATCCTTTAACTAAAAGAAAAAGAATTTGTTTTCTGAATACCAGTGACCACCCCATCTTTTATGCACACAATGTGTACAATTCCCAAGGTTAAAAGAAATTTCTATTTACTCGTCACTCTCCACTATTTCCAAACATAGCAGGTACATTTTTGAAACTGAAAATCATCTCCCCAGTTACCACAATTAATAAGAGCCAAAGCGGACGGACATTCCTCACATGGTCGGTCATCACAAGAACACAAGAACACACTGCCTCCAGCACCACCGCCAGTGGCGGAGCACATACCCAACCAGATCTCATGGGCACTTACCTGCTAGTTTTTGAGGTTCTACGCTTTTTCCTTTGTAAGTATCGTATAAGTTGAGGGAAGAGTATTTTGATTTTCCATCTTTCCCTTTGTTTGTCACTGCTGAACGGTCAGACATACTGCATTTCCTGTCATGGAGCTCTTAATCACGGTACCACAGAACGTGCAAGAAGCCACTATAAAAAAAGAAAAAGAAAGTATAAGAATAAGGTTTCAAATCATTTAACTTACTCATAATAATCCCATGACTGCCGTTTCTGAAGCATCTGAAGCTGCACGTACATGTCAATACAGCTTTTCAAACGGCTTTGGTTTGCAACTCATGTACAAACTCGATGGGGAGTTTGCTGGGGGCGCGAGAAGAAGAAAGATCCCAGCAGCCGGAGCCTGTGTCCCGGCCACAAACCACTGCAGAAATATCAGACTGAAGGCCTGTCTCCATCAGTTCGAGTTTGCCAAATAGCCCACTATTTCTGATTCGGGAAATTAGCCTGATCATGAAATAGCGGCTATTTGGCTGGTGAAGACGCAAATAGTGGGCTATTTGCTTGGGCTATTTGCTTGGGCTATTTGTTCGGGAAATCTTTCCAAGATATCTTGGGCTGGTTTGCAAAATAGCCTGCTATTTGTCCGGTCTGTCTTCACCAGCCCGAAGACTCGCACTATGCGCGAAGACTGAGCAAATTTCTTGAGCTAATTTCTCGAGCTCGAGTTTCGAGCTGATGAAAACGCGAGTTGTAACTTCGGGCTAATTTCCCGAATCAGAAATAGTGGGCTATTTTGCCAACTCAAGCTGATGAAAACAGGCCTATTGACATCGTAAAACATACAGGGCTTTCATGTATGTGTCTCACATGGTGTCACACACTGACTATTGATGACTGCACGTACAATCAGACACATTTGAGCTTTTTGAAAATCCCATCAAGAAAAATCTATCAAACCCTGAAAATTTCTTGAAATATACAGCTTAGTTTTGGAACCATGAACACGCTAATCTAATGCACATTCTCAAATTTTAGTAGTGGGACCACCAACTGCACCACTGAAATGTAATACTTTTGAATAATTTTTACATCACTCCTGCTGTTCATCTCTGATGTTGATATGTAGTATGTACCCTGAGTTTTTTATGATGTTTCATATGCTATGATCATGATGAGATCATTAATTTTACAGTGATTTTGTAGTGCCCAAAATGGGCCGGATGCAAACTGGCTGCGGGCAAATACCACAGCCTCCACTTTAGAACCTCCAAAACTGTCCTTGATAATTCTTGAATTCACATGGCATTCTTCCACATACAGTTTCTTTAAAATCTATTGATTTGACTTTTTCCATATGTTTCAGAAGGTATATTCCTATAGTTTTGAGAAATGTGAACATTTGAAGCAAGGTCAGATGATGGTGATGTCCAGTAGGCCCTACTCATGTCATCATGGGAGGCTTGACATTGCTCTTAATAGAAGTTGCTACCGGCCACAAACCCCAGCGGACACTTTCAACAAAATCCAATTTCATCACACTCATCTCATTCCAGAATTCATTTCCCTTTTTATTCAAATCACAGAAGTCCATATTGTTACTATTTGATAAAAGAAAAATCCACACCCCCCCCCCAAAAAAAAAAATTCGAGTCGCCATGGTCTACTAATTTTCATTTTCCGTTTTGTTTAAACCGGATTGCAGCATCGGTCATGCATCGGTCATAGACCGAAAGATTCAGTCTGATATTATCGATGGTCGTTCTGCTAAGATTACATCTGGCTCCAATTACCGCCTCTATACATAGACTGAACTACGTCGTATGGGGTAATGTGGAAGGAATGGGTCGGTTCGCTCTTCACTTTTTACGTCTTCATATATCCACTTTGGCTGCAATATTACACTCCATCTTATTGTAAAAAATATCTAAAACGGAAATATGTACTTTGACTTACGATAACTTGCTCATTTAGATCCTAAATTTATGTTCAATTCGAGAAAGACTAGTCGTCAACGTGATTTGTTGTCAGCCATCTTGATTTGAGTTACTGAATATTCATTAATTTTTTTCGAACGTCCAATAGCTAAGTACCAGTGAGTCCGGCTAACCCAGTGATATTTTATATTCATAAACCCAATATCAAACGAATGATCTGATTGGCCATCGGCTTTGTTTTGGTACGTTGACCCGGAATTATATCGGCCGGGCCATATCATAGATTACAGTTCAAATACATTGAACGGTACAACTCGCTGGTTCTGAGATAAAAATTGGATAACTCGTATAAAGTAAGCCCGTAAATTCTACCATTGGAATTATGTAATGACAATTTTATGAATTTTATATAAGAAAGAAATATATACTTTCTTATGTCTGATTTATGAATAAGACAATTAGATCTAAATAGAGAAAAAACATTCCGTGTTCCCCGGAGAACGTGGCGGAAGATTTGTTTGCGAGGTATGATTTCGGTTTCTAGAATGCACATTACGCACCCGTGCGTGTCGCCCATCAGAATGAAAATTGAGTGTAAGGACGATTTTACATGTACGATTTTTTGTACAAATATCTGGTCAGTTTTCCTCTATTTCTTTAGGTTGTACAGCACCTACACAGAAAATTTCTTCAAATTTGCTCCTGACGTGGTTCAGACTAATTGTCTGATGTGTTTTCAAGTCAATTTTGTGAATATATTTTTTTTAATGAATTTGCCTATCACAGTATCAGTGTAAGTAAAAAGGTGCGAGCTCAGGAGTCGGGGAATTCCCTAAATTCACCAAACTCCATGCGTGCGCCTCAGTACACTAAACTTATCACTATTATCGTAATGTCATTATCAATTATCAACAATGAGAAAAACTGTTTTTTTTCGAGTGCGCCGGATTCAAGCGAAACACCTACATGTACTTACCAGGGAAAAAAACATTTAGAAAATTTCAGGGGCTACTTTTCAAGCTTGCATGCATGAAAATAACACTCATTAATTTGTTTTGCATTGAACTCTATGCAAATTTTTAGGGGCTCTTTTATGACTTTCGGGGGCTCTTTTTGGCATTTCGGGGGCTAATTTGCCCCGAGCCCCAGTGTATTTTTTCCCTGGTACTTACATGGTACTTTCTATGTATGGGGAAGACAAATGTCAGTTTTATTTAAAGATTCCACATACCAGACAGTTTTTTTTTTTCTGTCTAGAAATAGTAGAAGCTAGTTTTTGGACTGGCTACTGCGCACGATGAGATTGGCAATCACACAGAAGTCACAAACTGCATTGCGCAACATCCCCTCACTAACCCTTACAATGTGTACAGTGTATTATATTATAGAAGTAGTCAGTGGAGCCAGACAAATTCTCTGCGGAACAACCATCGATATCACTTTATCAGAGAATGGAACTCCCAAGTTTCAGTCTAGGCAGGGACAAGGTCAAAATATCTCTTCTGTAATAATTGATTCATCAGATGCCGATATCATCATGATCATACTAGTCTTAGCATGGGGCAACTCCTCCAAAAATCAACTGGATAATGAGAATCATTTGACATAAAAACAGATTAGCCCATTCAGATCAATTGTTTTATTCCATTATATGGTTTATATAATCTTCGTCTGGGTTGTATTATATGTATCAACTGAATTTGGATGAGTTGCCTTATGCATTTACTTTGTTTTTAAAAAATGAGAGATTCCACAATTACCCAACCACGTAGAACTTTAGCTTACATCTAGCGCATGCGCATTACGTTCATCCCGTCTCGGCCTCATTTTCCTAAATTGGCACCTACATGGGCCCTTCTGATTGGCTATCGCTGGCTGCCATTCGCTCAACTTTATAAGATATTATTAGTGTGAGGAGAAAGCTTGCTATTTTCCGTTTGATCTGATACCAAAATCATGATATTCCAATCAAATCTTCTATTTTGTACAATTTTTTCAGCATCCTTGAAAAGTTAAGTATTTCACTTAAGTTAAAGTCTTACTTAAGTTTGAAAAATTCTCATTTTCGTCATATTTAAGGTACAAACTTGCAAGTTGTACTAAAATGTTTGTTGATTTTTCTATTTTATGTGTGTACCTATGCTGAGTGTGCGTCAGTTTAGCATCACCTGTTTTAAGCATGACATGTCAGTGTGTTATGTAATATTACGTATTGGCATTGCCATTGCGCTTAAGTTTAAGTGGGCCTCTCTCACTTAAATTCAAAACCGCTCAAGCAGATCGGCCAATGGGAGCGCATTATTTGCCGTTTTCTCACTGTACAGTGCTCAATGCGTAAAGTTTTATGCGCCAATGAGACAATCTTCTTATTACCATATTCCAATGTTAAGAACTCTTTTTAAACAGAAAACCTTAATTTACACTGGCCCGATCTTTTGGAATTCTCTTGATGAGTCTTTCAAACAGTAACCAAGTCCATTTTCATTTAAACGTAATCTGAAGTTAAAGCTATTTAACACTTAGGCCTAGATCTATATAGGGAATCCATGTAACATTATGCTCATTTGCTTCAAATGCATGCCATTAATTGTTTATTCATGTTTACAATAGATCTAGATCTAGGCCTATACACTTTCCCTTGGAATTTGATTTATAGCAACCAATGTTGCACAATGATTTTAGTGCATGATTCTGGTTGCATAATGCTAACTTCAGTGTCCAGTTCTTCTTGTGCTTTTGTTTTTGCTTGTCTTGTCATGTATTGTCGTTTTGTATCGTCAATTTTTCCCCATCCCCATCTTTTCTTTTCTTTGCATTTTCTACTTTAGTCTTTATCAAGTTTATGATAGTTTGATATTTTATGTTACTGGTTTCCTCCGCAATACAGCAATTATGTTCTTACTCTCAATTGTATACTTTTACTGCATTGTTTGTATCATAATTATTATGTATATTTCTCATTTGTTAATATTTTAATATGGTTTGATCTAACTTACTACCACTACGAACATCCAACATCAAATATCATCATCAATCATGTTCATACATTACATGTAGCCAGGCCCATAGGCAATAGCCATAGCCTAGCCTAGGCGTAGACTCTATCGTCATAAACGAATACGAAACACAGCGGATGTATAGCGGGTTGTATGTAGTTCAGCAACAAAACAATATCAAGTTTAACGGAACCCTTCATTTTTATGGCTTATATTTCACGTAAATATATTATGTTTATCAACTTACCCTTGCTCGTTCTGCAGGAAAATGAATGGAGAAAAGTATGATGACCTACGTCACCCTTATGAACAGAGGATGTTGTCAATTCAGATGGATATAATGTCAATTGAGAGATGATATTCTCTCAAGAAATATCCGCTACAATAAATATGGCGGAAGGCTTCGGCTCTTCGGTCGAATAGTCGGGTACATTCGTGCGTTCGGTAGAAGCCGTTTAGATCATATGCAAAGCAGCAAGTTGCCTTTGTTCGCTGTCGAAGCCCCTGGGCAAGGGAAAAAAGCTAGAAGGGGCCGAGCAATGTTCGGGTGCTGGTGAGTGGTGAGTGTATGCATTTTATATTGAATAATGTAATTACTGTTGAAACGGAAAGAATGACTGAGACACAATACAATACATGAATAGGTTGAGTATGTATTATAAATGTAGTTGGCAGCAGTGGCACTGATGAGGCGGGGTTCTGGTCCGCGGGGAAGGAGGAGGGGGAGGGCCCGGGAGGGGGAGAATGGGTGCATGGTGCGCCCTGAGTCAGGATCACCCAATTATGTTTATTATGCCTTTCTTGCATGACATTACTTTGTGTCATATTTTTTTCACCCATTTCATGGACCAATCTTTTGTTTGTTATAATTAGAGGGCACTCGAGCTCTTTTTTTTTTTTTTTTACCCCAAACCCTAAGTAAATTACCTCAAATAGATTTTTTTTTTTTTTAAACATTCAGCCAGATTCTGTGATGGCTATGTGAGAAACTGAACTGAGTGAGCAAACAAAAATTGAGTCCCCCTCCCTGTTTCTTTTTTAATTTATGCCAATACACTCAATGTTGGCTATACTTATGTTTTTCATAGGCTGAATGGACCCGGCGTTGCATTAAACAAATTAACCCAATAATATTTCAGTCCGACTCATCCCCTGATTGTATTTTATTGCATTATTGAGTTTATAAATACAATATAAGATATTTTTATTGAATGATACCCCTCGCTTTCCTTCCAAGACTATGCCCTTTCAATGCTAACCACATATACTCTTTATAAAAGTAGATAATGATAATAACACTAAACAGAATCATATATTTAGCTTAAAAAGAACGTGTTCTTTGTCACTGAGTGAAGGGAATAGTGCAAAACAGGACAAAATCGGAACTTAATCATATAACCAGGAAGGTGAGACAAATACACTGCATTTTATAACAACAAAATAATTGGAGAGATGTCACCAATAATATTGTACGCCACAATTATTGAATGAATTGCTCGCCAATCGAGATTATAAGTGATCTCTATTGTTAACCATTCGTACTTTTCTATTGATTAAGTTAACCCAACGATTTTTGTTTTCTTTCTTTATTCTTTCACTTCCTTGTTAGAAAGGTCGAAATGCCCATTAAAGATGAAAAGATAAAATCAGCCATAGATAAGGGACTAGCTTATATAGCTGCCAGCTTCCCCTATAATATTCCCTCTGTTTTCCCCTTTGTTTGACAATAGAGGTAGGGATTTTGCAAGGGGTGAAAACTCCCCCCCCCCCTCCCCCTCCCCCGTCGAATATGAAGCTCTCTGTTTATTTTTTGTTTCGAATTCAAACAATTTTTAGTTTATCATTGCATTTTAAGTGAGTCCACCGGAGATGATTTGCCCCACCCCCTCCCACCCAAAAAGGAGTCCGGGGGATGTGTTCCCTGTATCGTCACACCTTCTTGCATTTACATGAAGGGCTCTATATCCCCCCCCCCCCAATTTACCCTAGCTGCCGGAGCCAGCCCCCTCCCCTCCCATTTCCCCCTCTTTATTTTATTCCTCTTTTTATTCTTCTTTGAGAGTGGTAGGGTGCTGCAGGGCTGGAAAAGGCTAAACCCTGAATGTTATGTTTTCTTTTTGGATTATTAGATAATAGATAGATAATAGATAATTTTATTGGTTTCCACAATATCTCATTTTACAAAGAGTGTAACAACATATTGAAAAATGATTATAATATACATGTAAATATAATACCGGTACACATTATTCAGAAAATTGTCCTTCATTTGAACTGAAGAGATATAATGGCGGAGCCTATGGAAAAACAGAGCTTGTTGTGGATAGGCCCCTTAAACTACAAATGACATAATTAGCTAATTATTCCTCTATTTATTTATATGATTTTTTTATCATTGTATTTTCAACCCCCCACCCCCCCCCCTCCATTTTTTTTTGTTGGGGTGGCATGTGTTCCCATGTTCGCCACTCCTACTTACATACTTCACTCTGGCACAGGAGCAAAATTCAACTTTGCATCATTCCAATATGAATGAAATACATTCACATGTATAATAGAGGTTGTCTAAGGCTCAAAGCTAATTAGAAGAGTTGAGAAAAAAAAATCATTTAATTGGTAGATTTTAATTAGTTATTAACTTCTTGCGGGTGATGTCAACCTTCTCTGGTCAAATAATTATGAGGTGGCAGATGCCCAAATAGTGGAGATTTCAAAATTATAGTGGGTGAGGGGTTGCGGATGCGGGTGCGAGCCCCAGTCTCCCCCGCCTCGTACACCTATGATCACAGTTCTTATTTATAAAGTTGTTACGATCATTTTTTGTTTGTTTCGGACAATTAATGTTGTAACCAGGTTTAGGGTGAGACCTCAGGAACTGAGACCAGCATGTAATAGGCTCATTCAAATGCCTATTAAGACGACAACCCCCCTGATTGGCCCCGGGCAACACACAATATGCCCCCGTGGTGGATTTAGAGAGCCACAACGGGATCATGATTCCAGTTTAAAACCCAATCGCGCAGGTGTATAGCCTTTATAAAGACCCCCTATATCACTTGTGTCTTTGGAGGCCGGAGCAAGGGGCAACCACCCTCCCCCCGGCAGTTTTCCAACCGAGAAAAAAACATAAAGACCTTGCAGTGAAGGAAAGACATTCTTCGAATACTGATCACGAAATTGCTGTTAAAACCTCATATTATATTTCAATTAATTTTTAAAGTTTTCTGCTCGGTCGCGGGTCGCCTGCGAAATCGGAGGTTATGAAGTCAAACTTAAAAAATGAAGAGAAATGGAATAATAAAAGACAACTGTCTTGATGACTGTCTTATATATGTAACGCATTAAAATAATGGAAATCCCATAGATATAAATAAATACATTATACATCTTTATAAACAATGCATAATTATTAAGTCCAAAAACTGTCATTCAAAAGGAAACATGGCCAAATGATATGCTCGATCGTTTCGATCGCTCATAAATAACTATGAATTCCGTTGTCACTAATGGTACTATAGTTATTGTTAAAATACTAGGCATATAATTATATAAACAATATTTAAAAAGGGATGCGAACAAAAACGGTCCGTAGTCTAACAAATTAGGCTAAATAAGACAGTTTGGCTTTTTTTTTAAATTGTTAAATCTAAAAATCATAGGAATAAAGTTAGGGTTATTATCATCATACAAGTCATAATTTAATAAGCGCTTCAAACAAAAGCACTCGCACACACACACATGCACATACATAAATATGAACATAAATAAAACGTTTCACAAAAGACATACACTTAAATATTATACATATTTACACTTAACGCATTTCATGTTAAAATGATTTCCTTCATTGTGTGGCTGTAATTTTAAAAAAGTTTCTGATTATATATGTCATAGGTTTGGTCGCTCATAATTATAGGATCCTTTCTTGAGGCCGCCATCACGTTCAAGCTCTAGCTTAAGATGACGGTCTTCTGCATTTTTTTTTCAATTTTGAAATGATTTGTCAACCATGTGGGATTTGTTTAATGTATAATTATTTAATTGATTTATATTATGATATGATCATATATGTATTTTAACTTTTGTTGATAGTATATATGTACTTAGTTTGAATATTACTTTCTATTATTTTGAAAAATACAGAAATAAAATAAAAAAATCAAACAAACATAGAATATATTGTGAAATTAAATTACTTTAGACTCGTTTTAATTTTAGACTGGGGATTTACTTTATCATAGTAGGCCTATGTAGGCCTATAGGCTATACAAATATTTGGGCACAAACATTAACAATGAACTTGTCTGGAATGGGCATACAAAAGCCCTCGCAACAAAAGGGGGCCAGCGAATGCACTTTCTGCGAAGGCTGCGTTCTTACCGCGTTGATAGGATATACTGTCACTTTTTTTACCGGTCCGTAGTTGAAAGTATAATGACATATGATTCTGTAATTTGTAGTGTGGTAGAATAGTGTCAGAAAGAAAGACCAAGGAAAACTCAAAACCATTGTCAAACAAGCAGCCAAAATAGTAGATAGACTAATGGATTTTGATGAGGTTTGTAGAAACAGCTAGAGCAGTGTGTACGGCTATCAAGGTGTCAAGGGATTCAAGTCACCCCCTGAATGAAAATTATGTCAAGCTAACAAGTGGTAAAAGGTGGCAGTCAAAGAAAACCCACACTTCGAGGTACCTGAACTCTTTTGTTCCGTACTCTATCCGTCTGTTGAATGAAATGTAAAATTTAAATTGTATGACTTGTATTATAATATTCTTTTCTATTTGCGTGTAGAAAATGATCAAAAACTTATTTGTATTTATTATAGGACAATTATATTTCATTTCCTATAATAGCAATCTCTTCTCAAATGAAATGAAAAAGTCTCGTTTGTATTTATACTCACATGTCATAATATACTGCATTTTTATTAATAATTTTTTCATACTGCCTTCAATAGTTATTCATTTTGCATACCTACTGCACTCATATTTAGGTTTCATTTATATAGGGACAATAATTGTTATTTTCCGCCATATTTGGGAAATAATTCCGATAAATTCTCTTGATTGTTAAACTGTTGGTAGTTTATTGTCAGTGCTTAATAACAATATTTTATTACATGTATAATGATATGATGGGTCAAACTAATAATAATAATAACGATACAAATAATAATATTATTAATATTGATATTAATAATAATAATAATAATAATAATAATTACAATGTAATATTGTGTTTGTAATATACTCTAGATATATGAACAAACATTGAATATAATGGAAATTTAGAGAAAATATCTATATAATGGGAATGTTTATTCTCTCTGTACTCGTTTTATATTGTATGTATCATGTCACATGTACATTTTTTGTTGTTGTAAATAATGCATGTAAACGCAATGAATTTCCTTTTGGACCAATACATTTGAATTGAATTGATTTAAATGTTACTATACTTCGAGGGAAAAGGCCCTGCAAAATCTTTCCCGTGCTCTCTTGATTGTGTGGTTTTTGTTTTTGTTTTCTTTTTTTCTCTCTGTTTGTTTTGTTTTTTGTTTTTTGTTTAAACATGGCCCGCTCTTATTATTAACCCCCCCCCCTCCCCCAAGATCCTGGATCAGCAGCCCCTGGCAAATGTCATTGAACCTATTGGCCTCTCTAGATTCTTCCTATCCCATCAAAAAAATGAGGCTGTATCCTCAGCAGCGCGCGCCATGCAGATCACAAATTTGAACTATACTATAGTAGTTTAAACCAGTGGCGTAATGAGCAATTTTTTTTAAGGGGTGGGTGCGGATATTGACGATAACGATCAAGATGTGGGCCTACAAACTACTTTTTAGCTATGACGTACTGTTTTTTTGTTATGTAGATTATTCATGAGCCTCAGGCTATATATAGTACTTTGCATCCACCCACTATAACAAATTACTTGTTTGCTTACATTAATGTTCTTCACACTTTGAGTAATGAGATGATAAGTTAATATCCCACCCATTATCCAGGGGCGGTGGAGCGTCTTACAAAGTGGGGGGGGGGGGCACCAACAAAAAGGGGCACCTACAAAACCTCAAAGTGAAAATATGCAATTTTTAGACATTGGTATTATACCCCTACATGGTGATTACAATATCAAGGATGATTTCAATGTTTGTTTCTCTCTTTACATGGTCCAAGATACTGCTTAAGCATCATACTTTGCAGTTGTGTGTGATGGTCTGAATATATTTATTTGCGAGCGAGCAAAAATTTAAAGATTTTGTGAGGTCGCAGTGCATAAAACTACATCTTATAAAGAGGAAAAGAAAACAATTCTGATGGGGTTTCAAGCACAATCTGATCATGAAAGACTGAAAAGATATTTGATAAGAAACATTATTATATCAACTTTAAATGCAAGCGATCGTAGCGAGCGAGCTATGGGCAAAACTAATGAAAACAATTGCTCTTAGTTGCTTTAAATTATGAGCACATTTTATGGTGAAAGGAAAAAAGAAGCACATATCCAAAGGGAAAATGACACTTATTAGAAAAGAAAAGGAGCACTTGTCTAAGTAAAAAGGGGAATTATCAGAGGACGGGCACTAACCAGAGATTAGAAAAAGGCACTTATGAGAACGGAAAAGGGCACCTATTCACAAAGGAGAATTAGTGGCAATTATCAGAAGGAAAATTGCACTAATTAGGAAGGATAAGGGGGCACGTGTCAAAATAACAGGGGCACTTATCAGAGATGAAAAGGGGCACTTATTACAAAGTTAAAGGGGGCATCTCTCTAATTTGAATAAGGGCATTCACCGGAGATGAAAAGGGACACTTATAAGAATAAAAAGAGGCACTTGTCAGAATATAAGGGACGTTTATCTCTCAGATTTGAAAAGAGGCAATTATAAGAGGTGAATGCATGGGCACTTATCAGATGTGGTAAGGGGCACGTATTACAAAGGGAAATGGGAGGGGGCCTAAAAAGGGGCCCACTTCGTGCGAAAATTTGAAAATCGTGCCGGTCGATTTTTCGCTCAGTGGGGTAGAGCAAAAAAAAATTTTTGGCACCCGAAAATTTTTCCTGCGGAAGGGTAATTTTTTCCACCACCACCCCTTGGGCGCCAGGGTAGTGAGCACAAATTTTTTTGGCACCCGAAAATTTTTCCTACGGGAATGGTTAATTTTTTCCGCCGCACCCTTGGGCGCCAGGAGGGGGCCCAACTTCTTTTTTTATCAAAAAAAGGGTGTTTTTACCTGTTTTTTTTCTAGGGGGGGCCCCCCGGCCCCCCCTGGATCCGCCACTGGGGGCACATATGAGATTGAAAAAGAGGTATTTATCAGAGGTGTGAGTAGGGGCATTTATGAGAAGGAGCTCTAATTTAGAAAAGGGGCATTTATCACTAGGAAAAAGGGCATTTATTAGAAAGAAAGGGGGGTGACTTGTCAAATAAAAGGGGGCACTTATCAGAGGTGAGAATTAAGGGGCACTACCCTTACAAAAAAAGTATTCATGGTAACCATGTTTTTTTGTCCAAATTACCATCCACCATGGTATCAAACAATGAAATTCATTGTTTGATGACCCTATGTTTATCATTGTTTGATACCATCATCGTTATAATGGTACTGGATGGTATAATTTGGACCCAAAAAACATATGGTTACCATGGTACTTTTTTGTAATGGTATAGCTCATCAAAGATTAAAAAAGGGCACTTATCTGAAGAGGAAGGGGCACTATAATTATCACAAAAGAAAAGGGCACTTGTTAAAGTCAAATGGGCACCTCTCAGATTTGAATAGGGCAATTATCGGAGGCAAATTAAGGGCACTATAAGACTAAGAGGCACTTATAAGAATGTGCATGGAACGGGCACCTAAGTTTGAAATAAAAAAAGGGGCGCTTAATTATCTGAAGTAAGGGCATGCACCTTTCCTATGTAAAAGGGGGCACTTTAGGGTATTTTGCCTGACTATCAATTTGGGAATTTGTGATTTTCCAACAAATTACGCATAACTCCATATAAGAAAGTACAATTTACAAAAAAAGTGAGAACAAAAACCCCGGAAAATCATGTCATTTCAGCAACATTTGTAAATCACTGGTATCGAATTAGAAATAAACCACGTAGGAATTTTATTTGGGGGAGGCAACTGCCCAACCCCCCCCATCAGTACATACGCCAGTGGTTAAAACTAAACTTTATCCCATCAAACTTCAAAGAGCTTTTTTTTTAAAGGTAATTAATTGGCAATGGGATGGGCTACCGCTGAAAGAAAATGCTATGTTGGTTCTTGCATACGTGTCTGCGAAAAGCCGCCTAACCCGACGAAGAAATGTCAACTGCTGCTCAAGATGACCTGCATACGTACCCATACCACGCAGCAGAGCGGTTAGTTCTTCTTCAATGTCACTATTTTTCATCCGCATAAGTAGTATAGTTGTATTAGTTTATTTCATACTGAAAAAGTTGCAGATATGGCGGATATTTCTCGAGAGGAAAAGCTCGCAGCTGCGAGGAAAAAGGTGATTAATCTGTCCTTTGAACAATATATTATAATTGTAATGTATTATTCAATGTTTATGCATATTCATAGCTATATTTTAGACTGATTTTTGTGCTTCAAAGTGTCAAATCATATGCTGTATTTTTGCTGTGCTACGTATGTTCATTGTAGAGTTAGATGAAGAGCGGTCCCACTCGTTATTGCTCGTGTTGTCTCGGTGTTTGAATTCGGGCAGCAGATTGGTCCCTACACCACGACCGGAAATGTAAACATCCTTTCCAATTTCAGTGCACAATTTTGGTAAAGGTTGATCCGCAGCAGTTCTTGACAGATATTGGTTCCTTTCAACTATTCGTGCCATAAATGTCTTGCACAACTAACGTTAAATGTTCCACTAGACTTCCAGAATCCAGTTGAATTCCATCATCATCACTGTCTTGCGTTGAGTCAAATCTCCAACTTAGTCGAAGATGATTGACAGATCAGTAGTCTACCGTATATGTTAGCGTAAAGGGCTCGGTGATATTATGAAATAAGATATTGATAGCACTTAGCCTTTATTGGCACCCATACTCCTGTGTGAAGAGTGATGCAAACAAAAATGCGTTCGTAGTCGACCATTCCTAGCTAGATCTACACCCGTCGCGACAAACCTTGCAAACTAGCTTTGGGGTTTGCTGGTGGACTCTTCTTTCTACTCGTACTCATAGAAAGCACTTTGAAATCAGTCAAGAATTTAAACTAAAATGTGAAAATGTGAAAATGAGTGATAGTCGTTAAGTCGTAGTTTATTTCAAAATCTGATGATGTTTAATTATATTTAATTATGTTAAATTATTTTCGTTCGCTGTAACTTCTCATATACTTTCTTATGTTTAATGTATTTACTTTGTTAGGCGCCTTGAGCATCTCTTGGGGTGGATATGTGCGCATTATAAATGTTGTTATTATTATTTTATTATAGCGATTTTCCTATTTTTTCCTATTGTTGATGAATGGGGAAGTGGCAAACCAGATTTATTAAATTTTATAAGCGTTTAGATGAATTTAGCCAAAAAGTTGCGCCACTTTTTTAACCTGAATCAACAAATTTTATGCTAACAAGATTCAATAATATGCTACAGTAAACCTACATGTAACTAGACAAAATTAAGACTTTTTTTAAACTCTAGTTTTGGAGGCCTAGTTAAAACATTTTCTAAAATGTTTTCAATGTTTCATGTTTCCATTTGACAAACATGAGAATGGGGACAAACACCATTTTACCCATTCTAATATTTGTCAATCCGCAAGGATCTGTGTGTCTCTAGTTTTATCGTTCAGTATTAGAAAAATATGAACTAGACATTGACAGTTACATGTTTGTTTCCTTTCTTTATTTGTCTGTGTGTTTGTTAGTTGTTGTTTTGTACGTCTTGTTAATTTTGGGGTCAATGTACATGTCATACTATTTTCTATTTTTTGCTGACCCCTTATAATTTCTTATAATTTGTTTCACCTCATTGCTTTGTATTGTTTTCTATTGATGATACGATGTTGTTGTTTTTATTGAAAATAAAGACTGAACTGATCTGAACTGAACCGACAGTGTAATGCAAACACAATGTCTCGTTTTTTTTTTACATTTCATAAAGCTTCAAAAATTCCAACAAAAGCGCACCCCATCCAACACTGGTGGCCCGTCTGCAAAGAGTGCAAAGACGAAAACTGGGAAGGTCAAGTCTAGCAGTAGACCAGAGAGTCCCGTTCCACGTCAGGTCCAGACTGAACCAGCCAATCAGAGGTTAGCGGACCATCGGGCCAGGCAAGATGAAGTGGCAGCAAGCGCAAGTTTTATCTCACAATCACCGGTAGGTTTGATCTTATTGTTTTAAATAAGTGCATGAAAACCCCAAACTAGTGTCACACATTGAAGTGTAAATTTTAAATGGACAATGGTAGAAAACTGAAAGTAAACTCGTCAATTTTCAGATGTTTGTCATACCATATTCATGTACTTTTGGACCATCAAGTGATTAAGATTTTTTGTAAGCGAGAATATTTCATTTTGTATGCTTGAATGACCTCACCATTCCTCTTTAATCTTGCCTTGGAAGTCATTTACATAGAAGATTTGTTGACAAGTTATCACAACTTAACTCTGAACTTTGTTGTGTTGTACCTGTGTTTTTATTCTTTTAGCATGAGAAAGGGCCAAACTCAAATGGGCTTCCATCATCGAGGTGAGTCTGAAGCTCTTTTATAATTTACATGTACATGTACCCTATGGATGTCTAAAAGACGCAAAGTAGTGGGCTCTCATGGGGAATTCGACACCATTCGGGGGTTCACCCAATAACAGGTGTTATCAATCCCCGGGATTAGCCTTCAGTTTTATGACCATCCCCCCATATGGTAAAGTCATTATCTTACATTTCCCTCACCAAAAGACTCTCTCAGAGACTAGGGGATATTTCTTGATGGGACCATGAGTTTGCTGTGTCCGAGACTTGTACACTCATTAATAGTATTTTAACCAAGTCTGGAGTCAGCGAATTATGACCTACTGCACATGGAAACTGACTACCATCTCCCTTTAACAAAGACATTAGCATGAGGCATTAGGACATACCATAGTGGTGTTGATGATTTTCCAAATTACATATATGGGGCTATATTTGTTATTACGTACATTCTGATGCCAAGAAATGTCAAGCAAATGGATTAGTTCAGAGTGGAAGATTTTGCTACCCGACCGTATTATCCAAAATTACTGCACTAAGTACTGAAAAGTAAAAGTGTAAATAAGCAAAAGCTACTAAAGGAGAAAAAAGGAGATACAAATGACTTGGACCACCGGCAAAAATCTATGTAGAAACGGGAACAGCGCTTTAACTCTGGAAAGTTAAAGTAGAATTCTAGTAAAGAAGGGGGATGGGGGAGGATGAGCTCCTGAGAAAGCCTCGTGTTCAAAATCTTGAGCATTTACCCTGGAAATAGCATTTATTTTGAACTTTCCACAAAAGATTTAGTTCCTATGTTTTGTCATGAATTCTTAAGTAGTATTTTCTTCTATTTATTCTGTTTCAAATTTATTTTCACCAAGTCTGGTAGGAAAAAATGCTACATTCCTTTTATTATCTTTAGATGTTCTTGATATCAATCTGGGGGGTGTTTCACAAAGATCCTAAGTTGAACTTATCTCAAAGTTGGACTTAACAATTATGGAAAGCCGTTAGTATCTTTGAAAATATTTTGTAAAAGTTATTTTAAAAGGCATGAAATGTTGATTCAAATCTTTCAAATTGTCTATTATCAAGGAGATTTCATGCTCTTGATGTGGTATTTATGAAAAGTCAAAAATACTTGAATTTTTGCTTTTGAATATATTTGATTTTAAGGCTACAAACGACTCTCCATAATTTTCAAGTCCAACTTAGAGTTAAGTTCGACTTTGTGAAACACCCCCCTGATATAATATGTCTCACTCCTATACAGTAAGCCATTGTCATCAAGTGAGAGTCTCAGACAGATGTCCCGTCAGCTGAATGGACTCATGGCAGAAGTAAGATTTCTCAGCTTTTTAAATTATATTTGCAGCGATTTAAAAGAAATGCCTTTATGATTGATTGTTGCTTACAATGTCATTAGTAATTTTGTTTTTATTAATTGGACATTTCCTTTGTCTTCAAAATTGTATGGACAGTAGTATAAGGTATACAGATGAATTTAGCCTGTTGCAGTTGGTCTCATTGTCGTCGGGGATTAATGGTTGTAATTTCACTATGTTATGGGCATTGACAATTTAAAGAATACTCTCTTTTAAAAAAAATATTATTGTGTTATATACACTCTACAATAACTTGACATTACCAAATCTACAGTTTATATTGAAGAAAGAAAGACTTATTTCTGAAGAAAAAAATTATTTTGACAATAGTAATGTGAAAAATGCCTACTTCTCTCTAAATGCTTGTTCACATTGCTGCAGTAAACCGTGATTTCTTTGTGGTTTAAAAAAAAAAGTGTAAATGAATGGCAATTGTGTACAACAGGGGTGGCCAACCTTTTAAAGCTCGCGGGCCACAGCTAACGATTGGCATAACTTGGCGGGCCTTAGATAGTCTTCTCCCAAAAAAAATTCATGCGGGCCGCAGGTTTGCCACCCATGGTGTACAACAAATGTCCTATGTGTATGCACTTAACTCTTGTGTCATGAGAAGCATAATACACTTACGTCATTGTAACAAATACAAAAATGCACCGTTTTTTCGGCAGCATATGTGAATGAAGCTTGAGAGATGTAGAAGGCCCTATCATTAGTTGAGTTTGAATGACATATTGATTTATTGTTTCCCTTTGAATTTAGTCTTCACTTGTCAACGGTGAAATTGGAACAGGAACAAATGGAATGTCTGATTTAGAGGTAAGAAAACATATCAATTGTGCCTTAGAAGCTTTCCTTAGATATACCTTAGGTACTCCTTTGATTTATGTACCAACTTTCTAGTATTTTTGTATCGTAATATTACCCTGATCATTGGATCAATGTTTAAGTATAAGCTTTTACAATTTGAACCATTCTAAAGACGCGATTCTCAGCAGTGCGCGTAGAACTTAGTGCGCTTAGACTGTGTGTGGGCCTATACTTAAGTAGCACTGTACGTAAACGCATATAGAGTTATATGTTTGCGCGCTAAAGTAGGTCTATGAAGCTTTGGATTTATAGCTTGTCAGCAATAATGACATGAAACAATCTTGAAATGAATTCTTTTTACATCAAATAACAAGGATCTAGGAGTTTCGTTGCATAAATAAAATGATGCATGTTTTCATTTGTTCATTAAATGATCTATCCGCTCTTGTTCAGTCTGTTTATGCACCTATTGTTCTAGATGCATACAGCCTCAACTCGAATGCGGATAGATCATACAATGAACTCATTCGCATGCATCATTTGTATAATACGTCATTATATGAAATACTTCCAACTATTTTCAAGATCTCTCTTGTTCAACGTAGATTCGCAATCAAGAACTTGCAGCAGAGGTGGATCATCAAACCCAGGCTAATAAGAGACTCTTACTGGAGGCAGAACAGTTGGTAAATACTAGACACTCTTTCTGCTTAAACTCTTATTACAGGCCTTGCTATATCTGATGCCATATTTATTTTCCCCTATGAATTATTACATTATTATTCATTTGACTAGTGTCACGCTTACACACCAATATTAAAAGGAAGATTGTTCTCTCTTTTATTTTCAGTGGTTAATGAGGTGAAAATACACAGTTAACACACTTTCTATATTAAGTTATCAATTAATACATTTAAAAAATTCAATTAGTTAATGATATGGACCTAAATAAGCTATAACAACATTTCAAGTAACAATACACAATTGGTTGCTATGTTCGTTAACCACCTTCTTTGGACTGGATACTTTCTATTGCAAGTGAAATAAGATAGATGTTTGCTTCAATAGCTAAGGATGATCTATAGTGTTAACTGTATTTCAAACGAGGCTTCTGAATGTTAGCATGCAGAATATGTTGAAGGATTACATTTTGATTTATTCTTGATTCACAGAAACAACAGTGCAAAAGGTTACAGGACAGTATTGAAAAGGTAAATAATCCATTTTTTTCTTTCTCTTTCCCATGCTCCAATTGCCCCTCTCCTCTCTCTCTCTATCTCTGTATAACCATTGCTCTTTGTATCAACATGCTTTTATATGTCTGTAAGTCTATATTTATATAATTGGAAGTGATCTAATTTGACAAATTTCTTTCCAAAGCTGTTCTAGTTGATCCCAAACTCTTGGTATTTCATAGTTAATTACTAAATTTTATTTAGCTAAACTACATTTTATACTTTCTGTAACTCTTGGGTTTACTTGATGTTCTGCAAAAGCGATGACATTCATCAATAACCAAATGATTGGGATGAAGACAAGTCAACGATGAGGATTAATTATGATATTAGCAATCTTTAATGAAATAATCAGTGTGTTATACAAAATACTTTGTGTGATATGTTTGGTTAATTGTTTCTTTATGTTCTGATTCTGAAGGAGAGGAATGAGTTTGGTCACCAAGCACATAAAGAGCAAAGCGCCCTCAAAGAGCAGCTTCAGGTTCACATTCAAACGATTGGTATTCTTGTCTCTGAGAAGTCTGATCTACAGAGTGCACTCGGACAAATCCAGGGTGGTTTCAAACATAAGTCTGGTATGTTTTCGGATGATTTCTTATTTAGTTTAAAGGTGCTCTCTGCCATACCGTCTGTTTGGAGTCACAATGGCCTGAACTCTATGTTGAAGTATACAAGTTAATGCCCCTTTCGCTCCAAACAGACTATATGTAGTCATGATTGATACAGGAATGTGGATAGGTTTCAAGATTATTTTCTTGCTTTGATCAGATTTAAAGTTACAGTGTCACACTGAACAGCCAATTGACGACTACAAAACAGTATAAGAAGATGAACAGGAACAAGAACAGTAAAGGAACAGGAATGATCATGTTGCAATGTTTTCAAAATCAAATTTCATAATTGAGATAAGCCATTGAAAAATTCTTGGAAAGTAAGAGAAGATAAAGCTTTGTATTGAGCTGAGGGAGGATGAATGCGAAGGAGAAAAAAAAAGGGTAGAACAAGAAGAATATGCATGGGATGAAGAGATGGAAAAAAACGGAAGAGTAGGATATGAAGGAAAGAAAGCCAAAATAAAGTAGTACAGTGAAAACTGTATATAAAGACCACTCAAAGAAGACGAGAAAAGTGGTCTTTATAGGCAGGTGGTTTTTATGTATGGGTTCCTTTAATATAGGTTCAATGGGAAACTTTGCTCAAGGGAGACAAAGAAATGCAGTCTTTATAGACAGGTGGTCACTAAGGCAGGTTTGACTGTAGAAATATATTATGAAATTAATACCTCATGTTCATGTATGCAGATCTTGTGGTTTGATATCCAGTGTGGTTCTTACGTGGTTCTTTTGTATTTTATTTTAATAGATGAGGTAGAGAATCTAGCAAGTCGTCTTCAAGTTTCGAGACAGCGTGTGGCTGAACTGGAGAGAGGACTAGCAGGTGCTAAAAATTCATCGACACAGTTACAGAAGGTATGCATCATCCATGTGAATCATCTGGGCCCCGTCTTATAGACTGTTGCGATTAACCGCAACCAATTTGCGATTGATATAAATCACAATTATGCACATAAGAGATAGGAGACTGCAAACTTGCGATTGATAAGAAGACTTGCGATTGATCTAAACAATCGCAACTTTCTATAAGATGGGGCCCGGTATATACATATGAAATGAGATTCAATATACTTTGTGGCGTAATATTAGAATTTAAACTATCTTTCAAAAGTTTGTAGTGGCTATGATGATAAATGGACGCCACTCACTTGGAACTATAAACAATTTAAAAAAACAGAGAAGTGTCTCCAACAAATGAAATTCATGGATAAGTCTCTCCATTTCTCTCTAGTTTAGTTTGTAATTTGTATCAAGGAGAGAAATGGGGACCTGAGCGGTCGATGAAGCAGTTCTGCCCCTGAAACCTCAAAACCCCTTACCCCCTGTACTAAAGAATTGGCATACTCTTGCAGCTTGCAAGAAACATCTGAAAACACATCTTTTCTAATTTCTCTTAATATTCCTCTTTGTTTGTAATAAACGTACATGTAAGCTTTGTATGATGATGCTCTTTTGCTTTGTTTAGTTGTGAGTATTTCTTTTTATGCGCTTTGTATCTTATGAAAAGGCGTTTTATAAATGAAACAATATCATTATTATTTACCCTCATGATGACCATATTGTAGGAATACTCACAGGGAATAGAAATGTTGCGTTTATCTTTCATCCTTAGGTTCTATTATCAGACATAGGAATGACAAACACGTTTCCTCTTTTTTTTTCACTCTCAGACAAGCAAAGAACTGGACAAGGAGAGAGATTCATTGAAATTAGATGTATATAAACTGAGGTAGGTTGTAATCATGATATCATGTGTTATTGTATAGAATAGTCCCTTACTCCACTGTTATAAAGGGCTATGGATTGTATGAAACGACCTTTCACGCCAAACATTCAACATTTTGTGGCTTGGTTCAATAACTTTTTATTCAGACTTTTTATAACACTCCTGCCCATGTATATTGTTTTTAGAGACATTACAGTTTATTTTAATAATGTGGCCATGAAAGAAATGCATTATTGTTGCCTATTTGAAGAACAATATGTGATCAATTTAGCCCTCAAAATAAATCCTGTCCTGAAAGGGTTAAGCTATGCCAATGTATAGAAGCTGTACTGCAATCACTTATTTATATATTTATTTATTTATTTTAATTTTGTAAATAATGCTTGGATTGATAAAAGTTATTATTTCATCTTAGCTATGTTTATTTTTGTGTGAATGTTTAATTGTGACAAATATAGGAACCTACATGTATTTATCGTTTGTTAAGTGATCATGTTTGTCTCTTTTTCTGTTGCAGGAAAGCAAAGGATGAGTTGAGTCAGCAAAATTCAGAATTATCAAGCCAGTTACGAGCAAAGGTAAGTGTGTTTTGAAAATGTAGTAATTGACAGTAAGAACATGTGAAGTTTTAAAAAAAATTGAATTCCAACAATTTAGGAATTTTAAGGTCACATTATGAAATCTTTGTCTGTCTGTCTCCCCCTCTCTCTCTCTCTCTCTCTCTTTCTCTCTCACTCTCACTTTGACACTTTCTCTCTTTGTCTCAACCAACTTTAATGTTTAATGTACTATTTGAAGCATTGGTATTTCAATGTTGTAATATGTTGTAAATATCATTTATTTAGTCCACAGAAAATGAACAGCTGGGTCAGGTCCCGGGTCAACTTCAAGAATGATTGACTCTAGCCCAAGCATTGGTATTTCAAAGATGTAATGTGTTGGGGATATCGTTTTTCAGTCCACAGAAAATGAGCAGTTAGGTCAGGTCCTGGGTCAGCTCCAAGAGAGATTGAATCTAGCGGAGCTTCAGGTCCAGCAGCTGACCGCTCAGACCGGTCAGTCACAGGACACGCAACTCACCATCAGCAGACTGCAGGAAGAGAAAGCAGACACAGATAGAAAACTAGCTCAGGTAATTTTTTTAAATTCATATTACACTGGAGGAGATTGCAGGTTATTCTGCTTGTTTTTATTGGCTTTCAGAGCCGAGTTCTCTTTACACCTTTTTATCGCTTTGGACAGACGTAAAGAATCAACTATAAAACTCTATTTATAACTTTGTTTGCCAGACCCTGTATTTGGTAGTGAGATTACATTTGTTGTGGTCGAACTTGAAAAACAATTTGGAGGCCAGGCTCCCTGTTATGCCATTTTAAACACTGAAGCTTTGTAGAGGTGTTGTGGTCTAGTGGTAAGTCACCGGACTGTAGATTACAATGTACAGGGTTCACATCCCAGCCCGGCACTAATGTCCTTTGGCAAGACATTAATCTATGTTGGCCTCTCTCCACCTTGGTGTTAAATGGGTACCCAGTAGGGCGCAAACGTTAATGTAGTTTGCTCAGCATTGTGAGGGTCTGTAAAATGGCACCTGGCTGCAATGCTCCCCAGGGAGTGGAAAATGTGCATACATTGTGTGCGAGCAATCCTGAATCCGATGACCGGGTAACGATTTATCTGAAAAGCGCATGGAGGCATCATCGATGTATTAAGCACTATATAAATGCAGAATATTATTATTATTATAAGCTTCTAATGATGAACATTAAAAAAAGATTGATACTTATTCAATCGTCTATCCCATCCTACAATGTTTTCCACTAAGTGGGACGTTGTTTCTTCTTCAATGTACTTTTTTTTGAATTCTTTGAATTTTCTTAAGTCAGGAAAATTAAAGGATTGAAATATTGAAAGGAAAGCATTTGACAAATTTCTGCCTATCAATATATTTAATTCTACTTTGTTGTATATTTCCCAGTATATGCAGTCAGTAGAGCAACTGACAGCCGAACGCCAAAATCTTCACCAGCAATATCAACAGCATTCCTTACAATATCAGGACCACATCCAGCAAATTACTGCCCAGGTAGGTCAAAGGTCATTTACAGCATACATATATTGTTATGAAACAATATCTATGTTGTATGATGAATGCATAATTGTTATATTCATTGACTATTGAGATTTTGGGGGGGAGAAAATTGAATTAGTTATGACTTGTATTTGGTTACGGACCATTATGGTATTTATATGAAGTTTTGAAGCTAATTTTAATGTTTGTTTGTTGTTGATTTTTCAATTTAATTGAATCTTCATTGATTTTTAAGTTTAAAAAGAAGTTGTGGTTCTTGAAATTTTCAAATTGTGTTGTGTGATATTAAATTACTGATTGAAATTATCTGTTACAAGTAAATTGATTTTGTTTTTATGCCTCCGCTACAAAGTAGCCGGAGGCATTATGTTTTCTGGTTGTCCGTCCGTCCGTACGTACGTACATACGTCCCGTTCTCGTTATTGCGTTATCTCAAGAACCGATGGATGGATTACTGCCAAACTTGGGTCATGTATGTATCTTGCAGAGCTAATGAACTGATAAGATTTTGGGGTCACGAGGTCAAAGGTCAAAGGTCACAGGGCTCATTATGTATCCTAAAATAGCTCGTGATCGCGTTATCATTAGAACCAACAGATGGATTACAATCAAACTTGAATTTTAAAAATTGCTTCCAATTTGGTTTGTAAAATTGCTCTATGGCGGAGGCATCATTTTCAACTGCGCGCAGTTGAAGTTCCATCTAGTTTTCTTCTGCCTCGTTTTGTGAAGCACTCAATAATGTAATATTACCTTCTTTCTCAGAATGTTTCTTTGACTAAGGAGAAGACTCATCTTTTATCAAGTCAAGAAGAACTTCAGCATCAGATTAACGTCCTTGAAGAAAACCAAGGTAATGACAATTTACACTTTAGTTCAACAAAACCGATTCTGGAAAATCAGTATTACAGAGCTGCCAACCATTCCGTTTTTGCCGGAATTATTCCGTTTTTTCATCTAAATTACGGTAGTACGTTTTTTCTTCATAAAATACGTTTTTTAATTTTTTTTAATTTTTTTTTATTTTTTTATTTATTTTTTACATACCGCACGTCAAACAACTGCCCTAAAATGTTGATTTGATCACAAATTCAATAGAAAACTAAATTTAAAGCATACTTGGAAAAATACTTGAAGAGAAAAATATTCTCAAAAAGAATGAAATGCCGATAATACCACCAAAAAAAAAGAAAAATACCTGCTTGTATGGAAAAAACAGCATGAGGAATGGACATTTTTGCATTGGAAGTGTTTCGCGCATGGTTGTAAGTTTCGTTTTAATGAATTCCTTTTTTGTGCTTGAAATTCTTTTTTTTTTTGCCATCATGGTTCCTTTTTTTGGTCGCACAAGGTTGGCAGCTGTGGTATGAGTGTGGAGCCCTGTTGATTAAAAAAAAAAAATCATAATTGTTTAAAGTTGTCCATTAGGTTTTTCAAAACAAACTCCTTTGATTAATTACATAATAAGGCTATGGGGAAAATTTAGTTAGAATTTTTCTGTTACAGTTGTATGTACCAGTAAAAATAAATTTAAAAAAAGTTTCCATTCCATTTCACACAAACTTTTTCTCTCTGTGACATTCCACTATGTAGAAAGATTGATAAGTTTTTTTTAAATTTAAAGTATGATTACAAATGATAGTTCACATAGGAGTAAGATTTTCATATAGTTGAACAGATGGAAAACTTTTGTAAGACTTTTGATTGCAATCATGTTGAAGTGCATTGACAAGGTTTATTGATAAAAAATCAAAGTTACAGCTAAAAGCTGACACATCTTGAATTTACTCATAAAACTGCAACATATAAAATATATGCAAATAGCACAATATAAAATAGGCAAATACGAAATTGAGAAATTCAGTAATTAAATTGATATGATAAAAGAAGAAGAAGAAAGAGAAAAAGGAGGGGAAAACAAAAAGAAAAAATTAAAAGAAAGAAAGAAGAAGGAAATATGGTTGATATTAAAATAAGAGTTTACAATTGATGTTTATAAAAACCAGTAATAAAATTCAGTATACAATGGTGTAACGTGTTACTAGCTAGAGAATATGTCTTGGCATTATAGTGAAGGTTTTACTTGATTCTGACAAGATGTAATATACATGTATGCCTTCTTACAGCAGAGCAGATGAAAGATGATGTGAGTGTGAGCAGTGTGAGTCAGGAGGAAGTCATCAGGCTGGAACAAAGACTAGCTGCGATGGCCGAAGAAAAAGAAGCAATACATTCCCAGTATCAAGTTGTGGTAAGTGAATTAACCTTTAGGTTTCATTTTAGGGAGAATGGAACGAGTGAATTAACCTGGACATGCCATTCTGTATAGAGCTAGTCATTTTTGTTTACCCTGTCGAAAGAATAAGTGGTGTAATCACAAACCTCGATCAAATCTATCACCACCATGGAAGCCTTCAAAGACTACAATACAGTCATTGTTTCAGTCTCCATGATTCTGCACAGGGTTCTCAACTGATTGGATAAAACAATGTATGGTACTGATACCTAGTTCATTTCTGATTTTAATCGAAGGTTGTGATAATTGCAAAATGTACCAAAAACGATAAATGGTGTAGAGATAAATGATTTTTTGACCAGGTATTACCAGTATGCTGATTTCGATGGTTATTTTCCTTGTCTCTTTTTAAAATATTTTTTTAAATTCAATAATGTCTTACTGATACTTTTCAGTTCACAACACATAATTGAGTGAAGGATACAATAGATCTTTTGCATAATCGATGCATATATATATATATAATTGATTATATATATATATATATATATATATATATATATAATTGATTATATATAAATCAATACCGGTAGCTTGAACACCTGTTTATGAAGTATAATCAATAATTACAGTGAAAAGCGGTAGTACACAATTCCATTTTTTATTATGAGATGAGAGCTTTCCTTTTTGATTTGCAATATATTGTTCTTCTTTAAACGAAGTAAAAAGCATCCTGTTAAGACAATTAATTCTTGGCTTGTTTATGCCCAGGTAAGTACAATGTTTTGCTATTACTAAAACATGATTTATTATTATAGTGTGTGGGTGCTTTTCTAAATATCCTACGATGACTGTTTTTTTTTTCATCCAAAAGATAAGTCAAACATGGACAATCCTTTGTATGTTTTGTAGGTGACAGACAATGCCACCCTGAGCAGGCTCCACCAGGAAAAAGAGGATGAGGTGGAGGAGTTAGGAAGAGTGCTATCGAGATTGAAAGAGGAGTCCGTCGACAAGGGCTCCCTCTTGGAGGGGATCCAAAGCGATAAGGCAACCATCAGCAGAGCAATGGCTCAGAATAAACAACTCAAGATTCAGTTGGAAGAACTTCAGACTGCATTTGTGAAAATGGTGAGGAGAACACAATTATCTTAACTCAGTACAAGGAATACCTTAAAAGAATAATATATTGTGGAGTGAAAAGCATTGAGCATGAGCCCTGAAACAGAAAAGCGAGAATGATATGCTCAGAGAAACGATATTTAGGTCACATCGTTAACAAAAAACAAAAAAATATATATATATATATATATATTGTGGAGCAAAAAAGCATTGAGCACGAGTCTCGAAACAAAAAAACTAAAAGAATGATATGCTTAGAGAATGTATATTCCGGTCACATTGTAGAATATTAAAGAGAAAAAAGTAGCAATTTTATGTTGCATACATGAAGGGAAAACATGTTTGGAAACCCTGAAATGTGAGATTCAAGATGTCTTTTTTACCATACATTGCAAATAGACAAAGTAGTACAGAATAGAATCTTAGATCTTTGATTTTACTTCTCTCCAGTGTCATCGCAGAAATTACTGTTACGAATCTACATTCTGCAATTCTTTGTAAATTTAAGCAGTAGTGAGTGCAATGGAATGGATTCTTAGAGAGAATATTTGTGGTACAATCATGTGGATAGTCCGTGTTGATTGAGAAGTCCTGAAAAGGACTAAGAATTAATAAAGACTCAATGTTTTGGACAGGTTAACTTTCCATAGTCGGGAGTAAAGTGAAGGAATCTGGTGGAAGTCATGGATAAACAAAAGCAGGAAGTTGAAGTCGTGCGTGATGTTGGCTTTGCAGCCTAACATGGTTTTTCCAAATCTAGAAGAAGCTATCTTCTTGCTGTGAAAACCTGGGGGGCGTTTCATCAACATTTGTCCGCCGACAACTGTCAGCGCTGACTAAATTTGACTAATCAGAGGCCTGGAAAATAGTCGGTGACAATAAAATTGTCGGTGAAAATGATATTAGTCGGTGAAAACCACCGACTAATTGTTTCATGAAACGCCCCCCTGTACTTTCAAACACCATTTGAATGGAATGGTTGTTCAAAAAATGTTTCTAAAGGTAACTTGATATCTATAAGGCACATTGATGACTGTAAGTACTACATTCACCTGTTTCATCCACACAGAGCCAGGATAACATGGAGCTCACAACTGAGCTACAGTCTGAACAACATGTCGGCAATGAGCTTGGTTCAAGGCTGGGTCAACAAGAAAGTGAACTTGAGGAGACAAGGTCAAAGGTTAGCAAAACATTCTCTTTTTTCCTTAATCAGACGTATTGTGGGAACTGAATAAAATGAATGGAGGCATCGGAATCTTTAAACTGGTCTCTTTTTAAAAAAACTTCAAAATTATGTTATTCACCTGTCAGTTTTGTTTTCTTGGCAGAACATATGAACGAAAGGATTATGTTTAGTGATTCCAATTTATTGAGAAAGAGAGAGTTTTTTTTTTAAAGTGTTCGGACACCCAACCCCCATCATACTCTTTACATACTGTTACCAACTCTTGGATCCACAGCTTGAAGCTACTGAGCGAGAGTTGGAGAACGCCAAGACGCAGACGTACGAGTTGAACAAACAGCTGATGCAGCATGCAACCCTGGCTGATAGAGCTCAACACTTTGAAGCTCAAGGCGGAGTCAACGAATCCCTCAGGACAGATCTCAATCAAGCTCAGGTAGGTCAGACCATCATGGTTTTGAACCCTTATATTGCCTTTTAGTTTCCAAATGTGTTGGTTGTTTGTGTGTTTTACCAGACTGCTTAAAGAAAGCATGTATATGCGTGTAAGCAAGCAACAAGTGGACCGACGGCTTTAAGTCCTCCCCGAGAGACTGGGTAAGGAGGATTAATGCCTTACCAAAGCAGAGCTGCCAAGTAGTACGTTTTTAACGTATTAATACGTTTTTGGGGGTAAAATACGTTTGTACGTTTTTCTGTGCTAAAATACGTTTTTTAAGTTTTGAGTATGGCTGTGCGTACGTGGTTGGCTGTGAGAACGGCGTATGCATTGTTGTGCTATTGGGTTGTGTGAGCAATTCGTACAGCTTGCGCTGGCGCACGCACATACAAATGCAGGCGATTGCAAGGGATGCCCACCGTACAGTACATGCATGAATGTATTCGCGCACTCGCACGTGTCAATGGACGCTGTGTATAGTGTGCGCTGCATGCACGTGTTAGTAGATGCTGCTGTGTGTGTGTGTGTGTGTACGTCCACGCGATGTTCGAAGTTGTTGATGTACGGAGATCAGCAGCGTGTGTATTGTGCATATACATGTAGATCTATGTGCGATTATCATGGATTATATTGAAGGCTGAAAGGACCTTTTCTTTGCATCATTAACACAAGAAACTTTTAATTTATCCAGCTTCCTTCCACATGACAAAAACTGGCAAGTTTTGATTTTCCATGTCATATCATGATGAATGTGTCCCTGCACTAGATCTACATTAGACCGAAAATTTCTGTCTCTTTCGTTCGTTAGCCTCTGATTTGGGTAGGGTCGGCGCGCTCAGAAGCCGACCATAGCGCTCCTGTGCAAACTGGTGGTGGATCTGGCCAAATTCGGCCAAACTTTTGGACTAAAATTTCACTTTAGCGATTCATATCCGATGCATTTATTTTGAAAATTAGTTCTAGGCTAATATACATCGGTTCCACTTACCAGATTTACTGTATGATGCGTTTAAGGTCTTTTTCCGGTTTTCTTCGTCGAATTGAACTCTGCTCCGTGTTGAAATTTTTGCAGCGCATGCGCAGTAACAATTTCGACACGGAGCGGCCTTCAATTTCGACGAGGAAAACCGGGAAAAAAGACCCTTAAACGCATCATACAGTCAATCTGGTAAGTGGAACCGATGTATATTAGCCTAGACCTAATTTTAAAAAATAAATGCATCGGATATGAATCGCTAAAGTGAAATTTTAGTCCAAAAGTTTGGCCGAATTTGGTGGCCAGATCCGTACCACTGAGTTTGCACAGGAGCTATGGTCGGCTTCTGGCTCTGAAGAGAGGAGCCGACCCTACCCAAATCAGAGGCTAACGAACTAAAGAGACAGAAATTTTCGGTCTAGATCTACATGTACATACTAATGAAGAATAAATTCATTCACGCGAAACAACTTTCTGGCATTGAACGCGTTTTTATTCAAAGAAACATAGTTGCAATAGCATTTTATAGGGAAAATAACGAAAAACATATAAAATAGGCAAAATATGTTTTTTCACCTGAAAATATGGTTTTTCAAGCTGAATAATATGTTTTTTGAAAGTTACAGGTTGGCAGCTCTGCCAAAGGGCACCTGTGCATCAAATTGGTTTCGAACCCGGAACCTCCCAGTTACGAGACCACTGCTCTACTACTGAGCCATCGTGCCTCACGTGCATCACAATTAAAATTTTGACCTTGTTTATCCTCTCTCTTAAGCTGTTGTTCTTGTATTTACGTAATGAACAAACTAATGGATTTATAAAACAAATTTCTCAAGCATTGTATTCTTAAATAATAGTTTTGAACAGTTATGGTGCCTCTAAGTTTTCAACCGTGTATGACAACAAAGATTTTAAACTTGAACATTCTCTCTTTTAATTTTTGTATTTACATAAAGATCAAACTAATGGATTTATAAAACATATTTCTCAAGCTATATAATTTGTCATTTGATCATGAATGCAATTTTTAAGGGTCCAATGTAATATGAAATGATATTGAGAAATTGTTGTGAACATATGTGTTCAATTAAGCCTTTGGCTCTGGACAGCATTGTCAAATAAAACCATTACTGACTTGAATTGAATTGAATTGAATTGAAACAAGTAAGAAATGAGGGTGATATTTACAGATAAACAGTTATCATTTCTGAAATATGATATAAAAGGTGTTGTACCAGAGTTTTCTGTCTTGTTCTGCTTACCCATCTTGTCCATTTTGTGCCTTGACAGATGAACCTAAATATTTTTAAATATTTTTAAAATATTTTAGGAGCAGCTTCAGTCTCTGAGCAGTGAAAACAGTCAGCTAAGAGTGAGGATTGCCCATTTAGAGAGCTACCAAGGACCATCCTCGGATGAAGCAGATGGAGAAGGTCAAAAGATGAAGAAAGAAGATATGGTAGGCACTCGTAATAATAAACAAGGAAATATTGAGAAGTCCCAACATAGTGAGCATTTCAAGTCTTAATTCTCTATTTCATTTTTTTAGATGTAGGAATCAGATATCTGCTATGAAAATAAACTTGATAATTCATGTACCTGTTTCGTTATCAGGAAGAAAAAAAAGCTACTCATTGGCCGAACGATTCTACGACACGCATGCTCCTGCGACAATTTCTGCGCTTTAATTTCCTACACTAGCCGAATTTGTAACTTTAGCCCTTGATCAAACACTAGACCTCACCCCGACCCTTATCCAAACACAAATCCTGATAGCAACTCTTATCCTTACCGTACATTTTTGACTTAAAGGCCAGGTTCATTGAAATTTGGAAAAAAGGCAAATCACACCTCTACAGATTGCTGAGAACATTAACAAAATGACTAAAGTACTTTTAAAGCCCTCACTATTGTGAGGAATAAATTAATTGCAATTTTGATACCCTTTCCAAAACCCACTCACAAAGTGAAATGACGGCGTTATTTACATGCGATAAAATGACGTCACATTATGAACAACCTGCAATCACACATTCGGGACAATGTTGGATACCCATTGCAATTTTTAGATATGGGTTAACGTTGTTTGTATATTTACCGCCAGTTGTGATATTTCCTTTATTTTAGGCACTTTGAATGAGATACACTGAATAAATAATACTTTCTACAAATGTGTATTCGATTTTTATGTTATTTACCGTCACATTTGACCATAAAAATCGGGAAAATAATCACATATTCTGAGGGCAGCTCAGCGTGTATGTGTCGGATCTGGGAGTGCCTAGGACATTTTGCATGCTGAACTAACGACTCTTCTGGGGCAAAATATGCGACAAGTTTACATATAATTGTCCAAATATTCATTACGAAAATGTCTGATTAGGCCGATTAGTTTAGATTTTTGATAGATAAATGGGGAAAGTGGAAGTCGAGAGAAGACTTAGATCAGTCCGGTTCGCGATTCACAGCTAGCTCGATCAAGCGCCGGGCCGGCTGGCCTGGCTGTGATATGCGGGCTCATGTAGATACGCAGCGACTGCGGCTGCCCCGACAGCTTGTGCTTGTCCATCGACTTCGGCAAAATCTTCCAGATCTTCTTCTAGGTCTAGATCTCCCAAATCTCCATTGTCGTTGTCGCTGTCCGAGGTACTTCCTTCTTCTATCTCCTCAAAACTCAAATCAAGTATGCTTTCGTCCATATCGATATTTTCAGGGTGACTTTGATGAAGGTAAACAACGTTGGGTAAGAATGGGTACGGTCCTCAAGAGTCAATGCAATACATGTGAATTGCACGCAAACTGCATCGCGCACCGATCAGCTGAGCGGCCCATTGTATTAATTGTTCATTGTGCTACGTCACTCAAAAATCAGCTGACTTACGATGTTTTCGGGTCTCGAGTGGGGTGATATTTCGTCAAGTTTAATCAACTTTTATAATTTTCGCACGAATTTAGAAGTTACACAAAGGTGATAGTTTTACTCAGTGTAATGTTCTGATTACAATGATACCAAATTCAGTCGATTTCAAAATCAATGAACCTGGCCTTTAATGAAGCCCAAAGCGAATGTCGTTCTAGCAAATATTGGATCACCTGTCCACATAGATTGTGCATTTTAGCAGGAATGATAGCAGATGACATGGAAAGGTTCAAAGATGCATAGTAATGGGCTCTCATGGGGAATTTGACACCATTCGGGTGACTCAACAACAGGTGTTGTCAATCACCAGGATAAGCCTTCAGTTTTATGATCAACAGGCCTTTTGCAATGCTCTGCAGTTTCCACCCATCCCCATATGGTAAAGTCATTATCTTATATTTCCCTCACCCGAAGACTCTCTGAGAGACTAGGGGTTTATTTCTTGATGGGACTACGGGTTTGCTGTGTCCGAGACTTGTACACCCATTAATGGTATTTCCACCAAGACTAGTGTCAGCGAATTTTGACCTACAGCACATGGAACTGACGACCATCTCCCTTCAAGATTAATATGGTTGTATCACAATATTGTTTGTTACAGGTCGACTCCCTGTCAGCTGCCATCAGACAACTGGAAATGGAAAGAGACCATCTCAGACAAGCGTTGGATGACCAGCAGGAAGAATACAAACATCTACTTAAAGAAACAGATCAACTCAGATATAACTCAGGTAAGCCATAAAGGGACACTGATATCATGCCCAGGCTATCTATGAGAACTAGAGGTAGACTGGTGCATTAATAGCCACACCCATCATTCTTGGATATTTGATATGAAAATAACAATAATCAAAATGACTAAAACTATAGAACTTCAATGCCTCTAACAAGTGCATTTGCGGTTGTGAAAAAATCCAAATTCGGTAATTTGATGTTACTTTTTACTATGGCAATTCAGAACTTTAAACATGAAGAGTTTACATTTTTGAAACTCTGTATCTACTCCTATTTCAATTTCTTGAAATTGTAGTCATAGTCAGATCATTAGGTGTACATTAGCATTCAGAGAGTAGAGTAACCTAGTATGACAGTGGTGTATCATAAAGCTGATATGTTTTCATATGACATGGCACTAGCATCCTTTGGCAAGGCATTAATCTATATTTGCCAGTCCATACCCAGGAGAGAAATGGGGACCTGGTAGGATGACGAAAGCCTTAGTGTTAGTAATTGTCATATGCCCTTATGGTGACCATATGGTAGGAATACTCCCCAGGGAGAGAAGATGGTGCACATTGTGCGTGAATGAATCCGATGACCGGGATAATAATATCTGTAAAGTGCTTAGAGACGTTATTACGTATTAAGCGCTATATAAATCCAGATTATAATTCATATGACCTTTGACCTCATTAAATCGTTCAGGTGGATCCAGAGCGCAGAGTCCCGTCACGCAGGAGGCTTACGAGACCCTGGAGCTCGCCATGGAGAAGCTCCAGGAGAAGTTTATCTATGAGATGAGAGTAAGGGCGGAGCTTGACGACAGGATCCAAGAGCTGGAGCATGTCAATCTCCAGCTGGCTGGAGAAACAGAGACGATAGGTTAGTTCCATTCTCTTCATTCTTGGTAGTTTACTCCGATGAGTGCAAGACACTTTGCTCAACCTTCGCTCAGCAACTGACCAATATAAAATAAATATTCCCAAATCCAGACTCTCATCTACTGAAAAACATTTGACAGTAGCTGCCTCGAAATCGTGGAACAATATCCCACTTTCCATAGCGAATTAACTTGTCAAACCTTATCAAAGAGGTTTTTTTTTGGGGGGGGGGAGTTATACTTACATCATTTCATACTGAAATTTCCAAGTAGAATCATTTGACATTTACTTAAATTTAATGGTCACAAATAGATTTTTTAATTGAGTAACATCAGCAAACTATTGTGAAGAGTATTGAATCAGATTTTCATGAACGTTAACATGTGAATATATATATATATATATATATATATATGTATGTAGCATGATAAATGTTGTACTCTAGGTCAATCCATAATATGACATCTTGATTTCATTGCAGGTAAATATCTTATTGTAGCATTAAAATGTTATTTGATTGTCTGATTTTCTCAATAGAATTAGGTTTTTATGATGACAATTTTTATGACATTTCTTGCAGGAGAGTACATCACCTTGTACCACAATCAGAGGGACATTATGAAGCGGAGGCAGGATGACAGAGAACGGTTTGTCACTACATTAGCAAGAGAGAAAGAAGATATGGAGGTATGAACAAAATCGATTTATTTTTATCACATTATAAATAATGATGATGTGATGATGATGATGATGATGATGATGATGATGATGATGATGATGATGATGATAATATGATGATGATGATGTGATGATGACGATGATAATGTTGATGATAATATGATGATGATGATGATGATAATGTGATGATGATGATGATGATGATGATGATGATGATGATGATAATATGATGATGATGATGTGATGATGACGATGATAATGTTGATGATAATATGATGATGATGATGATGATAATGTGATGATGATGATGATGATGATGATGATGATGATGATGATGATGATGATGATGATGATGATGATGATAATGATGATAATGTGATGACAATGATGGCAATGAGGATGGATGACGATGATGATGATGATGGATGACGAAGACGAGGATGATGATGATGATAATGATAATAATAACAACAACCACAACAACCACAAGAAAAACAACAAGAAGATGATGATGATGATGATAATGATGATAATGTGATGACGATGATGGCGATGAGGATGGATGACGATGATGATGATGATGGATGACAAAGACGAGGATGATGATGATAATGATAATAATAACAACAACCACAACAACCACAAGAAAAACAAGAAGAAGATGATGATGATGATGATAATGATGATAATGTGATGACGATGATGGCGATGAGGATGGATGACGATGAGGATTGATGACGATGATGATGATGGATGACGAAGACGACGATGATGATGATAATGATAATAATAACAACAACAACAACCACAACAAAAACAACAAGAAGAACAACATAAACAACAATGATAATAACATGTGTTAGCCTCACCATTATTACTACTGTTCTCCTTGAGGGCCCCACATTGCAATCATGTTATATTATTACCCTGGCTTTAGTCTAGCTACCAACTGCAACTCCACCCAACAAAGGTCCTACGTGTATTCACTTAGCTCTGTGTTATATGATACAAAAATGTGGAGCGTATTACACTCATGTCATTGTTTTTAAAAAACATACCGCGGTTTATCTGAATTAGGCTCAAATGTGTTACATAAGAGAATGTATGCTGAGACGTACACTGTAAGATTCCTTTAGATTTGCAAAACAGCTTGTTATTCAGAATTTCAGAATTTCAGAATCATTGAGAAATATGGTTAATTGGATTTAATAATGGCCATAATTGGTACAAGTGAAATCAGAAGATACCATGGAAACGCACGTTTTCTCAATTACATTTGAAGATTATAAATCTTAGGGCCAAACAGGACAGTACGTTCACACACATGTAAATCTTATTGATGATTCGGTAAATTGAAGTAATCATTTTGGGTAGGCCTACTACTTTTCAGTTGTGTGTTGTTGCGATAACATATTGCAATGTGAATGTCACCACAAGCAAAGACAAAGGGGATCACAAATCTATGTCATTTAGAGGTCATTTAGAGGTCATTTCATTGTTTGGCTACAGTGCATGTATTATCATGTGAATATGTACATATAAACCAAATGATAAATGAGTATGTTGAGAGCATCAACACAATGGATTTACTTGATTTGTATGGTCAAGAACCTTAATTCACCTTTGATTGGATGTAATCTAGATTACTCATAACCACTTGATTGCTAATCAGTAATCACAGGGCATTTTCCAACCCAAAGTTCACACCTTCAAAACAATGATATATATATCTGTTCATAAGGTCAACAAAATTCAGGTCTTGAATGTACATGTATGATTTTGATATGGTTTATCATCTACTTGAACTCAAAATTTGTTTCCCTTTTGACAAGTGTACCGTACTATTTTTTTAATGTGGGTAAATGGCTCAAAGATCACCCTGCTCTGACAATGTACATAAGTTTATCTCGGTTCAGCTTTTTGATAAGAGTTGAACTCAAGAGTTCTTGATGATTCAACTATAGATATACTTCAATATTATTAAATGACATTGTTGTGTATTTGGCCCCTGTTTCACAAAACTTGTTATCAATAAGCTACTGAAATTGGGGCATTTAATTGGCTGAGAGCAAATTTTCCATAGAAATTTAGCATTTGTTATTGATAACAAGTTTTATGAAGCAGAGCCCTGATGTGATAAAGCTGAACTGAGATCAACCTATCTCCATTGTAAGAGCAAAGGTGACCTTTGAGCCATCGTTGAACTTGTTATCTAGACAAGATATTGATGTTTAAGAATACCTCAGATAACGCTTATGGAATTACCAGAGTTAGTCGTTCTTCCTCTTTCGCATATATTCTGATATTTCCTACTTGTTCCTATATGCATGTAGTTTGTGTCAGGAATAATGACAACAAACGTGAGAATATTACAACTATAACCAAAAATCTTCTTACATGTGACAATATATTAAGGATCAACCAATCTACAATAATACCTAGAAATCTCATTCTGATGTAAAACATAGAGAAACATATAAGAAATTCACATCAACATGTCCTTTTTTTTTGTTTTAGTGTGCTCTAGCAATTATGATTTTTTGATAATACACTATATAGGCTAAAGCCGTGAACGATATGACTGTTTCAGTGTTCCCCAAACTGCGGCATGCAAATTCTCTTTTTTTTCATTTCCAGTTCCAAAGTCTCAGATGTTATGAAGATAATCCTATGTTAGTAGTTAATAGTGACAATTTATTTTATCAACTATGCCATTCTTTCCCTCCATCTCTCTTTTTTCTGTCTTTTTCTCTTGATCCTGCTTTCTTTCACTGACTCTGACTTCCTGTCTTATCTGTTTCCCTCTTGCTTCTTCTTCCTCCTCGCTCCCTTCCCTCCCTCCCTCTCTCTATCTTTCTCTTCCTCCCTCTCTCCCTATCCTCCCCCTTTCTCTCTCTCCCTCCCTCCCTCCCTCTCTCCCTCCCTCACTCCCTCTCTTTCATCCCTCTATCTTTTTCTCCCGCCCCCTCTTCCTCCCCCTCTCTCTCTCCCTCTCTCTCTCTCTCTCTTTCTCTCTCATCCCTCTCTCTATCTTTCTCTCCCTTCCTCCCTCCCTATCCTCCTTCCTCTCTCTCTCTGTCCGTCCGTCCCTCCCTCTCTCCCCCTCTCTCTCTCTCTCTGTCATCCCTCTCTCTCTTTCTCTCCCTCCCCCTCCCTCCCCCCCTCTCTCTCTCTCTCTTGCTCCATCTACAGGCCAAGCTGAACCAGCTACAGAACCTTGTTGTCCAGTTATTGCAAGAGAAGCAGCATCTGCATCCCTATGCCCATCAGAGCATTATCAAGAATGCTCTCAGTCCACCTCAAGATCCAAGGAATGCTTTTAAGATTGAACAGGCTGAAGAAGCGGACGAAAAGATGGAGCATTCCAATCAAAATGGTAAGCTTCTTTGGGATATTTATTTACTCTTTAAAGGTACTATGAAAAAAATGAAAAGGTTAAATTCCAACGGCATTTGAAAGACAATGCTTATCTAGAACTTCACTCAAAACGAAACGGTTTTAAAATGGCTTTTGTGGGAAAATAATGACCATTAGTTTGTCGCCCGGCTTGCAGAAGGGCATTAGCGCGCGAGCGACTCGAAAACTACTTTTCGAATTATTCGCATATAAAGATTTGTTTTATATTTAAACTGCTTTCCGTCCCGAAAATTGGTTTAAAACTTAAGACTAATAGAAATGTTTTAGTAGAACACGGCCACAATTTTTTTTTGGAAATAAGTCAGTTTTATAAAAGTTTGAGGCGATTTAGTGCTAACGCCCTTCTGCTTAGCGCATCATTTTTTACCTGAGATTCGAGCTAACGCCCTTCTGCCAACCAGGCGACGAGTTGTCGAATCGACATAAGTGATTGCAATCACCTAAGTAATAGTCTGATTTTCAGACCCTTGTACCAAATGGTCGTACGTTTTGTGCTGCACAAAGATTCAATCAGTTTTATTTTGGCCATTACAAGTAGTGTGTTATTGATGTAGACAAATGGGTATGTACCTGTTACAGCTCATCAATAGTGTCTGACAGGGAAGTCTAGAAAGTTTCCTTGCATAATTTGAATACTAGGACACTGCTAACGTTTAAATTTTACAGATAGGACATACATGACATATTCATAATTCCTGCAAAGTTCTAAAGAATTTGATGTTGGCTGCAAATGGGACATAGTATCTTTAAGGGTTATTACCAAGTTGTTTAGATGACCACTTGTATAGTATTTGCATGTACTTCAAATTCATTTGTTGAGATTTGATTGTGATTGATTTATTATGGTCTAGATACCCATAATTCTAAATTTGCTTCCTTCTTATCGAGTGGAATAATAATAAGCAAGAGACAGATGAAATAGTAATTTAGTTCTTCTAGTCACCAATTTAATTATCTGTAGTTTTTCCTCTTTTTTTTGCAATCCTATTGCACAGGATTTCAGAGGTCATTAGTATAAGCCTTAGGCAGAAAGAACAGGGATGGATTATTGTTTTTCTAGTCCTAAATGAAATGGGACTTTATCTCAGTGATTCTTTTTTAATCAACATCAAATATAAATTCATTTATCTACTGAGGGATAGAATCAATATTTTCAAGAATGTTGGAACATGAATTTTTTTAGTTAGAATTAATAAAAGGCAAATATTAAAAGGATAGAAGAAAAACATACATGTACACACATATTTATTTGACTTAAATTTGCTCAGAGAATATTATACAGATCCGGGGCAGGGTATTGAATTGTAGTGAATTTATAAAGCATTCACATAATTATATGAAAAAAGTGTGTAGGAATTGAACGGTCTTTAGGTTACATAAGAACAAAAGAATATGTTAATAGATCTTAAGCCCACCACACACTATACGATCCACCTGCGATCCGATTTTCAAAGAAATGGCAATTACATTAGATATGGAAATCTAGGCAAACATCATCTTCCTGATTTAGGTTCTGAATAATGATATGAACTGAATTTTGGTGCAATTAAGCCTTCTAGTCAGATTAAAAGTGGGATCGGCTTCAAATCGTAGACAATGGCACTACTGGTCTGACATCACTAGGATTTGATTTTGGATTTTACATTGAGCTTTTCCTCCCACAAGGAAGCTTGACATTGATTGAAATTTAGATTTTATTAATACTTTGACTCTTTAGGTCCTTCATCATAATTTTACAAGTATCAAATGCTATTGCAAATTTTTCCCAAATCGGATAGTAGCAAGATCGTATAGTGTGTGATGGGCTGTACAGATACATGATAGTGTATAGCATGTGTGAAATCATTTTGTCTGAATGTATTTTTTACTTTGATTGTCTTTTGGTAGACATGGAATGGCCCTCATCATCCACAGAGAGTGGAGATGGAAGCTTTGAGGAAGTATCGCTCGCAGACGACCATTACCAGACAGCATTGCCTTCACCTGAACAGCTCCCTCGCAGTGAGCACACGGCACAGCAGATCATCCAGCTCCTACAGGAGATGGGATCCTCCGCAGCCAACATCGACCGTAGCACTATCCTAGACAGGGACTTTATGCCATGCAAGTATTGTTCAGATGTACTCCTTCATGTATGATGATGTGACTGACGATGTATCTAAGAGATTATTCGGCTAAGTTTTTTGTCTGGTCACCTGGTGTCACTTGAGGCTACTATGTAACTTGTAAAGTGAAGTCAAGGTATGGGTTTTGTCCTTGGCTGTCATTAACCGTAGCACCATCTTAAAAAGACGGAGACCTCATGCCATACAAGTATTGTTCAGATGTTCTTATCGATGCATAATGATGTGACTGCTCATGGCACCAGTTCTATCCATTACAAGTAACTTTTGGGCTAGGTGTTTCGTCTGTATTGGCTTCCTGGTTTCACAAGAGAACTTCAGCTTCTATTGAACATGCAATTGGAATAGATCCACAGTCTCAAAAGCCCCAAGGTTTAATACTAAACAGGCAAATGCAGAGATGAAGAAGCAAAAAAAAACCCTCATAGTTGTAGCTGCGGGGGTTGTGGCAAAATTCATGCAATGTCTTTAAGAATCCGTTTCCCGAATGCATGATTTCCAAGATAAACCAAAGTTAAACAAATTTGTATTTATTTAAGCTTTTACAATGTTAAAGAAATTCCTTTTTACCACGAAATGAATTGTAATCAAATCACTTTAAACTTCAATTGTTAGATAGTACCTCATTATCAAGCTTGGATGTGAGAATATACAGTCAAACCTGTCTATAGCGACCGCCCAAGGGAAACACAAAATGTGGTCTTTGTAGACAGTTGGTCTTTGTAGACAGGTTCCTGTAGTACATGTTTCAATGAGAAACCATTTTCAAGGGAACTAAAAATGTGGTCTTTGTAGACAGGTGGTCACTATTAAAAGCAGGTTCGACTGTAGTATGATGGTATAGTATAACTTTGCTTCCACTTTCTGTCAGTCCACAAAGTATGCAACATTCACTTCTAAGGTCTCAATGGATTAAGTAACATGTGTAATAATCTAAAGCAGGGTTTTGCCATGTACTGTAGTATGGAAATAAATGTTTTCTTCCTTTCTATTCAAATGTTCATTGTTAGCAATATTACACAGTCCACAGCAGAAACCAATCCTGATTTTTCTGGCTGTACTGCAACAATATCACTCACAAAACAATGCTTTCCTGATTTTTATCATCAACTTAACTGATTTATTCTATATACTTGTTAGCAATATTACACAGTCCACAGCAGAAACCAATCCTGATTTTTCTGGCTATACTGCAACAACGTCACTCACAAAACAATGCTGTACCAATTTTTATCATCAACTTAACTGATTTCTATTGAATACTTACTTTCTACCTTGTTAGCTCTTAAAAGATTGTACAATAATATTAAAGCAGCTATTCAGTTGTGATATTATTCAGTAAACTTAATTTTTTGTGTCAAATAAGTTGAGATTGCTATTTAAATTCAGATATGTATTCTAGGGAACCTGTTTTATAAGTAGATTTTTAATCCAACATGAGGCATTAATTGTGACGCAGATCATAAAAGTCAATACTTAAAAGTCACATAATTTCAGTATCGTGTTCATGAACCATGACAAAGTTTTGATATATGTATAAAGTACATTATTGAGTACGTCTTGTTCTTTTGAATGAAGTATGTTGTGCTTATATAATGGTGATTCATCTCTTGGAAATATTTCATCTTATTATTTCATCATCTGTTTGGAGCCAGAAGGGTATTAACTCATATACTTGAACACAGAGTTAATGCCCTTCTTGTTCTGGACAGGTAAGTGATGTGGTTCTACACATTCTGCCAGAAGGTATGTTACATGGTTTACTAAAGGATATGGAGATTGCAACGAGCAATAGGCCATTTTCGTAATGTAACCAAATGTATGCATACATATGCCTTTGTGGAGCGCCTGATTCAAATTAATTCATTCACCTTTACGAATCAATGTATCTCAATAGTCAGAATTCAAATTGCTTACATTAGTTGTTGCTAGGTAGGACAAACATTATGGCTTGCCTTACCTAACAACACGTTGTATGCAATTTGCACATTCTGACTATTGAAATACAATTATTCATAATAGGTGAATGAAATAATTTGTAACAAGGCACTTGACAAAGGTATATGCATAAATTTGGTTACATTACGAAAATAGCCTATTGGAAGTTGCAACAGAATAGTACTTATTGCAATATCATGATAGATATCAAGTATTGCAACAAGGTAATGTAGGTCATTGGAGGAAGGAGATAATGGATGGTTTTTACAAAATCTAGTTCATGATTCTACTCGTTATGTGCCCAATTTGTTTGATTAGAGATATGCATTTCTCAAGTGCCTTACGTCACAGGACTCACTTGGAATATAGTACAATTGCACACCCAGCTATAGCAAACTATGTATTGTGTGTATCATAGGGAAGTGGGGGCTTCCCAAAATGTACATGATGATTATGATGACTTCTCATTCACTTTTGTTCAGCACTTGCGGTGCTCGCTCTAAATGTGTCTTGCAGAAATCATAGTAAACTGACTTTACAAATGTGATTGATTCAGGCATGTACAGTGTAACACGATAGCAACTACTTTCTAAAATTAAATCTAAGGTAATTTCAGTAGCCTTGTGAACATGATTTCTGTGGGGACATACAATAGGGTATTTAAAATAGCCCTTCAGTTGATTTTCTTCGAAAATAGTTGCGATCGTGTTATGTATAATTATCTAAACAGCCCCTCTCTCCCCATCCTCTGGCTACAGTAGTATTATTGCTCTGTTTTGCTAAATACCGAATCGTTATCATACTATACAGGGTTTGTGCTTTGTGGAAACATGGCTTGGCGTAGAGTCACTCCATGTAGTCAAAGTACAGTGCTTGTACCTGTATTATTTTATTTTTGTACTCGGTCAAGTTAGGGTTTATAGGTTATACTTTATAATTTATTTTATGTAACGATGCCGCGCTTTTTGTCCCAGTTTATGGTATTTTTCGCTTCAGTGTATCTCACCTAAATATCATTATTGTTTTCTAAGTTTGTGAAATAGGAATATGTTAATTGTTCTTACAAAACAAAGTATTTTACAATAGTTCATATTACCATTAAGTTTCGACACATTCCTAAAATCAAGTCTATGGTAATTTCAATATTTATTACTGTTCTAATGAAATGAATTTTGTAAAATGAAGTTGAAAATATAGATGAAATTAATTCAATGGTAATTGGAATTGCTGGAATCTAATACATGTACATGTACGTTACAAAAAGCCCAATGGAGGATCAATTTCTTTATTTATTTTTATTTGCCAAAATCCAAACCATGTGTAATGTATTCCCATGTACATGTAATACTTCCTCATTGTGAAATTCTGTTGAATGTACACATGTTGTAGCGGGAAAATATAGCAAGTATTTGTTTTTAATTGTACCATTGTGATGGACAGTGAGTATTCAAAAATAAACTACAAAAGTGGTAAAAATATATCCCTTGACATAAAAGCAAAGGAAAGCTTTAAAGGTACTATGTCCCATTTGCAGGCCTAAAAAATGAAAAGGTTAAATTCCAACGGCATTTGAAAGACAATACTAATTTAGAACTTCCCTAAAAAAAAGGGGGTTTAAAAATGTCTTTAAGTGGGAAAATAACGACTATTAGTTGTCGAATCGACTTAGGAGCTATAGAGCCAGTAAGTAGTAGTCTGATTTTCAGACCATTGTACCGAATGGTCGTACGTTTTATGCTGCGCAAAGATTCAATCAATTTAATTTTGGCCATTACAAGAAGTGGGTTATTGATGTAGACAAATGCTCATGTACCCTTTACAGCTCATTTTATGTATGTTATTACCAAAGATGAAAAAAGCCAGTCAGTCACTCAAAAGTGTCTTACAGTGAAGTCTAGCAAGTAAACGGGTTTCCTTGCATAATTTGAATATTAGGACACTGCTAACGTTTAAATTTCACAGATAGGACATACATGGCATATTCATAATTCCCGCAAAGTTCTACAGAATTTGATGTTGGCTGCAAAAGGACATAGTATCTTTAAGATGCTTACATTTTGGTATTATTACTCTTGCATTGTGATGTAATGTGTAGGAGTGTATGCTTTATCCTTTGTTTTGCTTTGCTTTTTATTTTATACAAGTATTTATCAATAAGGAAATTAATGTATTTTGCAATATTGTTGTATCGCTAATCATAGAACGATTGCACTGCTTGACCATATATATCATTTATTTTGTTTAAATGGAGATATTATTTTTCATGTACCGGTACATGTATATGATTTCGTGGTATGTAGAAATACGTGATGTTGCTAATTTGAGAAAGAATGAGATATAAGATTATTATGTCATGGAAGCAATTGCCCTGAAAATTGTCAGATATAATGGTCAAAGTGATATTGAATTATGTACAAATATGTTTCGAGTCTAGAAAATAAATATCTGGAATTAAACATGCAAATTTTATTCATTGACAGCCAGTTTCCATTTTTTCATATTATGGGAGGTTCCTAATAATAAAAACCCTAAAGTTCCATGAATCCAGTATACCACTGGATTCATGGAACTTTAGGGTTTTAGGTCTGCAAAAGGGACAAACCATCTTTGATAGGACGCCACTTGAAATGCATTTGCATTACCGGAACACAAGATTAGCATTAAACTGTGTCTTCTTGTGATAGTAATAAACAAACTTTAAGGAACTTGCAGAAGAAGCAAAGAGAAATTTATTGGACCATAATATGTACAATGTGGAGAGAGTGTGGGATAATGCAAGCATTGCAAGGTCCTTGTACATGATAGACCAGTTTACCAATAAATTCAAATTTATGCATACTGCTTAGAAAAAAACCCAAATACTTGTGTATGACTCAAAGCATGCCTGACATTGCAACAACTGATGTAAAGAAGGTGGATCCACCAATAGAGATGCTGTTCTACGCCACATTAAGCAGATAATTTTATAATATGGTTTCTGGAAAGAACTGTCCATGAATTTTAGTTCATTATTAAACTGGTCTATAGTATTAGTTGAGCCTCATTAGTACATAATTTGCTTTTATTTATTGTTATTTTCTTATGATATGATAATACAACCGCCTCTGGGTCAATTTCCTTAATAAGGAATTATAATTTGATAGGCTCTAGTCTTACAACAACAGAATTGGAATGTCTGTGGCATTGAACATGCAATGTAAAAGTGGCATTAAAGATGCTATGTAATCTACTTCAATATGAGAATTTACTACATGTATTTGTAAAGCTGTGTAAAAATTGCATGTAAACTCATAATGATGTATCTCTCTCTCTCTCTCTCTCTCTCTCTCTCTCTGTCTCTCTCTGTGTCTCTCTTTCTCTCTCTCTCTCTCTCTCGGACAATGCTTTATACCAGTCACATGTTCTATCCCAATTGCTGTATAAAGTGTACATACAAATTTTATCTTGTGAAATTAAGAGGTCAACAATGTAATATTTTGCTGAGCCTTAGACTATGTATTTTATTCATATTAGTTGAAATATTTTTTGCTAGTAACTTGCGCAATGTGTCTTGATTGCACAGACACTTGAATACTTTCAATTTATTGATTAAAAAATTGAAATATGAAAATGACTATCCTGTGTACAAGTTCTTCTTTGTGATCTTATTTCATGTGTTCTTTTGTAACTGTTGACATGGATCGGGACCTCTTTCAATTGGATCTTTAATGAAAGTTATCCTCTTCTGAAATTGTTTTTAAAAATAGCAAGATTATGATAGCAATGTATGGTTATTGTTCTTTAAAGTGACTCGGTAACATTGTTGAAGGTTGATGAAAAAACTGCGTAATTTTTGTATGAAATGTTACTTATCATATTCCTTATACAGTACTAACCCTCTAACATGCAAACAATCCTGAAAAAATTCTCAAACCACAAAGATATTTATGGTTTTCTTTGAAGGCGTCACTGTGCGACACCCTCTAACAGTAAATTTTCCAACCGTTTTTCCATGAAAATAAGACGTAAGACAGGCTTTTAAAAATCTTTCAACACTTAATGGTATATAGAGCCAATTCATTGCTTTGTGACGATTTACATTCACCTAAAATGTGATTAAATTGTAATAATATAGTTGGGAGAATTAATGAATCGATCAGATCAGTTTTTCCCAATTTTTATCATTAATAATGGTCTGTTTTCACTCAAATTTTCAGATTATCTTAAATTGTACATCTATTGTACATCTATAGCATTGAAGTCAGTACCTTAGCACCATTTACTCTCATCTGAACAATGTTACCAAGTCTCTTTAATGGGGCTCCCAAGCGAGAAAGCCAAATGGGCCTGCGGTAATCACCCAGCAACCCTTACTTCATTACATCCCACCCAACTTTCATGATGTATGCTGACATATTGAGTGCCTTTGTGTGCAATGTGGTACACAGAATGAGTGAAGAAGAGAAATGCAGCGTACACTTTCTAGTCTATCCCATGCATTTCATATAACTTCTTGCCTATGTCTTTCGTCCACATTGTTAAACCAGTCCCCCCCCCCCGCCCATTACATCAATACCCTGTCAATGACTGGATCAATGCTATGACATTGCTTCAAGTATGTTCTCAATCATTGCCACTTCCCCCAATTCGAAATCTCTTTACTGACACAGTGGTAGTGTTAAGTTGTATTCATAAAAGATTCTAACACATAACAAGATCAATAGTTTCACTTTACTATTTAAACTGGAACAAAGTGATTATTATTTCAGAGATATACTGCATAAATGTTCAAAACTTAATTGATGAATTTTATCGAGCAAAAGTTTGCAGTACCCCACCTTGACCAATATTATGATAATGATCTAAACAATGAATTGCAGGAAACATTGAGGTATTTGTGGTTATGATCAATGTCGGTCTCGTCGAGGAGTCTGTTTCCTTGCTTGGTTATCTCAGGGATGATCATTTACAGTTTATATTAGGAGAAAATGGTATCGTCAACCCGCCTATCAGGCTGTTTATTTACATTTCATCATCCTGGAATATATATAAAAACAAACGAACTTGATCAGAAGGTTTTGCCAAACTTACATGGGCACGAGTCGAAGTCAAGGGCGTCCTCAGAATGGGGGTGGGGAGGGGCAAGCGCATGCAGTAATCTCATCTAACTGCTCCTTTGTATAGAGTTCATTTTCAAATTGTTAAAGGCGACTGTGTTGACTGGGGGTGATTGTCCAGGGGGTAATTGTCCCTCCGGGTAGGGTTCCACCATCACCCCCTGGGCGCCAGGGGTAGTGAGCACAATTTTTTTTTGGCACCCGAAAAAAAATTTTCCCTACGGGAAGGGTTATTTCTTTTTCCACCGCCACCCCCCCCTTGGGCGCCAGGGGAGGGGGCCCAACTTCTTTTTTTTTTCAAAAAAGGGTGTTTTTACCTGTTTTTTTTCCAGGGGAGGGGGCCCCGCCCTGGATCCGCCACTGATTGTCCTAGAACCCAATCCGCTTGCTAATCACATGTTATGGGTTCAAGCCAAATATGATATTATCTGAGTTAGTTCAATACTAGTTTTGGCAATAGGCCAACAACAAAAAATACCATCTGATTTGCTTGTTTCTACAAAATGATAACATCGTTAATGCGCCTTGAACTCAAAGGTTTAATAAATGACGTCGACTGGATTGCGCATAAATGTACATTTTTCATTTTGATTAAACTTTACTCTGGAAATGAAAAAGTATTCCAACTTTCAAATGTTTGATTGCTAATACATCTCAACGATATGTATTACAATCAGAGTATATTATCTGTCAGTCACCCACTTCAACAAAATTCGATGAAATCCTTTAACATTCATGGATAAAATATTGTATATAGTCTTTTATTTTATCTCCACTTTCCGAACCATGACCTTTGGGTATCCGTTTCGGCTCATTTCCATGGCGGAGATATTGTGATGCTAACTCCTGTCATTTAAACATAAAAAACGAATATATCACACTTATTCAGTATCACATCCGGCCAGTAAAGAAAATCACGATAGATCACGATAGATCTATAGTCATATCCTTAAATGATAATATAATATAATAATAATAAAATAAAATATGAATATAACATAATAATAATAATAATAATAATAATATAATATAATAATAATATAATCTAATAATAATATAAAATGATAATAATGTAATATAATAATAATATAATATAATAAATAGTATGGAATGTCTCCCTTCAATCCTGAAAAATATCGATGCCTTTGAAGGTCAAAATGCTGATCAAAGTTTTACAATTAATTAATTGGTCATGTTCATAACTATATTGATGAAAGAAGCCTACAAAAATCATATGAGCAAGAAACATGACAAAAACAAAAGTTTGCATAATATATATAATATTTAAACAAAATTAGATCACCAAAAACACACAAAATTATAAATATAATCATAAATGTTTTTTGGGCCGGGGTGTATATGTGAGTAGTAGGGGGTGACGAAGGAAGGATCGTTGACTTATTGTGGTATATATTATATACCGGGGGTAATGTGAGGCATTTTTGCTACATTTAGAAGTAGTTTTTGTTCTATTAACTTTTATTAGAATTAGTGGCAAATCCTTCGTAGGCCTATATTACGTAGGATATATGACTTTGTTGTGTCCTTGACGCACTGGATACGACTATTTGTTTTTCTATATGTAAACAAGGAGCAATGAGACAAGACAAATATGTATTCTTCAAATGTCATAAATCTCTTTTAACTACGAATTCATGAACCGTCAATCACTGTAGAAACCCGGGGTACTCACGTATACGGGGATGTGCCACTCGGAAGGGTGACTTTTTCAGGAAAGATCCTTAGACATGAGTCCCCTTTTCATTAAAAAAATCCTTAGACATGGGTCCCATTAAAAAAAAACCCTTAGACATGGGTCCCTTTTTTCATTTATTCCTTTCCCCTCTTTTCTCCCTCATTTTCTCCGGGATTCTTTTTTTTTGGGGGATGTAATATTTAAAGTTTGAAATCCTTAGACATGGGTCCATTTTTCACAAAAAATCCTTAGACATGGGTACCTATTTACAGCAAAAGGACCCTTGGATGTGGGTATAGGTTCATTGGTCTCAGCCGCACGTCCCCGTCCGACTATAATCTGAGTACCCCCGGTGTCGAAACACATTATTGCCGGGGTGATGGGGTATGCCATTGGGAGGTTTAACTTATTCCGTTTGGCGATACGAGAACGAATATAGAGCAAACGCTCAAATAACATTGGACCAGTCGTGTCTGTGGCGTTTCTGGCGGGGGGCGACCGCCAACGGTTGGTATGAACCCAAAGTTCATTCGCCCTGATTCGGTGGAGGGTGGTGGAATGGGTTGCGAAGAAATTGCCCATCAATGTTTGATAAAGAATGGGCCGGAAAGCACAGACAACTTTTGATGAATTTAATATTTTTGTGAGAATTCTCAATAAATACTCTTATAATCACCATATGATAAGCCTGTAAGAGTCATAAATAATTCGTGTCGGCCTATGTTGGATAATTTCCGTTTTCATTCTGATCATAAACCGCTCCGTGAACAAAAATATATCGTAACGAAAAGGCGCAGCTTAAAGCAAAATGAGATTGTAAAACGCATCATTTTAAAATTCATTTAAGTAGTGACCATTTTCTTTCTTGTTTTTCTTTTCTTACCCTTTTAGAAGAAATTATTTCAACAATGAACCTGGAATTGTGACAATGAAG
>CP137679.1:14892191-15096968 GCA_037976565.1 Mesocentrotus franciscanus | reverse complement strand
GAATTGTGACAATGAAGGTGATTGTTTCAACTTCATTGACAAATTTACTAGCGTTGATTTCGTTCGTAATCAGATGCATTAAATAAATTTAAACCCAATGTGAAGGTGACCTTATGGGGTGGTAAACTCGAGCATTGCACAATAACATCGTCCAACTCCAACCTACAAAGAGTCTTTCACGTTGATTTGCATACAATGCCCATCTATTTAGCATAGAATGGGTCTGTATACAAATTCGGTTTTAGTCTCTGCCTGTAAGCTCACTATTCTGGTCTTGAAATATAAAGCCGCTTAAATAAAGTTAAACTCCCTTTCTCCTCCTTTTTCTTCATTATCCCTTTTTTCCAATATCCTATTGAGTACTCTGCATGGGAGCGAAAGTTCTTTATGTGACAGGTACGATCTTAAGAATTGTCAAAGTCAAAACACATTTAAAGACTTGACCTTTGGTCCTCCTCTGGCACTGCAGCTGATCTTACGCTCGAGGTACAACCGCACGAAAACAAGATCAGTTAGATCGTTGACACGGAGGGCTGTCCAATCAGAAACGCGTTTCGTACTGATAACGACACATTCAACCAATCAGAACTGGTGATATGTAATCGTCTTTGTTATCAGAGCACTCTATGAGTTAGCAGACGACAGAGTATCGTCAATCTTTCTATATTTTTTCTCGACGGAACACTCAATTTGAATCTATCCAGCCATCATGAAGGTTTCTATGATCATCCTTTGCTTGGCCCTTGTGCCTTTCGTCGTAGCTCAGGTAAACTTTATCTCCTTACATTTTTTGTTTCGTTCTAATTTTCTTTTCCTCTCTCTCTCTCTCTCTCTCTCTCTCGTGTTTTTTAATTATGTCATTTATTCACAACCAAATAACCATGTAGTAAAATAAGCTATTAAACCAATTAGAAAATATTCCGTTATGTACAGCGTTAACTAATAGAAGGCATTTTACAACAAACCTTCTTAAATAAAATAGGTATTATTTTACTTTATAGGGGCCTGTATTTGTGGACATTAGGCCTTTTAAAAAAAATGATGTATTGCCCTTTATATGCCATGGGTCTGTCGGTCAGAAATCTTTTTTTTCTTTTTTTTTAACTTTTTTTTTTAGTGCCTTGAAAATGTGTCATGAATAAAGTGTTGTGAGCCTTTCCGTAGAAAAATCTAAACAGCGACGGTCGCCCAAAAAATTCAAAACCGGGAACGTCGCCCAAATCTCCCTGGTTTCTAGCTGGTGCAGTGCATGGTATATACACGTACACGAGGTCTACTTGCATGTTTACGCTAGCAGGATTTTGAAACTAGAGCAGAATACGAGTGAGAATTTGGGAATAATTTGATGATTTTATGCATTTAGATCTATATCCCATTTAAAAAAACAAAATACATCCTTTTTTATTCATTAAAAAAAAAAAAACGGTGAAATTTTTTTTTTTTTTTTTAAAGCCGACCGTAGATTTTCAGATGTTTGGGTCGGTCGCAAAGGGCAATACAACATCTTTTTTAAAGGCCTTATAGAAGACACTCGTTTAGGCAGGTAGAACTGGGGACAATGTTGAAATATTTAAAAGGAAAAATTGCAAACTTCTTAATTGATTCTGTTCTGAAATAAATTTTAGTACAATCAATGGAAATCAATATAGAAATTATGTTCGGTCGTTGACAGTCAAAGTCTATTGACAAGGTCAAACGAGAGTAGCGCATGTAAATAATTATATCACCCTAGAAACCTATTCCATTCGAGTTATGATATGAACGTACCATGCCTACAATGATACTATACTCGTTATTATAGACCATGGTGTTTTTCAACTCTTCGTAAATCAAAGAACCAGTTATGATGTCTATATCATTCACGTAGAATATATTATGTTTCGACGCAATATGCATTACGCTTTTATTCTGGCCGTCTACAACAACAAAATACACATGAATGACGGGGAAAACTACAGGACGTGAAGTGAGAGAATTACTTTTAGCAGACTAAGATAATTGCTTCTGAAACATAATCGGTATTGTTGTACAGTCAAACCTGCTTTAGTGACCACCTGTCTACAAAGACCACCTGTCTACAAAGACCACATTTTTCGTTTCCCTTGAAAATAGTTTCTCATTGAAACATGTGCTAAAGGAACCTGTCTACAAAGACCACTTTTTGTGTTTCCCTTGGGCGGTCGCTATAGACAGGTTTGACTGTATAAATAAACATTTCCTGCCATCTTTGTTGTTCTTCGTGTTTAATACATGGATCCATGGATGTACAGTGTATATTATCTTGGGACGTCTGAGATCGACTCATTGTATTATAAAGGAAAACACATGTGTGTGTGTGTGTATTGGGTTTTACAGACGTGTATCAATCAGATATGATTATTTACGTCTGGGGACCGACCTTTAACGTCACCATCCGAAAGACGCGATTCAGTTTCGAACCTGCGTCCTCGGCTGAATCAGTTTGTAACTTCCACTGTTAGCTGGATTACAGGCGCACGCCACAACGCCTAGCATGTTCAACCCTATGTTCAACCCTACAGTATATATAGCCTACATCGGTGAAGTAGTTATTCATCTTGATTGACATTTGTCAACATTCTTTATTTCAAATTGATCTAAAATGCAATGAGTGCAGGCAGAGCCATGCAAAGGAGGAAGTGGTGCAGGACTCCCCAAACTATATAGGAGCTATTTTATCCCAGTGTTCCTAAATGTGAAGGGCGATAGTTGGTCTGCATCCCTCCGTGTTAATATTCTGCATCTGGACAATGCTTCACACGTATTGTTTGATAATCATATTTTTAACAAATACTTAATAGACGCGTGATACACTTTTTCAACTAAATATTCATCGCCGAAACCGCGACAGTACTTTTCCTTTTGGCTCATGTATTTATTCAGTTCTCCTTCTTCTACTGTCATTTTTTTCATTACATGGACATAGTTACAAGTCTTTGCCAATCATTTCTATTTTGTTCATATTTGATTAATCCTACAGTTGTATACGAAGACAGCATCTAAGCCCCGGTACTTTTAAACTTTCATCGATCAGGCATGTCGATGTGAGAATAAATTTGATATAACACTTTGAGAAATTATTGGAAAGAATTCATAAGTTCATGACTGTGCCATTGCTATTCCGCTGTTTCAACCAGCTATTCATAACTCTGTATACTATATCAAATTACTTCATAAGGCGCCTCCAGCTGCGGAGGAAGATGGTGGCCTCTGGGAATATGTCAGCGGCCTTTTCGGCCTTTTCGAAAGGGATCCCATTATCACCATCAAGGAAAAAGCCCAGGTCCTCATCGACAATGTGAAGGATACGCACGTCCAGGTCAACGATTTTTTCACCGAACTCGAGCTACCAGTCATCCCAGGCGAAGACGAGTATCCCACTATTGAAGAAATCGAGGCCGAGATAAGGGACCTAACCGCAAAGATTGAAAAACGTATCCAGGATACTATTGACAGGTACAAGCTAGAACCAAGTAGAACTCGATATAGTAGAACCAATCATGTTATATAACAATCTACGGGTAACAAGGGTATCATGCCCACCCCCATTGTTCGTAGAGCCATAGTGATATGAAATAAATTTTGGACTAACCAACCATTATTAATTTATTTCATTTCTCCCTAAAGATAAGCTCATCGACCCTTTTAAAATTCTGTTCACAGTTTTCAATGAAAAGTGTCATAATGTTCTATGGTTTCTACCTTCTTGACATTCTTCCCTGAAGTAAGAAGAAGCCAAAACAAAAATAAAACAAAAACAAAACAAAACAAAACACAACCCCCCCCCCAAAAAAAAAGCGGAACGAAACAGTGCTTAATTTTATTCTTATTTTTATAAAAGGAAGAGAGGGATCTCGAAGTTACTACCCCTCTCCCCCCCCCCCTATCCCCTCCTCAGGAATATCGTATAGATAATTATTCATAACACATTTCTTCATGTTGTCTCTGTTATCCGATGCTATAATCGCATTTTCTTCTCCTATATGCTATCTAACTCTTCAAATTCTTATGTTATTCTACTTTATATCGAAATTTAACCCCCAAATACTTGAATTTCAAGATAGCAAATTACGCCTGACAATGATGGACAGGGATTTTCATGAAGCCGACTGTAGATAGATTGGAACAATACAAATATCTTTACAAAAGGTATGTGTATATGGGTAGTGAAAACAGCAGGTGAAGTAAAAGCCATATTTTTTTAGATTTAGTAGTTGGTAAGTAATGTATTCATTTTCTTATTTTTCAATTCCTTTACTTTTATTTATCTTTTAGTATCGACTTTGACGCATTCAACCTGGACGGCGAGAGCGAGCCCGAGCCCGAATCCGAGAGCGAGCCAGAGCCAACGCCTTCCCCTGTGAAGAGGTCTTGGTGGTGAACAATTAACCCTCATCAATGAGCTCAACTACCACAGTTGAATTCCCATGAACAGTGATTCCATCCTCAAGAAGAATATCTCCAAACGCCTGAAATTTATCCTGATTTCACCTCTATACAATCTGATCGCGTTTATATCGCAAACTCAACAAGAATTAAGATAAACGGTGCATTCTCAAAATGCATGATAAAGTATATTCTAGTCCTCATTGTCGGTAGATCTATAACAAGGAGAAGAAAAAATGCTGTCAACTGTTATCATGACAAAACATTATGACGTCACAGGGTAGATTTAGATTAATTTTAAAAAAATCTGTTATTTTGTCTCTGTGTTGTATTTCTTCTTTTAATCTAACATCGTCGCATTAGCTGCACGAAAAGAGTCATAATTTTTATGCTTATTTGTGATAACGGTATTCGATAAAACGTGTAAATTTGTTTCTTATTGAGTAAAATGTTTTAAAATCTACCACCCTGCGATAATTGCTTCTCTTTTGTCATGTGATGTTTTCCAGATGACTGATTTATTTGTGTAGAATAACATTTGAAATGTAACACATTCGGGAATGACATAGGGAGAGTAGCCCATCGTCTGACTACGACATGATGAAAGTGCTGGATAATGGATAATCTGATAATGGAATGATAGCATGAATGTAAACTTTGTTCGACATCACGCTTGATGCCGATGAAGCGATTGCCGGATTTACAGGTGGATTAGTTGATTTGTTTGATTATTTATGGAGTTGTTTACTAATTGATTGATTGAGTGATTGATTGATTGATTGATTGATTGATTGATTGATTGATTGTTTGAGTCTTTGGTTGGATGGATACTTTCCTGATCGACTGACTGGTTTACAGATAAATTGATTAGTTAATTAATTGATTAATCAGTTGATTTAGTTATTTGTTAGTTGACTGTTAGGTTGATTGGTTTATTGGTTTGAATGTTGATTGATTAGTTAATTGGTTGATTGTTTGTTTGCTTGCTTGATTGTTTGGTTGGTTGCTTTATCGATTAGTAGTCATTAATTGGTTAACCGATTGACTTATTGCTTGCTTGATTGGTTAGTAAATTAGTTGAGTGATTCCTTAACTGATTAATTGACTAGTTATCTGATTAACTGAGTGAGTGAATGAGTGGATGAGTGAGTGAGTGAGTGAATGAATGAGTGAGAGGGTCTCTTCGTTAGGAAAGTAAGGTTTAAGACGAAAGTTAAGTTTTCGTGAATAACTTTTTTTAATGTCTAGTGAACTGTTTTATACTGTAATGGTGAGGAATGGGAGTGAATGGTTTGGGGTGGACGTGATGCCGATAACAGGATTTGAAGAGCACATCAACTTAGATAGGGTCATCATATTATTTATTTCCATATGCAGACTTTACGTATTATCATTATTAGGGGCAGATCGAAGATTGTTTGAAAGGGGATGCAAACAAAATTCTCGACAAAGACAACTAACAGTGCACCCCAAATAATATGCTTAAATACTATAAAAACAAACCTCCAACCAGCTGGTTCTGTTTATTCCCGATAGTCATTTTCCATGCAGGAACATGATTTAGGGGAGTTCATGATCCAGTGTTAATGATCTGTCAGTGAGGTTGGAGCAAAAATAACTTTCCCGGAAATGTTTTTCACATCTCGCAGGAATCTCGCCGGTCATTCCGATGCTAGGGGTATGGAGGTGGGGCAGTCATGTTTTCCCCTTTTCCTCAATGGGGAGGGGTGGACTTTTCGTCCGCTTATAATCTTTGGACCGGGATCTATAGATATTAAACAGTGAGACCCTCCACTAACTGTTTTCACTGTCCCTGAATTAATTAGAGTATCATCACTTTTTTCCTATCAACTTTGATTTTTAGGTGCATGACATAAATCACTTCTTATTAACATTGCCAATGCTAACCTAATATAAGTTTTGTTTTATGCTTTTAATGTTATATTCTGTTTTTAATGTTATATTCTGTATGTTAAATGGGCTGAAAAGAGGAAACATCAAGGAAAATAAAATAATATACCTAGAAAATAATGCCTACTAAATATCTGCCGTTGGGTGCAGTGCATCGTCGCCCTCTGTTGGTTCGTTTTATGAATGCTTCTCTTTTAGAACAGAAAGAATCGTATCCCCCCTCCACTGATCTGTACTCAACTGACCGACAGGGAATGATCGTTTCTTCATCCATTTTTATGATCTTAAAATAAAGCATAATAATCAAAAATTATGAAACACAGATTTAATGATTTAATGATACAAGGAAAAGTATGTTTGGCATTGTAATGCAATTTAGTGCATATTATGGTATTCAGAGCTTGCCTCGACATCTACCCAACTTTACCAAGTTTCATGGGAATTACGAATCCCTGCCTTCCCTTTTCCTCCCCCTCTCACTCTTTCTCTCTCTCTCTCTCTCTCTCTCTCTCTCCCTCCCTCCCTCTCCCTCCCTCTCTCTCTCTCTCTCTCTCTCTCTCTCTCTCTCTCATTTCTTCTCTTACATATTCAACTATATATATATCACATAGTTTTATATTCATATTTAAGGTACTGACACATCCCAGTCTTGTTATCCTTTCAAATAACTCTTCAATGCACTCCCATTTAATAAAGGAAGTTAACAAAAGTTCTAAATAAAAGTTGAACTTTTTTATTAGAATGTATACAATCTCATAATGAAAGCATTATACAAATTTATAAACGTACATGACGTATCTCTACACATTTACCGTCGACGATACAACATTGCATTAGCACGATAATCAATTCCTAAATCATTGATTAGTTACAGACAGTCAACTGTCATTTTCCTCATGATCTAATGAGACGCCCACACAAAATTCATTACTTTATATCCTTGCTTACAAACATCCTAGTATTGAACTGGCCAAATACAGGTTTTCACAAATAAATTTGCTTTTTGAAATGATATGAAAGTAATTTTCTGTACACACATGTATCAGCCTTTGCTTGGTGAGGTACAGTAAATAATGAGGTCCATGTTGCATAAATCTGACGAGTGCAAAGTCCTTAATTAGATCCCGGAGATTATTTGTGTGTACAATAGACCGGTTTACTATCATATTCAAATTTATGGATATTTTTTATTCCTAAGGACCTATAGTGACAAGTTATTCCATTAACCTGTTATTAATGAATGAACTACAATACTTGGAATCCAGTCTGCATACATTTATACATGTTGCTATGTTGGGAAAGCCTCAGGCAAGCTTTAAGGTTGTCAAGAACAACCATCGTTTAAAAAGTATGCCCAAAATTTGAATATGTTAGTAAACTGGTCTATCGTAAAAAAAAAACTTAAAAAATAGTGCCCCCAAGGGGTGATAGGATTAATTTTTTTCATGCAGAAGATTATTGTTGTTCTATGATCTGGTGCTTCGTAAGCACATGCCTGTCATATCAAATGCAAATGCTAGAAAACCCACAAACCCAAATATGGAAGAAAAAACTTGTAAAAGCATAAATACCGGTAACCTTCAGAATATATTAGATGACCTAGCTGGGCCCTGTATTATAAAGAGTCGCGATTGATTCAAATCAACAGCAACTTGAAATTAATCGTAGCTTTGTTCTTAGAGAAACGAGTTGCGATTAATTTCAAGTTGCGATTGATTCAAATCAATTGTGACTTTTTATAAGACGGGGCCCTGGTCTCCCATTAAAATATATTAATTTCAAGAAAAACCCACATGATCTTAGTAAGGTATAAAAGATGAATGAAGTTTCTAAAATATAACAAAACTGCGACACTGAGAAACTCAGGATACTATCATTAAAATAAAAAAATCAACATAAGATTAAGCATCAACCAGCATTCCTCTACGACTGTCCTTGACAGATGTTGGAAAGCACACGAACAAAGATAAAGCAAATGTTTTTAAATAAATGCATGAAACAAGTTGCCATGTAAAAGTCCCTGCCAAGCTACACTAAAGTTCCTGTCAAATACTGCAAATGTTAATGCACATGCAATCATGAGACTTGAGTATTCTGACCGACTAAGAAACGACTAAGAAACAACAAATATTTCCCCAAAGAAACCTTTTTCTTTTTTCCTATTTTCTTTAACATGAATAGCACCTACAAATGCGTTCAACCCAAGGCACTTTAAAAGCAAAATAGTTTCTGCTCATACAAACAACCTGGAGAAGATCATTACCCAAGGTCATGTTGAGGGTCAATGAAAACGTGGTAGGCCAAAAGTTTGAAGGGCTGACGGAATAAATGATGCCCAGGATATGCCCAGGATAGAAATGGTTGGAACGTCATCATCAATAGGGTGACAAAGGGTCAGTCATGACTCTTAGGACGATGATGATGACATACAAACACTTGCTTGGCAAGTATGCCCTCTAAGATTGAACTTGTCACCTATTGATTCACCTTTGACTAAAATCTTAGCCTGAATGTTGATACAATCTACTCAACAACACTTTGAGATAACAAACAAAATTTTAAATCTAGACAAGGATGCAAAGTCCTATATTAATGAAAAGCAAATGTTATGTTTAAATACATGACTAACATAGGGATTAGTGTTTTACTCTAGGTATTAAGAAAAGATGTATTTCTTTATATACAGTTAACTACTAAATTATTCATACCCCATGTAAATTTGATGTTGTTTGTGTTTTTGGTAACACAAGAATGAAAGGTGGACTGATTGAATAAGGGCATTTGTTGAATATTTTTAAATATAAGCTTTAATATATCACATTCTCAAGAAACGTAAGTCACGATGAATCAATTTTTCACATACTTGAAAAGTGACAAAACTTTGTTAGGATATGAATAATTTAGTTTTTAACTGTATGTATGTATATATATATATATATATAAATAAAGAGAGAGAGAGAGAGAGAGAGAGAGAGAGGGGCAGAAAGAATAGAAAGAATATTAGATGGTGGACAATTGTCCGCTTCCATCCCTCAGTTTCCACATACAGTTCAACCTTATTCAAGACCCTGTCGGAAGTGAACAATTAAATAGATGAATTATATATATATATCAATAAAAAGCTTATAAGCCATATATTACAATAAAATCAATTTTATGCTACCGGTATTTCAGTGTCTGTCAGAGGAGTAAACAACTCTCTGAAAACTCGAAATCTAACACTTTGAAAATCGGACGTTGTCAACCTAAAAACTTGATGACATCATCTTATGTGAAGTACGCATATTCAATATTGATTTTGCATCAATTAATTTCGTAAATTTCAATCACTCATGATATGAAAGAGTTTCATGCTCATAGAAAATCTGGGGGGTGTTTCACAAAGATCCTAAGTTGAACTTATCTCTAAGTTGGACTTAACAATTATGGAAAGCCGTTAGCATCTATGAAAATATTTTGTACAAGTTATTTTAGAAAGCATACAATTTTGATTCAAATCATTCATATTTTCTATTTATCACAGAGATTTCATGTTCTTGATGTGGAATTTATAAGAAGTCTAAAATACTTGAATTTTCGCTTTTGAATATATTTCACTTTAAGGCTACAAATGGCTCTCAATAATGTTTAAGTCCAACTAAGGATCTTTGTGAAACACCCCCTCCCCCTGGGTTTACAGTGATCCTAGGCAGTATTACCAAAATCGCAAAATGCATAAATATTTCAGTAAAGTACTAAAGGTTCATACAGGTTCAGTTATCCTAAACGATACAATGATGTATTATTAAGAACTACATTTTGTGCTACATTTTGGATTTAAATATATGAAAAATAGCAGAAAGAACTACAATTTTGGGGACAAAAGGCAATAAAAAATATTAGACAAGATTTTCTGCAAGAAAGGAGACCCTTTCTTACGACTAAAGAGAGAGGATAAGAGGTTGATAACAATGAAACATAATATAAACAGAAATTTGGTACATAGCTTTTTCATTTATATATTTACACATTACAAATAAACAATGATTATTTTTTTTAAATCTAAAATGTTATCTTTTTAAAAGAAGAGGACAATTCATATCTGATGCAAAGATATTTCAGAAATTCGTTTTTTATCACTTTTTTTCTTTCGCTAATGCCCACATGTAAGATGTGATCATCTAGCACACAAAACACAGATGCCCTGTTTGTGTAAACAAATGTTTCTGAGGTGGCTTTCATCCTTTATCTTCTTTTTTCCCTCTTAAGTAAAAGGATACTTAGATAGAGCATCAAGTGACAGAACAAAAAGAGCATGGCAATAACAAACTTGATCAGGGCCCCGTATTACGAAGAGTTGATATCAATCGCAACTATGTACATATTAAGAGATAGGAGATTGCAAACTTGCGATTGATTGGAGGACTTGCGATTGATTTGGATAAATCGTAACTCTTTGTAAGAAGGGGCCCAGATCTATTATTGAGCCTTGTTAACAAGTGATGAAGTGAACTGCCTCAAAAAAACCATCATGGCACCATGAAGTGACACATCGATAAGCATGGGGTGCTTCACATTTTTGTATCTTGTGATGAAATAAAGAAGAGTGGGTACCTAGAGGGGTCTATGTTTCCAAAACCTAAGTGTTTAAAAAGATCTCTCTGGAGTTTATTATTTTCGTTTTTTGAGGCAGCTTACTGTGTTATATGTGATTGAGGATTCACTTTACTCTGAACAATCAACCAGGCTGGTACAGTAACGGTCGGACATTTCTTTTGCCATAATCCAAGAAAGGGTCTGAGAAACATAATGGCCAAGTATTGGCAGCGATAACATCATACAAGCAACCCTGAGTAAAATATTCATTACAAGAATGACATCTAGAGAGAATGTGAACAGACCATCTGCTATGCATGATACACACACCACACCTCCGTGGTGTCAACAACCCATGAGCATTTGTTGTGTACCGGTACTTGAGCATGCTTTCTATGCCAGTACATATTTATCATCTAAAAATACTTCTAAAAGGGCTCTTGTTGAGACAATTTCACACATGGTACCAGATTCTTGAGTTTTCCATCGAGTTTTTCGATATTGGTGATCCTTTGCAAATGACGTAAACAACATTTAAAGCATAATATCAAAAGTATTAGAAATCAATTTGTCTCTTTTTAATGTAAATTGGAACATAGTAAGATACACAGTTCTAAATGCTGTGTACATTGTTGATTCTATGGCCTTTTTCACAAGTGATGAATTAAGCTGCCCATAAAAAAATTCTGAACACTGTAAAATTGTGCTCCCCACTTTATACAACAAACAGACATTAAATGAGTAAGATCAGTGGCCTTTGTAGCGCGCAACTACCTTTTTCCATACCCACTTGCCATTCAATTACTGCAGTATCTTTTTTTCCCTCCCTCTTTTTTTGTTGTTGGCTTACCACGCCAATTATGAGTAAGGAAACTAGTAGGGTAATCAGTGAATAAGAGGTGAAAACTAGTCATATTCAACAAATTCACATTCCGATATATATCCTTTGCTCATTTGCAATCCCTATTAAATCTTTAGTCAATACCACCTCCAGATAAAAAAATAATTCCATGAAGAGTAGTTTTGATAATCTACCCACAACCAAGGAGGTGCTAAGTCATTGTCTATTATAAATAACAAAGTGAATATGATCGAAGTAAATTTTGTCAATTTAAATAGCCATCATAACCACTTGACCTGGCTTTATGTCACTTTGAAAAGACAGTAGAAATCATGCGGAGGTATATGTGTATATCTATTTCTGGTAAAATCAACATTACTGTAGTTTCAACACCTCGGTCATACCAACGAGACCGACACCATACCGACAACAAACCGAACAAGAAATATATTACAACCAATGGCCAAAAATCTGTCGGTCTGGAGTCAGTCTGGCGGAACGACCGTGGTATAAACCATGCAAATCAGACAACATACACATCAGGACCCTGTTTCACAAAACTTGTTAATCAATAACAAGATATGATAGTTGTTACAAGCTACTGAAATCCTTGCATTTGATTGGCTAGAAGATACGATAGTTGTTACAAGCTACTGAAATCCTTGCATTTGATTGGCTAGAAGATACGATAGTTGTTACAAGCTACTGAAATCCTTGCATTTGATTGGCTAGAAGATACGATAGTTGTTACAAGCTACTGAAATCCTTGCATTTGATTGGCTAGAAGATACGATAGTTGTTACAAGCTACTGAAATCCTTGCATTTGATTGGCTACAAGATACGATAGTTGTTACAAGCCACTGAAATCCTTGCATTTAATTGGCTACGGGCCGATTTGTCATAGATCTGTGGCAGATGTTATTGATATCAAGTTTTACGAAACAGGGCCCAGCTAACAACAACAAATATCTCAACACATTAAACTTAATATCTGGAAGCACAATGCAGTCAAGCAGGTATAATATCATCTTGATATTATCATCATAATAACAATTACGGTTTTAACATCACTGTCAAAGTCAATGATAAAAGTTTCACGATCCTTGTCAATGCTGTTTGATTGACATATATTTGATATATATTTTAGAACTAGATGAGTGTGAATAACCCTTACACCCAATGCTCTTATGGTTCTTAAGTAGCAACCTATTCACCATTCACAAAATGCAATAATTCATCATATTAGATATTCTTAATAAATAATTTATACACCTTGAAAAAAAATTATCATCATTATAATGTAAAAATCGGCAGGAAAAATAATACTAATGCTAGTAAATTGCTTCGTCACAATTTTATTTCAGCCTCGTTCCCACTAATACAGTAGACCATCTAACAAATGCAGCTGGAGCAAAATAAAATGACTTACCGGTAAGCCCAGTTTCTTGCTCTTATAAAGCCCATCGCACACTATACGATCCGACTACAATGCGATTTTGGAAGGATTTGCATTAGCATTTGATACGAACATTCAAACATGTAAAATCTTAATGTCAGAGGATCTGAATAGCCATATGATAAAGAAAATCTACAATTCAAGGGATTTCATGCTTCCTTGGCAAAGGAAAAGCTAAATCAGCTCAGAATCGTAGTGACGTCAGATGAGTGGTGCGATTGTCTATGATTTGAAGTTGACTTGGCTTTTATTCTGACTAGAATAGTTCAATGCACTAAATTTCCGGTTGTTAGTATTCATATCATTATTTAGAAGCTACACAAGTATTAAAGATGATGTTTGTTTTAGATTTCTTATCTAATACAATTGCCATTTCTTCAAAAATCGGATCGCAGGAAGATCGTGTAGTGGGCGGTGGGCGTTCTTGCATGCACCCATCCTTTTCACACACCACTTGCCAGGTACAATTGTTTCTATCTTGAGGTGGCTGTTTTTTTTAGATGGTTTACCATGTTGTGTGTCAAAGAGGCTTTAGAACTCCTCTGCCCAATATCACTTTATATAAATTTCACTTATTGCACTTGATTACCACTTCCATCTCTCACTGGGAGCGGATGGGCCTCGGTATTGAATACATACTTATCGAGCGGTATTAAATTAGGGTCGTCACTGAATATAAGGAATAAATATTTTAATGTTTCACCGAGGAAGAAGCTCTCCATTTTATCCCTCATGTTGACGTTATCAGGGTTTTTAACGTTACCGATGGACGAGTAGCCTCCCCCAGGTATCTTGGTGTACTTCTCAAAGGCTTGGAAGATCTTCCACGCCCACTCGCGGTAGAAGTTCTGTCCGGTGATGCGGTAGAGGTAGAAGAAGCTCTCGAGGGTCTCTGGTCTCAGCAAGTTGTGTGTGTCTGCTGGCTGCTCACAGAAGAAAAAGAAGACATAAGAAAGATAATGGATTAAAACTGAATCCTATGGACATTAAATATCATTAGATTTGAGAAGTTCTGTCCTGTGGTGCTGTAGCGGTAGAAGAAGCTCTTGATGGTCTCTGGTCTCAGCAGGTTATGTGTGTCTATAGTATAGTGAGTAATCGTAGGCATTCAAACTAGGATTAAGACTTTAAAGTGGGAGGGTCTTCAGTTTCCATGTGCAGGAGGCCATAATCCGCTGACACCAGACTTGGTGGAAAGACCATTAATGGGTGTATAAGTCTGCACACAGCAAACCCAGAGTCCTATCAAGAAATACCACTGAGTCTCTCGAAGAGTCTTCGGGGGAGGGAAAAGCAAAGCATTACATAGGGCCTATTGGTCATAAAACTGTAGGCTAATCCTGGTGATTGACAACACCTGTTATTGGGTAAACACCCGAACGGTACCGGATTCCCCATGAAAGCCCACTCCTGTGCGTCTTAAAGACTTTGAATGACTGACATACCTTGATGTTGAGATCCTCTTTCATACCAGGTAAGGTATTGAAGTAAGTGATCTCTGGAGCTAGGAAGGTTGGCATCTGGGCATACATCTGAAAGCAGGTATGGGCAACCTCTTGGGCTAGCTCTAGATGAGAGTCCGGCAGACCGTTGTAGTGACCGAGGGCTAGTGTACCGGGAAAGAAGCAGGCCAACTCATCCTTAAAAATAAACAAGAGAACAAGAGTAAAATACGAGGGCTGCAGAGTAATGTGTAAATCATTGGTGCATATAGTGATCAGGTGACACTCATAAAAAAAATAAGAATAAGAATGTTCTTCCTTCAATTAACTTTCCATTTTCAATCTTCAGATCATTTCAGAAAAAGAAAAAGAAAAAGAAGAAAAAAGAAAAGAAAAAAAAAAAGCATTACTTCCTACCCTCATAGCTGTACCAAATAATCATTTCGTTGTTGTGTAACGGGATGCCCCCTCAACACCACTTTTTTAAAAGTCGGTTCCTTTTATTAATTTACTCTGAACTTCACCTTTTAAAGACATGTACACATACTATAGATACACATATATGACTAACCCCATTCTTCTCTCTCTATTGCTGTGAAATAACATTGCCCGCATTCATGCAGTTTTCCAACCTACAGTCAACAACAGAATTAGTCATACCCCTTGTAAATTTGATGTTTTTTATTTTTTTGTAACTCAAGAATGAAAAGTGGACTGGTTGAATTAAGGCCTTTTAGATGTAAGCTTTAATATCCCACATTCTTAAGAAACATAAATCAGGGTAAATCTATTTTTCAAATACTCCAAAAATTACAAAACTTGGAAAGGGTATGAATAATTTAGTTGTTAAGGGATAGTTGAGATTTGTTGCAGAGGGCCCTACACAAAATAATTTTTTTGTGAGATAATGAAAAACTGAGTGTCAAATTTGAAAGAATATATAATTTAAATGACAAAATCATCTTATTCCAGCCAATGCCAATATTGGCTTTTTGTTAGCTTTTCGTGTTGGTTATAATACGCACAACCAGCCGTGTATTGTTATTATTAATTAATTAATTAATTAATGGTCACTGTATTTTTTTGAAAGTGGAGCTGAATTGGTATGACCATAATCAATCTAAATTCACACATTTTAAAGTCTAAAATTACCTTCATAGCAGTTTTAGGTTCTAAAAGGCCACTAGAAATGTCATAAATAAGAATAAGAGCAATAACCATGCACTTTGAAGGCATTTGCAGTCTTAAACAGGAACTCAACTATCCCTTTAACTGTAGATGATTACCACAGTCCTTGATAAAACTCACCATCTTGGGGGAGAATGTATCTCTATGAAGCTCTCCGATGAATGTCAGTTTGTTGGGTTCAGATTGTCCTAATAGCTTCTTCTTGATGCCGTCTACTGCTTCTAGGTAATCATCATGGAATCTGAAATCAACATATTCCCACAGATTCAATTTAAATTCAATTCAATTTATTTATGTTTCCAACAAAACAATTACAAAATCAATTTTAAACATTTCCAACAATTTAAGAAGACATATTGGAAACAGAGGGGTCCACTAAAAGCAATGCAATGATATATGAATAGAACCGAAGACATATTCAAATAGTCACATTTGTATAGCGCTCAATACTATGTTTCTAGGTGCTTTACATTGTAATTATGATTACCCCGGTCATTGGATTCAATTGCTAATCCGCACATGATAGTGCACATGCCCTTCTCCTTGGGGAGTATTCCAGCCAGGCGCCATTTTACAAGCTCATGCATGCCATTCCAACCACATAAACATTCACATCCTACCAGGTACCCATTTAACACCTGGGTGGAGAGAGGCATATGTAGATTAATGTCTCACCCAAGAATGTTGGTGCCGCAGTGGGACTTGAACCACGAACCATGTGATCCACAGTCCTATGCACATCCGCTAGACCACAACACCTCTAAATTTAACAGAACATCTTTATGTCTGATAATGAAATTCACGATAAAATGGCTAAGAGTAAAGTCTAAACTATTTATCATGCAGATACATATCATGGGCTGTTCAGACAGCAAACAAATCTGAATCTTAGTACAAGTTTTAAGTCTCATCAAATCCCTGAATGAACTGTAAAATGCTTACCGTTGCTCTGACTTGCTCGTCTGTAGCCATTGTTTGAGTAGATATTCATAGTAGCTGTCTGCTCGAGCTCCCAGGGTCAAGATGGAGTTGGGTCGAAATTGACCCGAGTTGGCGTTGATGAAGATTGGAACCAGACCTTCTTTCTTTGGCAAATTGTGAAGATGCATCATTACCTGTGCAGGGAAAACAATTAAACAAATGTTTACTAAGGTATCTGGTAAGTAGTTACATGGAAAGGAACTCTTCATTGAATAATTAGCATTTCGTTTTAATTCTGTATATAATTTAACCATGCTATAACCTTTAAAAAAAAAAAAAAAGTTAAAGAAAAAGAAATAAAACTGAACTTGGTTAAAGAAACAATCTGTTTTTTGGTTTTGCATGTGTGAAAATGATACCGTTGCTTGGTCTAATTATGTAAATATTCTTTTGATTTTTGCCTGTTATTTTTGCTCAATAAAAATTGGAAAAAAATTTCTTTCACAACACCTGACGACACCTGGATACCAAGATGAAGCAAGACCCTCTCCCTATGATGTAAATAGAAGCTCATGATCACGATTTGTCCCAAGTTGGAAAAGACATTTACAGGACCAATTCTAACCTTATCCACAGCTTCCCTGTACTTCGGATCACCGGTAGTGAAGGAGAGATCTCGGAACTCGAGTTGAATAGTACTGACTTCGGAGACGGAGCTGTCGGGTCCCCAGCGTGGCGCATGTGCGCTGCCTGTTTGCAGGTTGACATCTGAGAAGGGTACAGCCGATTTACTATGGAAACAGTTCAGCAAGCTGTCCCCAAGAGTTACCTGTTGACAAGAGCAGGGGGTTTGAAAATGAATGACCTTGATGAGTATACATTAGTGCTAATCATTTATGTTAATTCAATAAGAGGGAGAAGGGAAGATGATGAACCTGTCGAAAGAGCGTGGGATCTGGAAGTAGATGGCATATAAAGGAGGGAAAGGAAGACCGAAGATTTCATGGAAAGATGTGGTGAAGAAAGAAAGCAGTCAGATTGTCTACTTATGACGAGGATGCTCAAGACAAGAAGAAGTGGAGGGAGGGAGGGAGTGTCTACATTGCGCTAAAGTTAGTAACCCCTCGTAAGAGGGAAGATGTCGACTTCCATAAATGATGATGATGTTGAAGATGAAAACATAAGTAGTGGTGTGGGGTACAGGTGTGTGGATCCTAGATGATTATAGTTGAGCATCATGTCAACATATTCATGATCAGTGAGACAGCGATTACAACCATTCTTTGCAACTGGCAGCAACTTAAGTGAATTTGAATTGCAGCACCTTAGAAAGTATGGTAACCCTGATGTATTAATGCAGCATGATATTTATAATCAATTGACATATCTAATACCCAGGTCAGGGAAAGTTTAATTTTCTCTTAAGTCCCCCACGCTTGGTACGATCATCAAATGTGTCATGTATTGGGAATGACAAATGATCTTCACACATGCTCCTCTTCCTTCATCTGTCTTGCTAGGTGTTTTACTTAAACCTATAGCAAGACAATAACCTCAATGGGACAAAAACTGTCTATATGAAAGATGTTTCCTTGTACATCTGATCTCTGCATTCACATGTACATTCAAAATTTGTGTTTTTTAAAATAAAACTGGCCCCCTTGAATGTATCTTTAAAAATCATAGAAATAGCCAGACTGCTATACACCAAGTGAATCCACTTGTTCAAAGGAGGTATGATACTAGAATAATTTGCTAGGTACATGATTCAATCTTAATCAGCATGCTGCTAAATAATATACAGTGATACCTGTATTTTAAAGACCGCTCAAGGGAAACATGAAAAGTGGTCTTTATAGGCAGGTGGTCTTTATGTACAGGTTCCTTTAGTACATGTTTCAATGAGAAACCATTTTCAAGGGAAACAAAAAATGTAGTCTTTATAGACAGGTGGTCTTTCTATACAGGTGGTCGATATTAAAACCAGGTTTGACTGTATCAATACTGAACTTACAGCTTTTTGGAGGAACATTTCATCACCGGTGAGATGGTAAGTACTGAGAAAAGCCCCTAAAACTCTAATCGTTGTTTCAAATAAGTTGACATCTTTGTTAGGAGTTACACTCATCTGTGCAATATGATTCCGAGCCTCCTGAAACTCTGTAAAAACATAAACAAGAATAGTGTCAATGTTCAGAAATGTGATGGACCAACTTCAACTTTCCCATTTGAGACAGATTTAATGATTTAAAATCACAATTTAATAATCTTGTTCAGTTTAACGGGAGATCCGTTTCTCATGATAATAGTGAACAAGTGGCTGATCTAAAGTGTCATTACTGACATGCTAAACCTAACAATGACCATTGTCAACAAAAATAAACAATAATGGGAAAGACATTTTTTTATGTGGCTTGAAATCTGTTCTTTATGAGATAAAGGTGATGTGCAATTGCAAGTTTTACACGTTTTCAATCCCAAACATGGGTTATCTTTACAGCAAGAAATCGTGTTAAATTGTTATAATGACCATATAAATATTGCAGGGGGGTGTTTCACAAAGACTAAGATCGACTTTAAGTTGGACTTAAGTATAACAGGCCATTCATGCCATTGGTTGCTAACTTGCTATCCCAATTGGTCTCTAAATTATAATTTTTAGATAATATTTTTTCCTTCAATAATGAATTATCAAAAAATGTAAGTTTTGTAGATTTTTTACCATGATTTGTACATCCCTTGAGAGACCAATGCCAGTAAATAATGATAGCAAATAATGGCATGAACGGCCTGTTATACTTAAGTCCAACTTAAAGTCGATCTTAGTCTTTGTGAAACACCCCCCAGATCCTGTTCTCCTGCAATCATGATTTGTTAGGGGATGGACTTACCATCGGTCAAGCCCATGATGACCATTGTATCAAGACTGTCCACCATAGTCAGGCTGAGAGTGAACCATTCACTCCATTTTTTGCTGATTGGTTTGAGCTCATCGTGGCCCCAAGCATAGGCCTTGTAAGCCTTCCAGGCGTGCTTGAAGGCTTCCACCACTGCACGCTGGCGTTCATTCTTGGCACCTGGAGAGAAAAACAAAGCAAGCTTGAGATTTTGAACCATGTACTAGTAATATATTTGATAAAGCCCATGCATGTGCTCCTCCATCTTAAACAAATGAGAATCACTATGTAAAATGATGTCAGGAACAGACCAATTCTGTGATTATCTTCAAATCAATGTACAGTGCCAGTAAGCCTTACAAATTATTTTCGCAATATCTTTCAAATGATAAAACAGCTACAGTTAACAAATAAATTATTCTACAAAGGTCCTGATTCAACCATTCCACCTTTCACTCTTGAGTGACGAAAAAAACACAAAAAACATCATATTTAAAAGGGGTATGAATAATTAAAATTTTAACTGTATATAACAACATACTTTCTTAGCCTCTCTACACAGTCTCTCATTTGCCACAGATGCGATTTTACACAAAAATTACAAAACGTTTGACAGCAATTAAACCGAAGCATTTGCTTTGTGCACCACAAAGGCATTGCAAAATTACCCATTCCCGGTCTTGATAAGCTCCATGACAACCCATTCAACTCTGGTATAGATTAATCTTGCACTGTTAAATAATCCTGATCCCACAACCAATACAAGGCTGCACAGGGACTATATTTGTATGGCATGTAAAGAGTTCATCCAGCACTAAATGCTTTATCAAAGGTCATTATTATCATTTGATAACCTTGATCATTTGATTACGTTATTGACACTACTACAAAGGAATGAGGCCAGGGAGCCATGTCCTTGAGAGACAAAAAAACAAAAACAGAGTCACTTACCATACATTGATTGAGGATCGCTATTGCCCTGGACATCTTTGTCTTTCTGATTGTCAGGAAGAGGAAGGACCACTTCTTTCTCATCAGTCTCCTAAACAGACGATAGAAAAGGCATGTGAAGACACAGAAAAGGTGAGTTCAGTGTCTTATGAATACCCTTAATTTCATTAAGTGATCATGGCTTAGTATAGCTTATATTACTTGTCAACTACTAGAGAAAACAGATTTAAATACAATAAACGATCTTGCACAATATCATTTTCAAATGAAACACAGCCACTATCACGTGATGATGACCAAAATTCAAGCCTACATAATGGACAGTGATTGATCAGGAATTATCAAACCATGGAAACATAAAGGTCTTCAAGAATTAAGAGAAAATGAGGTATCTTCTAACAAATTTGCTTCAAGACTTATACATTACCCCAAAACAATTTCTGGTTATGATCCACACATTTTGAGAGAAAAAAATTGGGAAACGAGAAAGATAAAATGCATAGAAGATAAAATGTTGAAAAACAGTGTACCCTAAGAATCTTGAAGTAATAATACAACATCACTATTTTAAAGAGTCATCACACAGCAATGAATAAATAACAATATATACAATATTTTACAAAATAATTTGCTTTGAAAAGCTATCAAATGAAATTAGAATTGGCAGAGAAAGCTGACAACCATTTGCAATTATAACGCAAATCACAAATGAAGAGCTTTAAAGATACATTCCATGCATGTTTGATGAGAGATATAGGCCAAATACCTTCAAAGAAGTAGCCCTTCCAAATCAAATTGAAATCTTAAATCATGTTTAACTATACTTAATACATGCATTAATACATCAGAAGGAAGAAACGCCCTTCCTTCATTGAACAGAATGCATGCACTACTCTTCAGTACACCGACACCATCCTTCATGCTATAATAAGCATATTCAGCCAAAAGATAAAAGAACGATGATGGAAAGAGAGCCACAGATGCACACCAAATTTTGTTGTCAACATTTCTGTGTTACCCCTGGGGCACCTGCGGCAGCACCCACGTCCGAACGATCTATATCATATTCTTCATCATCATCGTCGTCATCGTCATCGTCTTCGTTCTCTGCTATCATGTACACTTCATCTTCTTTATTCCTCACCCCTTCCTTCACCACACCCGGTGGTACTTGGATACCCAGGTGAGGCTGAGCCTTCTCCTTGTCTGTGTTCTCTGTATCCTCGTCCCTGATTGGCTGGTTCACTTCTAGGGGGTCTCCATTCTCTGTATCCTCATCCCTGATTGGCTTGCCTCCTAGCAGTTTCGGTGGACCTCTCTTCCCTGGCCTACCCTGTAATGCACAACACAGAAAAATAATGATAATAATAATTAATTAGATCAATTTACGTAGCACAGCTATTACATAAATATACTCTCCCAGCTCTGGAAAACTTTTTTTTTAAAGAAGAACAAAAGAAAGAAGAAAAAAAAACACTGATAAAAATACAATAAAATCGTTTAAATTAACTTTTATGAAATTTTAATTTTCTTAAAAGTGCTCTCATGAACAACAACAACAAAAGTATAAAGAAAAGTTTACATATATTGTGATAATGCCCCTGCAACCTAAAAGATAAAATTTACCAAAGGTAGATAGATTCTCACCTTAAAGCCTTTGTCCTGCTCAATGTCATCTCCTCCAACTCCAGGATTAAAATCGTCGTTGACGGGATCATGTCCCTCCTGTCCTCCAAGTCCTAGCCAACCTTTACGCCCGCCAGCATTCCTTGCAAAAGCATCGCCGTCTAACCCGCTTTTAGAAGGATCAGGCACAAAATGTCTGAAGACAACGAAGCCACCAAGAGCACTGATGAGGAGTATCACCATGACAACCTTCCTCTGTAGACGAGATAGCCTCCTCCACACCTGCAATGGAGTAATAATCAAACATGCGGATTTTCAAATGAAGATATTGCCAATTTAGGAACTGTCAAAAATAATTCCACTAATCTAGGGCTCGACAGTAACAGGTGCCCGGGACACATGGGCACCCAAAATCTAAGTCCGGACCTCCAAGATTTCGAAGTTTTGACATAGAGCTCATGCATACAGATTGTAAAACATTGTCCCAAAACATTAGTGTAGAGTCCTGCACTAATCACTCTGATCAAATATGATATATATCCAAAATGACTGTAAATCACATTAGTATAGCATACTTATATAATATTGGATGGCTTTGAATGTGATACAAGAATATATTGCTCGAGCAGAGTCGAGCTCTGACAATATTGAATGAGTCGAAGACAAGTCCAATATTATCATAGCAAGAGCAATATATTCTTGTATCACACAAAAACAAAGCCATATAATATTATTTTTATTATCTACATCAGGCCGACTAGTGAAATAACAAAATTAGACTTACCGGTACCTCGGTAAACATGGCTTTGTTTTTGTGTGATATCGATATCGATAGTTGAAGTTCCCAGATGACTGAGCAATACGAAAACAATATTGATCTGTCACCTGGGTACTGCGCTAAAGATATTAAATACACTGATTTATTGTACCACTTGGATGCCTTATATACTGCAGATAATAATCTTTGATATTGGCCCCGATACTATTTACTGCTCAGATCCCATATCTTTACAATATATGCAAACAAAAAGTACTGTTTAGAATAATCTTTAATAGCATACACAGGAAACACTGCTTCAGAATATCAGATAAAGGTCACTTGTTCATGGTTGCGACCCTGATTGCGATCATGATCAAGCATATTACCGGTAGCTACATGCTGGACAATAGCGCGTACTAAATTAAAGGTAAAGACCAGGGGGGCGTTTCATGAAACAATTAGTCGGTGGTTTTCACCGACTAATATCATTTTCACCGACAATTTTATTGTCACCGACTATTTTCCAGGCCTCTGATTGGTCAAATTTAGTCGGCGCCGACAGTTGTCGGTGGACAAATGTTGATGAAATGCCCCAGTTTTGGAAACGCCCTCTCTCAAAAAATGAAATGGAAGCTCTCATTACCAATCATGTGAAAGAATATGTTTTGACTAATACGTGATGATACAAATTTTGCCGGGAAACCGCCTACTAATTGATATATTTGGTAAATTATTATATCTGGTAAATTATTATATCTATTGGGACCAAATAGATATCGCGCACGTGGTCGCGTAGTCCCATATACATCTTTCTGTGTACAGTGCTTGTAACTTTACCAAGACTGGGCCAAATTTCTTATCATTTTGATGATTCCAGAACCTTGCAGTACACACCAATACTTATATGCTAGCTGATCAACCTTTTCTGATCGATTCCACAACGTTTCTTTCACAATGCAATCGCATTACGAGAACTAGTCTTTGGGTGGTATTCCGATAGCGCGACCTAAGTTAAGCTCGGCTTAACTAGTTCACACTTTTATGGAGTGCCTGTTGCCAACTCATTAACCCTGTACAGATTATTTTAATCCTGCAATGAAAAGTGTCCACAAAATTAATTTTGCAATGAAATGGGAAGAAAAATAATATGAGTATGAACCGATTTTCAATAAAGTCTTTGGTAGATTATCTTTGTCATGAATATTGAAGGAGGAAGATGAAACCTAGCATTCCATAGAAGTGTGAACTAAAATTCTTGTTTAGTCTGGACTTAGTACCAGCTTAACTTATGAGAATACCACCCTGAGAAATTTACTATTTTCACTTTTGAAAGAAAATGGACTTTAAAACAGGAATCCAACAAAAGATAGTATTAAATTAATGAACTCTGATATCTTTTATTGGAGAATAAATGTGGTGGTATGCATATCACCTAAGTAAAAAGTGAAATCTTATCCCAAGCCAAGTTTTAAGTACCGGTATGTAGAAATACATTGGAAAAACTGTACTCTTGTCACAAATATACATATTGATTGGGGCATTGGGGCCCGACCAGTTTTCAGCCATTGGCCCCTGTTTGAAGGAAATTGTGATGACTCATGCCTAACGCGAACCAGTTAGTGAACATCGAGAAAGTGTGAATAATCACTTGGCTTGAGAAAGTTCTCAGGAGTGGAGGAAAGCTTGCCAGTTGCCTACTAAATTGTTAAGGTTGGTAGAAGGTTTAACTACATGTTAATATTGTAAACTGATATCACTGGCCTATGCTGGTACCCTACTTATCACTTCCTATTAATATCTAATCCAATTAAGATGGTCAATAAAACCTACCCTCCAGCAAGACTGCGTTCTCCGAGCTTTGCTGTTATCATAGTCCCCACTTGATGGTTTGCTTGTGAATGGCAGCATGGTGCCCTCTTAAGTTAGGGCCCTCTTTGGGTAAACTCTCGCTGATGGTGACCCTGTACATAGAGGTATTGGAGAAAAAATTTACAAAAACAGCGATTAGTTTGGTAAACAAAGGCGCACGCACGGCGCTAAGTTCGTTATATTCAGCGAACTCCCTGTGCGTGAGCCTTTTTACACTTCTTGCTATCATCCTAAAGTAAGTATCAAATTGGAAACGCAAAACAATATTTTGTGTGTACAACTGTACACCGCGTGTCTTTGCATTTCAGCTGGAACCAACATCGCGAACTCTCGTAAGAGGTCAGCGTTTTTGTAATGTAAATTGCACCTTAACTAATCATCATGCGGCGGCCTAGAACTTAGAAGTGGAAGTATCGCCATCTCGGCCGCCGTACGTACATGTACATTACTACATAGACCTACACACGATTAGAAGGATTGCATTGTCCTGAAAAAAAATGCCTAAAATTCGACCAAATGAGCTTCAATGTTGTTGTTGTTGTTTAGGTTTATAGGCGTTTATCATTCATTTCAGGAGTGAATATTTACGCCTAGGCCAAGACTAGTTATTCTGCATCAAGTCTCAACTCTCAAGAAGGTATTTTTGATAATTTTTACTCATTTTAGTTTTACTTTTTAGTACTTAATAGTAGGTCTATCTTTTTTTATTCATTTTAGTCTTATTTACAGCATTTTTAGGATGTTCTGGAAGTTTTGACTAATCTGGGCAATAATTGTAGAATTACCGCGAAATGCATGGAAGATATTTCAGCAAACTACACGAATATAAAATATTTACTCAAAATGGAACCGACCTTTTCCAATTTTGTCACAGCGACGAGTTATATTATTACTAAGGTCAAAGGACAGAATTGGGCAGCGTACTACTTCACGTCCGCAAGCCAAAGCTTCCCGGTGGGTTTCCGTCAGCAACCCGAGAACCGCCGCGCCTCCACCACTTCGGGGCGGTCCACAGAAAAAAAACTTGAGCTGGTATTAGCTTCGTTTTAATCTCTCAATCGAATCGAAGTATTATCAAGATATCCTCTTTTATAAATATAGTGAGAAAAACATCGTACACAGAAGGCCATTATCCAATAAACGGCGTTATCTTGATCGTGATGATCCCACTACGTGTACAATCAGTCATCTGAGCTGATCTGGCTATTTATTTATTTCGCAAATCACAAGGTGGCGCTCCACCGTTAGCAGAGCTCTGGACGCTCACACTCCTGAAGAAAACAAGTCTGAAGTAACTCATGAACTTTGGTTGGTTGTCTAAATAAAGTGAAAGTATAAAGCTGTACTAGGGATGCAGTATCTGTTTCAGGGACAGTGACATTGGTTCTGAGTTTTGAGATTAGGACTAGGATTGTGATTTGGTTTTGGGTTAGGTTTAGGGTTATGTTTAAGAGCCTGTTAGTGTAATTAGGACTATAGTGTCGAGTCCATCAGGCAGCTATAAGAATCTTGTTACTGTTACAATGGAGCAATAATATTGTCAGTGATACAATGTGTTGTAGATTTACAGTAGGCTCTGCTGCAGAAAAATGAATATTATGAGGATAAATCACATTAACCAGCTAAGTATTAATCTACTCTGGATCCAACATGACCAACAAGGCCAGTTCTTGTTCATTAATCACCATAGTGACCAATTGATTAGTGTAAATTGCCTGTGCTACTGATGGTGTGGGTAAATTAAAATAACACAGATGAACTACTGAATTATAGAAGAACTAGATTAACACACCGTATTGTGTAGGCACCCAGGAAGGACGATGTGATGTTAAAGGGCAACCAGACCCTTATATCTTCATTTGTGTGGAACCGGCATAAGAATAAGAGAAAGAGAATTAATGGCAAAAGTTTGAATAAATAAGACGAATAATAAGGGAGTTAAGAATATTGGAAATATGAGATCACTCAATGAGATCATAGTAGTAGTTGTGGTAATTTGAGTCCGATAGTTATTAAGAAAATAATAATACTTATTTTGCAACCATTATGCCATATTTTAAACTTATCCTTGTCTTCTGGTATTGTTCCTTCTAAACTAAAAAGTTCTAAAGTGATCATACAAAAACCTACATGATGTTTTTAACTATCGCCCCGGCACTTTCACTACTTCCATTCTTTTTCAAAGATCTTAGAAAGAACTTTGTGTATAATCGATTATACGATTTCTTTTTCAGTAATCTATCATTTTTTTTGGAAAAATGTATCTACCGAAATGGCCTTGATTAACCTACATGATTATATAATTAATGCATTAAATAAGAAACTTCATACTGTTGGAATATTTTTAGACTTAAGTAAGGCATTTGATTGCATCGACTATACCATATTATTACATAAACTGCAATTTTATGGAATAAGGAGTCTTCCTCTACTCTGGTTTCAAAACTATTATCTAATCGTGTGCAATATGTTTCTTACAATAATGTTTTATCTGAGCCCTTAAATGTTTTATGCGGTGTGCCCCCAACGATCTTTAATTTCCTTGGTCTATCATTGGGCCACTTTTATTTTTGATATTTATTAATGATCTTCCAAACTGTTCAAATAAGTTGCCATTTGTACTCTTTGCGGATGATACCAACATTTTAGTTTCTCATGATTCTTTACAATCTTTGAATAATATTCTCAACTTTGAATTGCAGAGGGTATCTGAATGGTTTCATTATAACAAATTATCTTTAAATATGGAAAAATCAAATTATACATAATTATTTTTATGTTAATAATACTAAAAACAATAACATAGAATTATTGGATATAAAAATGAATAAGCAAATTATAAAACGTGTAAGTCACACAAAATACAGTGTACTTCCATGTAAATCTCGTTTTTTTTTTTTTTTTTGGGGGTCCTAATCAATTCAAAATGTCACCAGTCTGCCCACCAGTCTGCTTCTCTGATTTGTCTGCTTTCTTTATCCCTTTGAGAGCGAGCCCGCGCACGGCGATTGTTTCCCCTGTGACGAAGCGATTTCGGTTACATCGCCAGTAATGGAAAATTTGGCGGTGCTTTCTACTTTTATTGCTCCTTGCGCCTCATTCAGTCATTTTCGTTATTTTTAGTAAATGTAAAAATTAAAGATCAGATTTTTTTCTTTCTAAAAATATAAGTTTTGTTCATCAATACGAAAAATAAGGTCTGTTATTTTTGAGGGAAATTGCCGTCTTATTTTGCTGAAGCTTCACGTCTTTCCTTTTCAATACACTCACAATACAAATTGCGTAAGCACCGCCGCACGCGCAGATCGGTCGATACCTCCATTCATTTCCCCATTGTCAATGATTGTCGTCTGCTAAAGCTCGGCCGATTATCAACCGAGCCATAAATAATAGGCCTTCGTTTTACATGGGTTTTCGACACATTTTGTAACTATATTCTGACCAACATTATGCCATGATCTACACTAAATGCCCTTTCTTTTAAATGTGCAAATCAAATATTTGGGAAATGAATTTTTGAGATGAACATTGTTTTACTCTCGAAAAAAAAAAAATATTTACTTTGAATGCTTTCGACTTCGTTTCTCATAATTTGAAATATTCATTTTGTTTTAGTTTTTGCCTCCCGCTTAATTTTGTTTATTTTTTCTCTATCTATACATCTCTTAGAACCCTATTTGGATATGAGGTTGCTGTATCAATAAAATATTTATTGAATTTTTGTACGCATATTTGATTTGTTTTGTTTGTAATGGAAAGATCTAAATGAATGACAGAGATTAGAACAAAATCATAATTCATCACAATCATCTCTCTCTCTTTCTATCTATTTATCTATCTATCTCTGTCTGTCTCTGTCTGTCTGTCTGTCTCTCTCTCTCTCTCTGTCTCCCTCCTCCCCCTCCCTCTCTGTGTTCTCGTTCAACCTATCATATCAATACAACTTTGTTAACTCGTTCCTTCCGTTGGAGTTTACAACCATGACAACGAACTTTACCCTTGGCCACGTTCATTGTTCCTCTTACGTAACTTCCGTTCCGTTCTTCTATTGTTGGAGTTTACAACCATGACAACGAACTTTACCCTTGGCCACGTTCATTGTTCCTCAAACGTAACTTAGCTGTAGGGGACCTAAGCAAAACTCTTTTCGTATATTCTATATAGGTCTAAAATACTTTTTTTGGTTGTATATACTTTGTCAATAATTACAAACTATAATTGTCAAAATTTGCCAATACTTACAAACTATTACGTTTCCCTATCATCTTCCGCTCTAGAATCCTATCTTTTTTGGTGTAATTTGTTGTGTCCTTTTCATACTTATTTTTCTTGTCTCCCTCTTCAAGATTTCTTCGGTTTTGGTAGGGTATTTATGCTATTTATTTTTATAAATAAAAGAGAAAGTTTTATTCTTTCTCTTATAATGTTGTCCACCTTCTTCTAAATAACCCTTTTGTGATAAAGTATAATGTCCGATGTACATTATTTCTGTCAATAACATAAATGAACGTATCATTTTATTTTGACGCAACAAAGATTTACATTCAAAACACAACCTTTACCTTCTATAATTTTTGTACAGTAGTATTCTTCTCATTTCGACATTATCAGTCGCTCGTTCTCTATTTTCGTTCCCTATAATAAATATAAGGTATAATTTTGTGTACATTATCAGGGATATGTTATAATAATTTGTCTCCAGGTAGGAATGATGCCGGCATACTAGCAAATGTCGGAATAGAAAACAACATGAAAGATAAAGATGGAAAACGACATTGACAGAAATACAGAGAGAGAAAGACAGACATACATGCAGACAGTGGGAGAGAGAGAAAGAGAGAGAGGGGGCGGGAGGGATAGAAAGTTGGACGTAGTCTGTACTGTATTTATTATTATGATATTTGTCTCTCCGAATATCCGATCACCCCCAGCTCTGATTTTTACTTTTTATAATTATTGTACAGTAATATTCTTCTCATATCAAAATCATCAGGCGCTCGTTCTGTGTTTTCCTTCTCCATATTGAGGTTATGGTATAATAATTTGTCTCAAGATCGAAAGGAATACTTTTGGACGGAAAACAGTACCAAAGATAAAGAAGGAAAATGGCGCTGAGAAAGCGAGCAAGAGATATATAGAGAAAGACATACAGAGAGAGAAACAATCATTTCTCATGTCATCTCTTCGTCTGTGACATATTACTAAGTCACATTTTTATTATTCCTTTATCTTTCCATGATTGTTATATATTTGAACGAATATTTCAGATAGGGTCAAATCTGGTTCTACGTTATAATTATGATCATCTAATTTTATTTAGGAGTAAGTCGAAACGCGATCTCATAAAAAATCGCGGAACAGAAAAGATGAAGATAGAAAATGACATTGAGAAAACGAGAGAGAGAAGAAAGTTGGACGTATTGTTATTTATTATTATGATATTTGTCTCTCCGATCAACACCAACCGCCCCGCTGTGGATTCCTCTTCAGTTTTTTTAAAATCATGATTTACACTCAACAATTTTACTTTTTATAATTATTGTACAGTAATATTCTTTTTATTTCGATATCATCAGGCGCTCGTACCGTGCTTTCCTTCTTCATATCGAGGTTATGGTATAATAGTTTATCTCAAGATCGAAAGGAATACTTTCGGAATAAAAGCAAATAGCGGAACGGAAAACAGTACCAGAGATGAAGATGGAAAATGGCGCTGAGAAAGCGAGCGAGAGAGAGAGAGAGAGAGAGACATACAGAGAGAGGAAAAAGAGAGAAACAATAATTTCTCATAATCATCTGTTTGTTTGTGACATTTTGCATCATCACATCTTTTTGCTCATTCTTATATCTTGCATGATTGTTATATCTTTGAATTATTATTTCAAATAGGGCAAAATCTGGTTTTACGTTATTTGTTTCATAACAATTATTTATTTGGGAGTACTTCGGAACGTGATCCCGTAAACATTCTTTGGAAACAGTAACGATAACTGCAAAACAACAAGACCCCCAAAAAAAGGGTTATCTGAACCCGCTATACATGTACACTTGTACAGTATACAAGGATCATTGTGAACAAATCTATACATACCCGCTCTTCTATTGTTGGAGTTTATTACCATGACAATGACCTTTACCCTCGGCCACGTCTATTGTTCCTCTTACGTAACTTAGCTGTATAGCTGGGCCAGATTTCCAAATGATCTGCGCATGCGCTATGTTCCTGCTCGTCGAAGCAATAATCCTGGCAAGAATATAGAACGGACGCGCGTACGCGTCCGCCTCCAGCTGTACGGGTATTTCGAGGGCCTTTTTTCGATCCAAACACTAACTTAGGGTAAAGTTGAAATGATATCACTTTTTCTCGATTTTTTCCACGTAACTTTATTATTTTTTTAATAGATGAGATAAATGAATATATCTAAATACTACTTCAAAGAACTTTAGCACATAATAGCTAATAATAAGCTGGAAAACTTTGTCAACATATTAGGGATATATCTCGGCTTCTGTAGAAGCCCGTCGTCACAGACTTAACAACTCGCTCGGCCTCTGTAGAAGCCCGTCGTCTCCAAAGCGTTAAGATAGTTGTTTGTCGAGGTTGAATTTCCCTTTGAGTCACCTTATTGACCACGCCGTAGGCCCACATTTTAGGCATATAGTTTTTTACATAATATATACCTGACACCGAGTATCAGGGTTTAATGGGAATTGTTTTATGGATAAACTAGTTAACAAATAGAAACAGTATTGTCTGAGCAAGGTTTTATGAAAATTTATAAAGTGGTCCATTCCTAAAACTTCATGTTCAGATATCAGATAAATTGACAGTAAATTAATGCAGGGCACTGCCTCTTTGATTTCTGAAATGCTCCCACACACGTACTCCACCTTTGTGATTTGTGAGGCTTATTATTTGTGTGCAAAGCCAGATGGCATTGATGAAGATAAAACACCAATTAAAGACACAATATTTGACCGTCAGTAATTGCCAACGTTTAAATTTGCCTTTTGAAATGGAATGACTTCATCTTGTCTATGTAGCATACATATCCGCATCCGGGAGCATATCAGGCTATCTAGAGATCTGTGTACTACGCGTGTTTTTATGAAGGTGATGCCAATATAGTGCCTGATGCCAATTAGCGTATGTCGCCATCTAGTGTTGATCCATATGCAGTCATGATAGACACCGATGACAAATAACATTATTGACATGTCTTGTTTACATTCTGTCTATGGTAGAATAGTTGGTATATTTATGATGCTACCTCACATGATTCCAAGTACATCTACCTTATTTTGATGCCATTTTATTTCATGTAAATTTAATGCTGATACTTAATTAGCTTTAGGATTTAAAATATGTTCGAGACATGTTTTGAGATGAACAATATTATTATGAAGTGCTAAGCAGAAGGGCGTTAGAGCTAAATCGCCTCAAACTTTTATAAAAAACTGACTTATTTCCGAAAAAAATTTGTGGCCGTGTTCTACTAAAACATTTCTATTAGTCTTCTAAGTTTTAAACCAATTTTAGGGACGACAAGCAGTTTAAATATAAAACAAATCTTTAAATGCGAATAATTCGAAAAGTAGTTTTCGAGTCGCTCGCGTGCTAACGCCCTTCTGCCAGCCGGGCGACGAGATATAATATATTATGATATATTCTGATACAGGGAACACCCAATAGAATCATCTATTGAGTTTTGTATTCCTTGATTGTTTATGTTGAAGAAATTCTTAAAATCATTGATTGATCAAGTATATTACCATATTCCTGAAATGTATCCCTATAAGACTTTAAGAGGGTGAATAGATGAATGGATAGATAGATAGACAGTTGAATAGTTAGATAGAGAGTACGAGAGAGAGAGAGAGAGAGAGAGAGAGAGAGAGAGAGAGAGAGAGAGTGAGAGAGTGAGGGGATGTGAGAGAGAGGGGGACAGATAAGAAGAAGAAGTAGAAGAAGAAGAATAAAAATAAGAATAGAAGTAGGGAGGGGGAGACAGACAGACAGAGAGACATACAGAGAGAGAGAGAGAGAGAGAGAGAGAGGGGAAGTGAGAGAGGGGAGGGTTTTAGAAAAGCGGAGGAGAGAAACATGGGTACATTATTATGATGCTTGGGATGTATTATTGTTTTTAGTTAAAGTACGTTCATATAGTTTCATTTATAGTGTCATTTTTAGTATTAATTATATTTAATCGTTTATTATGTTGCTTTCTTGAAACCTACAAATTTACTAAATCGGTGGGTGTGGTGAAATGATGACTTATTATGGATATGTACTTAGAAATTTGTTAAACTATGTATAGTTATGAGAGCAATAATGGAGCCTTTGTTTGGAATTTGTAGCTAGGAATAGGGTGGGAATTACACATGAACCCACTAGCGTACATTGGGTCGTTGTCAAATAATAGATTCAGGCATGCATGTGTGTCCTTCCATTATAATAAAAATAAAATCTTTGTTGATACTAATCCCAGGTAAGTATATAGGGAATAATCAACATCTAGGGTCCCATTTCCCCACCCCTAAAAATAAATCTGATAAATGAGACGACGAGAGCTACACTGACATAGTTTTTTAGTTGAAAAAATATTGTGTTTACACTTAGTGATGCGATGTCAATTTGGTGAAAGCGATGTGGTTTGTTTATCGCAGGGTTGGCCGGTAAATACCGGGGCGGGGAATACCGCCTAGCAAATTTTGACATAAACGGGAAATACTGCGAAATACTACGAAATACCCCCAACACAATTTTTTTAACAGTATATAACCTTGGAATGTTTAGATTATTGAGCAATAATCAATACTAAACACAAAAAGACAATGAAAGGGTGACTTTAGTCAGGGTATAGGGGGTCATACAACTGCCTGAAATGATAAATGGGCACACTATATATATGGCTTTCAATTCTAGCTACATGTACATGTACTAAATGGCTATACCACATTTCAAGTAGGAAGTGGGACATACAGCTTTGATTTCGTTTAAAAGTGATGTGGTTTGTTTACCAGCATGCAAGGCTAGTTATTAGAGAAATACCACTGTAATAATAATAATAATAATGGTGGCTTCTTTTATAACGCACATGCCCGTCCAGTTGTGACGCTCCTGGCGCTGCCCCGATTATTACCCTGGCTTTAGCAATTTGATTATAGTCAAAACGAAAACTGATCAACGATATTAATAATATTACTTTTAAGATACGGTGGGTGAACGGAGAGAAGCACAAAATCAAAAAATTAAAAAATTAAAAAATAATGAAATAAAGATAAAGTAAGAATGAATAAACGAATGCAGAATAACAAAATGTTTTTTTTCTTTTGAAATATCAATCATGACCATTTAGACAATTTAAAGTGCTTAGTACATCGATTTTATTAGCGGAAGATGATGATGTTATGTTAAAGCCCCACTGCACTACGTATAGCTATAGTACCGAAGCTGTGACGTCATAAACATCTATTTTGGGAATTTCTCAATTTTTTTCTTCATTTTCCGAAAGAGCATCAAAAATAATGTCCAAATGTCGAAAACCAATTAAATATGTAAAGTATTGGCCGAGATATGACCATCTGGATAAATAGATTTCCTATAGGAACTCAGTGTTATATTGCTCTGGCTCCTAATGTTATGGATAGTGAGCACAATTTTTTTTTTTTTGGCCTCCGAAAATTGAAATTGTTTTTAACCATCCTCCCCCTCCCCCCTTGAGCGCCAGGGGAGGGGGCCCATCTTCTTCTTTTTTTACAAAAAACGGTGTTTTTACCTGTTTTTTTTTCTAGGGGAGGGATCGAGCCTGGGACCCCCGGCCCCCCTGGATCCGCCACTGAATGTACCCCCACATTGTGGCCTCGAAAGGCGCTCATAATCTCGCTCTCTTCCCTCTCTATACTATTATTAGTTTATGGTTTAGTTTGTCTTAGCCTATTATCTAGTTTTTGTTATACAATTTTTGTTATACAATTTTACTCGTTTATTTGTACAGGGAACCCCACTTACAAGCTTAAGCTTCTCTCGGGTTCCCTAACCATTTTTTTACTCTGTATGTCCATCATGTTTTGTATAATTATGTCCTTCGAATATTGTTTGTATTTTCTGAATGTTGATTTTTATAAAAATGGTTGAACCAATAAATGAAATGAAATGAATTATACTCAGGCCCCACTGAACGTATTTCAAAGTGGGGGGGGGGCGGCGGGGGGACTAAAGTATTTACGATCAGGTAGAGCGGAGCGTCAATTGGCGTGGGGTCCAGGGGCGGAGCCCATCAGAAGCTCAGGGGTTTTAGGCATTTAATTTAAAATTTTCGGGTGCCCCCAAAAATTGTGCTCACTACCCCCACTGAGCGAAAAATCGGCCGGCACGATTTTCAAATTTTCGCACGAAGTGGGCCCCTTTTTAGGCCCCCTCCCTTGCCGCCGGCTGGATCCGCCCCTGAGCACCAGACAGTGGCACCGGAAAGAGGATAGCGCCCCCTCACCCCGTTTCCTTAAGTATACTAGTATCAAAATATGATTCTATTAAAAATAGCAGTATGGATACGAAAGCAATAATGAAGTGATCAAAAGGCAGTCTTTCCATATTTAATGCATTTAGAGGGTTGGCTTTCGAACATTCTTACATACAATACTTGAAGTAGCCGTAATGTAACAACCTACAAATTCTTTGATACAGACAGTGGCGTAATGACAAAAACGTTTAGGAGGGCAGAAAAAAATCCACATCACTACTACTCTTACATGTTACATGCAGGCCCCGCGAAACATTTTTCAAAGTGGGGGGCTAAAGTATTTACGATCAGGTAGCGCAAAGCAAGTGGAGCGTAAATTGGCGTGGGGTCCAGGGGCAAAGCACCTGCAAGGGTCAAGGGGCGGAGCCCCATGAAGCTCAGAGGTTTAGGCAATTAGTTATGGTCAGATGAGCTATGAGGGGCCAGCCTTAGGGCCCCTGATGGGGTCCAGGGGCGGAGCCCCCGGAAGCTCATGGGGTTAAGGCTTTTATTACGGTCAGATGAGCATATTTTGATACCTTATTTGTGACACTGGCAGGTCACTAATTGGAGTGGGATCCAGGGGGCGGAGCCCCAGAAGCTCAGGCTGGGCTTTGAGGCATTGAATTACGATCAGATGAGCATCCAGGGGTCCGCCTTAGGGCCCTTGTTGGGGTCCAGGGTTTAAGACATTTAATTACGGTCAGAGCATCCATGGGCCCTTGTTGGGTTCAAGGGGGCGGAGCCCCTGGAAGCTCTGGGGTTTTAGGCAATTTATTACGGTCAGATAAGCAACCAGGGGTCCGCCCTAGGGCCCTTGGTGGGGTCCAGGGGGCAAAGCCCCCGGAAGCTCGGGAAAAAATCATGCCATTTCAGCAACATTTGTAAATCAATGGTATCGAATTAGAAATAAACCAAGTTTGAATCTTTTATTTGGGGGGTCAACTGCCCCCAAGCCCCATCAGTACGCTAGTGGATACAGAAGTACATAGAGGTTAATGAATGTTATCATGTATAACTGTCATTAAAATATCATTTATTTAATAAATCTTTGATATAGACTTATAGATCCATATCACTCAAATTTCAAGGAAAATCTTTCTTCTCAATCCTCAGTTTCATTCTTTTTTTCAAGATAGTACCTAACATTGTTAGAATGTTAATGTTTATTCATCTAGGATTAGTTATTTTTAATTATTTGAAAGTTGACTAGATGATAAACTTCTTTATCTTTATTGAATGTGATATTCTACAAACATATGATATAAATACAAAATAAACGTCATGTAAATATAACAATTTAAACCTATTTATACTATCATCTTTAAGACATAGTCCCATGTAGAATTTTTCTGCATTCATTACTGAAGTTGACATGTAGCCTAGTTTCCAGGAAGAAAGGGCTGTAGGGATAACCCAAGTCTGTCGAATGGAAAAATGAAATAAGATATAAGAAAAATCACCAATGATTTATCACATACACCATGATCCCTGCTCAGAGAGAGGAAGGACTTAAATTCACTTGGGATACTAGTGGGCAAGCCTAAACTAGTTGTCCTATAAGTTACTGACCACCAGTGGCGGATCCAGTGTGGGGACACGGAGGCACGGGCCCCCAACCCTGGCAAAAAAGAAGTAAAAAACAAAGATGGTAACCACAATTTTATTTTATTTCTTTTGCTCAAGGGGGGGGGGGGTGTTGAGTAAAACAAATGTGCTTACTACTCCCCTCCCCCCGTTGAGCACAAAAAAATAGTGCTCATTACACCCCCCCCCCTCCCCCGCTTATGCGCCGCTAAATATTTTCTCACGAATTGGGCCCCCCCCCCCTCGCCACCGGCTGGATCCGCCCCTGTTGACCACATCTAAGATTTCTGATGATCACATTAAGACGATAGGCCTGCTTGAGCTCAGATCAGACAAGGTAAAATGATTTTGAGTTGAAAAAAACGAAAGAAAAAAATGATCAAGTTACAATTTTGATTGATCCTTCACCATTGTGATTGCAAAAGTCAAATGATACTGTGAAGCAGTAATAAAGCTTCTTCTTCTTCTTCGATCTACTGCTCTTTCGCCTTTCCCTCCTCCTCCTTCTCTTTTCCCTCCTCCACCTCCTTTATTATTTTATCATCAAGATATCCTCTTTTATAAATACAGTGAGAAAAATATCGTACACAGAGAGCCATTATCGAGTAAACAGAGTTGTCTTGATCATGATGATCCCACTACGTGTACAATCAGTCATCTGATCTGACCGTCGGTTATTTATTCATTTCACAAATCACAAGGTGGCGCTCCACCGTTAGCAGAGCTCTTATACATATCGCAAGACACTCACTCCTGAAGAAAAAGTCTGAAGTAACTCATGAACTTTGGTTGGTTGTCTAAATAGAGTGAAAATATAAAGCTGACATCAGTATCTTTCAGATTTATGTTTGCCTAACGTGAAGATGTGTCATTATTTTCTGAATTGTTGAAAGACACAGCTATTTTCTATAAAGAATATAAATGAACCTATTTCTGAACTTTTATGTCTGATTGTCCAATAAAGAAAGGGGCGAAAATGTAACCCCTCATGGGAAAAAATATAACACATTGTTGGTAAATTAGATCTTCTCATTATTTGTTTTATTTTTATTTTTTTCAATAAAAAAATATAAAACACTTCTTGGAAAATCATAGATATCCAATGAGTACAATCCCATGCGGGGGCAGAAAAAGGATTATTAGATTTATAAGATTGGTGGGGTTATCGATCAGGAGGAAGCGATTCTGAAATAGTTGGAGGACAACAAATCTCAGCTCCCTGATTAAACTAGCCAAAGCCTTCACATGCAGTGGGGAGTAGTAAAATAAAATGAAAATAAAAACACTAAAAGAAAATCTCGAATTGAAAAGGAAAAGGGAGGCAAGGCGGGGTTCTGACAATAAAATAGATGGGGGAGGAAAAGGAAAAGACGACGAAGAAGAATCTAAAAAGAAGATGAATGAAGAGGAGGAGGAAAAGGAGAAGACAAAGAAGAAGAAGAAGCTTGATTACTGCTTCACAGTATCATTTGACTTTTGCAATCACAAAGTCATGGTGAAGGATTAATACAAATTGTTGGTTTATTGTTTTTGTTTTTGCTATTTTCTGTCAACTCAAAATTATTTTACTGAAGTAATTGCCTTTTTGTATGAAAGTAAATGTTTATTTGTGTATCCATATATCATGTATATACCACAAATTTCCATTGTTAAATGGATAATAAATATGAACCTAATGAACCTTATATTTGATTTTATAGTTTCTCCATGGTACCATTACAAGTAATTTTTAATATTATGAAAATAAAACAAAGAATATTTTCTCCTGCTAAACAATGCTCATATTTCTCATGTTTTTCTCCTTATGTTCCTCACAAGTAATATGCAATTCAACTACTATCAAAATCATGTTAAAATGTGAATAGTATTATAATCTTTTTCTTACATCTCTCTCTCTTTACACAAACACACTCTCTCCTTTGTAATATACTAAAACTCATTGACAGGTTTTTTACACTGTGAACATATTAAACACGATTTTGTCCTTCATGTTCCACAAAAGTAATATGCAATTTAACTATAATGTTAAAATGTGTAAAGTACTTTATAATCTTTTTCTAACATCTCTCCCTTTACACAAAGTTGACACAAACGTACTCTCTCTTTCACAATGCGTCGAAAATCATCGACACAGAACAAAACATATTTTTCTCCTTTGCATTCTACACAAGTAATACACTGTATGCAATTCAACCAATATCAAATTCATGATAAAATGTGAAAATTACTATAATCATTTTCCTGACATCTCTCCCTTTACACAAACAGTCTCTGCTTCACAACACATTGAAACTCATTGACACTGTGAGCAAAAACATGAAGAAATACAAAATTACAATAATTGTTAACATTTATTATTCAATATGTATGTTTAAAATTAAATTATCATTTACAATAATATTTGCTAACTTGGAAAAGAAAAGAAATAGGATGAAAAGGGAGAGAAAAATAGCATGCAACTTTAACCATGATGCGAATGTGCAGAATTGTTTGGAATATAAGGTTTTGTACAGAAAGTCACCTTTTTAGCTCTGGGTCAACTTATTAAGTTAAAAGGTTTAAAACAAAATCAAACCTAAAAATAAGCAGACCAAGCTCATCCTTTCAGTCAAACTATGTAATATCTCATTGTTAATGGACTCTTCTGAAGAAAAAAATGCATGCAGCCGCAGCAAACACTGATGAAAACATTTTGAAAGTACCAGACCGTAAGCAGCTTTACAAAAGAGAATAAAAAACCACAAGATGTACATAATATACATAACATAAAGTCATTAAATATAAAACTCTCTTCTCATATCCTAGACCTAACTTAGGCAGGGTCAGAATAAATCTCAAAGAAGAGTAACAATAAATAAGAAACTTATTCAATGAATACAAGAAATACCGACTATGCACTTGTTACGGTTCTAGGACAATTACCCCCTGGACAATTACCAGCGGGAAAATTACCCCCCAGATTAAAGGCCCAGAAAATTACACCACTAGGACAATTACCCCCCCCCTGAAAATTACCCCCTTGGACAAATATCCACCCTCCCGCTCCCCCAAAAAACAAAACAAAACAAAAACTATGCTTTAAAAAACTATGTGAATATAAAAATTTACTCAAAATGGAACCGACCTTTTCCAATGTTGTCACAGAGACAAGTAATTGACCTGATTCGATTTAATACATACCACTTCTTTGTCTACATTACTTCCTCTTTATGATGGTTCATAACTTCATTGATATCTATTCACCCTCTGTCTTCATTTGCACTCTTTATCAATAAATAAATAGAAGGATGCTTAGTTCTGTTTAAAATTCATTAAAAACTGAATAGAACATTCAACATATTTCATTTTTTTTAAACACTTAGATTTAAAATGTACTGTTATTCCCTTTGTCTGTTCCTGCAATAATCCACTACAAATATACATGTACTTAAAATCAAGAGTCAAAGGAATATTCTGCCCTGCATAGAAAATAACCACATTCTTTATAGTTCTTTTCAAGTTGGTGAAAGAAGTGTAAAGAAAATGTTCTATATTCTAAAGCACATGGATCTTATGAGATGAACATTTACTCTTTCGTGTGTTAAACTGGATACTTTATTGATGACTGGATATTAAAAGCTTTCCTTATATCTATAGTTTTATTTTCAACTACAAATTTAACACATCTTGACAAAATCAAGTTGTCCATGTTTTTGACTTGAAATCAAGAACAATCAGATGTCCAACATAGAGGGAGACATTTTTAACTTCTTCAAAAGCATATTAATACCTGATTATCAAAAAAAAATATTCATATCAACTTTCCAGTTATATACTTGTTCTTTTTTTAATTTTTACATACACAATTCCTATCAAATCTCTTGCAATGCATATGAGAAATGTTCAAGTTGTATAAATCCTTAACATAAACCTTATCAGACTACAATTCCTCATAATTACAAATAAAATATTGTTCTTACAATATGATATTAATACTGCTACCCCTCGATATATCCTTTCATAACATGAGCACCTATTGCTGATAAAAACTGATATTGGACTGGATTACTTACAGGTTACCGGTACATCATGTACATCAAACATGTATACCTCTATGATTTCCAGTCTTCTCAACTGCCATCGCTTAACATTTTCTACAGAATTACTTCAATCCATACAAGATAATCACAAAAAACAACAAACAAACAAACACAGAGTACGGTAAGCAATTTCTCCAAAATACTAAAATTTGCAGGTAATTTCAGCCATTTTTTACTCGAGATATTTGCCAAACATACATATATAGAGAGAGAGAACACACATAAATATAAGTGGCAAGTTCATTTTTATATACCCCAAATAACATTCATTTTGCTTGAAACACTTTCACATCCCCCCCACGCCAAAAAATAAACAGGGAAAAAAAAACTGCCTGAGCAAAGGGCAACTTTAAAAAAAGAAAGAAAGTTCATCATGGTCACATGATTTAGTTGCCCATTCTCTATTGACAAATGAAACGTCATATCTATTGAATTTTAACATTTTTAAAAGATTAATAAAAATCTGAGTTTGAATTCACCCTTTAATTTTATACTTTGCACATTGAATTAAAAATCATAGCTGAGAAGATAGAAATTATATTTGGTGAAAAAAGTGTGTCGGATTGTTGTGTACTGTGACTTTGACCCAGGTCAAGTTCTGCATGATATACATGGAAGGCACACTTCATGAAACAATTTTTAGAACAAATTTGACTGTCCTCTTCAAACTGGTGACATTTTCCTTGTATACTAATATTCTCCTTACACGTACATAAAATGAAACTGTAGAATAAATACGTAATAACATGAACAAGTGCCAATCTTAGAAACGCTACTCATTTTGTATTTGACATTTTGACTGCATGCTTGTCCAACTTTCGCATAAATATATAACATTCCTGACTCCTGAGTACGACCTTACAATGCCCATCAATGCTTATATGGATTGAGATAAAGAGGAGATTTCTATAAATGTAATGCTTCCTGGGAGAAATTTCAATTATTTAAACATATTTGTGGCTTACACCCAGTAAATAAAATCGATTGATCGATCTGTATTGAAAAACAAGTCAGAAAAAATCTCGGAACCAGCGGGACTTGAACCAGTGGGACTTGAAACAGTAGATGCAGGTTCAAGTCCCGCTGGTTCCGAGATTTTTTCTGACTTGTTTTTCAATACAGATCGATCAATCGATCTTATTTACTGGGTGTAAGCCACAAATATGTTTAAATAAAGAGGAGATTGTTTAAAAATGCTTTCAAATGAATACCGGTAAGGTGAAATCTAGCCTTCATACTAAGTAGTTTTTCCCTTTATCTCAAGTTAAAGGAAACCTCACCCCAAAGAATAAGTGTAGGTACATGTATTCTGAAAATGAAATGTATTCATAATTTCATGCCCTTTGATGTACAATATTTCTTACAAAAGTGTAGGTGGGGAATTTTGTGGATTAATGGGCAAGAATACAATAAATCTCAGAACAACTAAGTTTATTTCTTGGGGTGAGGTTTCCTTTAACCAGAGTAATTTATAAGAATATAAGTGGAAACAAGCTAGTGATAATTAACAATTGAAAAGATTTAGATATTTTAAACAAGTTACAGTGAACATGCATATTCCAGTACTGTACATACGGTAGAGAGCTAATTATATTTTGAATTTCTTTCCTCATTAGGATTACATACTACACAATCCAACACAATATCAGCTTCAAGTATTACTTCTGCAAAAAGATATAGCAAGTTTATAGATAAAATTGAGTATTGAATTACATAATGAAAGATACTGTCTAGCAGTTGATACTTCTTTGCTCATTATTACAGTACTTTTCATTAAAGCCTGTCTGCACTAGTTTGGCCAGGAGGGATTAGACCTCCCAGCGTGGCCACTGACAGGTGATTATCTCATCAACTCAGCTCTCAATTAACATAAGAACTAGATGGAACTTCGACTGCGCGCAGTTGAAAATGATGCCTCCGCCATAGAGCGATTTAACAAACCAAAACGGAAGCAATTTTTAATATTTAAGTTTGATAGTAATCCATAAACGGGTTCTCAGAATATCGTGATTACAAGCTATTTTTCATATACATGGCTCTGCAACATAAATTCCTGTCCTGAGTTTGATAGTAATCCATCTGTCGGTTCCAATTATAATGTGTTCACAAGCTATTTATATGCATACATAATGAGCCCCATGACCTTTGACCTTTGACCTCATGACCCTAAAATTTAATCAGTTCATTGGCTCTGCAAGATACATACATGACCCAAGTTTGGCGGTAATCCATCAATTGGTTCTTGAGATAACGCGATCACAAGCTATTTTTGCATACATAATAAGCCCTGTGACCTTTGACCTTATGACCCCAAAATCTAATCAGTTCATTAGCTCTAAAAGATACATACATGACCCAAGTTTGGCGGTAATCCATCAATCGGTTCTTGAGATAACGCAATCACGAGAACGGGACATACGTACGTACGGACGGACAACCAGAAAACATAATGCCTCCGGCTACTTTGTAGCGGAGGCATAAAAAGGGGATCATGGGGTTTTAACGGGCACCGCTTAGGCATTGTTTGCTATATAGAGGGAGCAAGTAGCTACAAGTAGTGCAGTGGGGCTTTAAATAATACCTACCCAAAGATCATATGGCAGATATCATACCTTTTTTTAATTACAAATCTTGAAATTAAATGTTGGCAGTAAAATTATAAAGAAATAAATGTACACCCTATATACTTGGAAGGATAAGATTTTGCTTCACTGGAAGGGCTACATGTACAGGGGGGTGTTTCACAAAGACTAAGATCAACTTTAAGTTGGACTTAACTATGGCAGGCCCTTCATGCCACTGGTTGCTCCCACTATTAGTCTCTCAATTATGATCTTTAGATAATACTTTTTCCTTCAATAATGAACTATCAAAAAAAGGCAAATTGTGTAGATTTTTGCCCACGAGTTGGATGTCCCTTGAGAAACCAATGCCAGGGATGGTTAGAGGAACTAGTGGCATGAACGGCCTGCCATAGTTAAGTTCAACTTAAAGTCGATCTTAGTCTTTGTGAAACACTCCCCAGGGCATTCATGTCTACACGCATCATAGTACAGTCAAACCTGTCTATAGCGACCGCCCAAGGGAAACACAAAAAGTGGCCTTTGTAGACAAGTGGTCATTGTAGACAGGTTCTTTAAGTACATGTTTCAATGAGAAACCATTTTCAAGGGAACTAAAAATGTGGTCTTTGTAGACAGATAGTCACTAAAGCAGGTTTGACTGTAGATCATGAAATAACAACCGTGATTGTCACTCACTCCAGGACTATTACTACATCATCATCTTCCTCGTAGCTTCCTTTTGGACCATTTGACTGCTTGCTAAATGTCTTTTGTGAGAAGTTCCTACCCCCGAGGGAAGGAACATCTTGCCCTTTGGTAGTTACACAGAATGCAGCATTAGTTTTCTTTTTCGGTAGGATGATCGGAGTTCTTTTCCCTACATTACCATTGTTATGCACCCTATTGGGATGCGCTAGATCTGGACGTGAATCTGGCTTTGTGCTCATTGAGCGGGGTACGTTCAATTGAATTCTACGTGATGGACCATTAGAATAACTTGTAGAAGGTGAATTGTAATGTACTCTGCGTGATGCAGCTTTGTTGGGCAAACTGGTAGTACCCGTTGAGGGGGGTACGCTCAATTGAATTCTATGTGATGGACCATTACACTTTGCTGTGGAAGAGCTTGTAGAAGGTGAATTGTAATGTACTCTACGTGATGCAGCTTTGTTGGGCAAACTTGCAGTACTTGAGAAACCTACATTTGTTATTTGGATTGATGTTGTTTCTCCTTTTTCTGAATTTACCGGTACTTTTTCCGTTGTAGCTAATACCACTCTGAATTCCTTTCTGGAAATATTACTTGAGCTACAAGCTGGAGTTCTTGTTCCACTAGGAAAGGGTACTGTTTGTGGTTGACTGTGTTGAGAGCCAGGCAAAGGCTTGCTACTGGTTGTACAAGGTTGCAGTGGTTTCTTCTTCTGCAGGAGAGTGACTAAGGACGGACTGAGTTCACTTCGTGAGGGGACATTAACCGTGGTGGTTTCACATGGAGGCTTTAAGGAAACACCTGGTCTTACTGCTTCTGTTTTCACAATTCCCTGAGAAGGATGCAAGATTTCTGTTAACTTAGACATAAAAGCTGATTTTACCGCTGTACTACTTTGAGGTATTCCATTTATAGCTACAGATGTTCTCCCTGTTACTTGGGAATCATTGCTGGAGTTTTCAAGCTTGACCTTTTTTGCAGGAGGGGTACCATCACCTGAAAGTGACTCATCTCCAAGCAGATGCTTCTTAGATTCTCCTGTTTTGTTTTCATTTGTATTTTCTGTGTCTTGACACGTTTCCATCTTTGTCACTTCTGTCTCGGGACTCTTGGCCGCTGATGGTTCTGCAGATTGGCTTTCATCCGTGTCAGAAATATATTCTATCCAATCTCCTTCTTCAAAGTCATTCTCACTCCCATCGGGATCAACCTCTGGTTCACTAGTTCTATCAAACTCTGGTTCAACCCCCGGCACATGTGACTCTCTTGCCAGATGCGTGTACTTCTTCAGGACTTTGTCCATCATGTCACTACTCTTGATGTCATTCTCTTTCAACCTTGTCTTCAATTCTGGACTCTCAATTGCAGGGTCATCTGGCGTATCAAGGAAGGACGCATACCCAGGATTGAACATCCAGTCATTGATTCTACGTTTCTTCAAAAGTTCGCCTACATCCTTGAACGCCTCAGTAGCCAGCGGACGCAGATCAAGTTTATGGATGCCTAAATTCTTTATCCGATTTGTCTTCTCAATAACATTGTACACATCATGAAAATCTGGAAATGTACCATGCTTTACTAGTTTCCGGATTTGGAGGTTGATCTCGGGGTACCTTGTACCCCTATAATTGACTTTCTTCTCTACACCACGTCCATTTTTTGCCTCATAGCCTTTCAGCTTACAGCATTTCTGCCAAGCTTCCACAAATCTCTTTCTAAGTTTATGCTCGATCATATGAGATGAATCTTCTCTATCCATTTCCTCAAGGCTCAATTCTTTCTCACTGTATCTACGGATCTCTTTATTTAACCTTCCCATCAGTTTCTCCATTCTTCTGATATTTTTTTGCCGTTTTGCTTTATCAACATCACCTTCTTCCTTTTGGCCACCTCTTTCTTCGCTACATGATGGTTTCTCTTGATCAGAACTTTTAGATACTTTCTTTGCATCCTCAGGTCCTGCCACTTTCTGCCCATCTCCATTAGGGGTGACACAGCTAACATCTCCACTGGTAGATGCTACCTCTTTCTTTACATCTCCAGTTAGCGCAACATCCGTGGTCCCAAATGGTTCAGATCTTTCATGGCTGTCAGATGTTGACTCTGTCTTTATAGTCTTTACATCTGCTGTATGTGTCTCGATGCTCCCATTACTCACAAGCTTATCCACATTCTTCTTTGCCTCTGAATCTGCCTTGCTACCTTTTGTCTTTTTAGGCTTCTTGGGCGCATTCTTGAGATGAATCACTACATCGCGAACCACCGTGAAGATGGTCTGGTCTTTAATGTCTGGATTCTGAAGTTCTGCAAGATGCTGCTGGATAGTATTTTTGAACTCCTCCGATGAGATGTAGTCTTCTCTCGCAGCCTTGAAGACTTTCACGAGATGCTTCCTGATCTTCTCTGCTGTAGCTTTGTCTCTGATCTTCTCCAATATGTTGTTTGAGCAGGTTACAAACTGGAAAATAAAAATCAGAAATAAACAAGTTTTAGAAGATGCTGAACCAGTTCATCAGGATGGTTTACAAACTTTACATCAGTGAAAATTCATTCCATGACACATCCAATAAGTATTTACCTGTGACAGTTTTAACTTCTAGGTACATGTGTGATTAAGCTGTCTAGGAAACAGATGTCACATGATCTAAACTCTAAAGGCGCAAATATTTTTCCTCTCTGCTACCATCTGTCGTATACCGCAGGACAATGCCTCATATAAAAATGATGGCTAGCTGAACTTAAGATCAATGTATTTGTAAAACCTCAAATATCATTATTTCTGGAAGATATTATGGATATTTTTAGTATCGTTTGCCAAAACAAAGCAAGAATTTACAGTCATTTTGAATTTTAGTTGGTTTAAAACTTATTGATTCAATCACTGTGATCCTTCATCTGAATTGTATGACGGTGTACTGGTGTAGGGCTGTATCCTAGCACATTGAGCATGGCAAGCTTGACTTCAATAATAGTATCTGTAAAGCGCTTAGAGACATTTGTATTAAGCGCTATATAAAAGCTGAATATTATTATTATTATTCAAACTTTAGCTTGGCCGTGATATACTAGTATGCATGTTTAAGAACAATTAAGAGGTAGTTTGATGTTGTTCTAGGTGCTTTAATTTCTTATCCTTCATCATAATATCTTGGGTAAGCCATTATTTTGTGGATATTTTGACAATTAATGCTATTAGTCATTGTAATTTTAATGGTTTGATCAGCATTATGGTCTTCTGAGCCCATTCTGTACCTCTGGGATTGTTAAGGGGAGGCAGTGGGGTATTAAATATTAAAAAAATAATAAAATTGAGTTTTACGTTTCCTGGTGTAGATCTAGTAAGAAGTGTAAGCTTTCAGAAAATACCCATTTTATGGGGTACAGGTATATATTTCTTTGTCTAATTAAGGATCAGGTCATTAATGTCAAGCACTATATCAACCGGAATTTGAAATATTTACTCAAATATGGATGTGGTTATGGATGCAACCAATGACTACCGGTAATTCATTATCATCTCATATTTATGAAGCAGGCATCGAGTGAGCATTTAATTCCTAAACAATAACTTCTACTTTACTTTTTTTTTCTCCAGTCATCATCTAGGAGATGCAACAAAATGTGCAAGGTTTCTGGGCAAGAATGTTAGCCTAATAGTACTCAAACAAATTTTCTTTTCCATGGAATATCTATTGCACATTTACTGATATTCTTCATAAACTGTAACGCTCATTTAGCAGTATTTACCATTTTCAAACTTAATAGAGGCCCGAATTCACAAAGGAGGTTTAATTTAACCCATGGTCTAAAATTAGCGCAAAATAAGCGTGACACAGTCAGAGGTCCAATATTAGACAAGGTATGCTTATTTTGCGCTAAATTTTAAACCATGGGTTATGTAAATGAGGGTTTAAATCATGGGTTAAGTTAAACCTCCTTTGTGAATTCGGGCCAAAATGGCTAGATATATTATAACTTGAAAACACTTCATTCAATTTTGTTCAAATTTGGATGAAATATTTGTTTCCAGAAATTCCAGGAGGAAATGTTTGTTTCCAGGAGAAAAACATGTTGATGATGGTTGGTTTTTAGGGGTTCCTATAAGGTGAACCAAATTATTGCAGTTTTTCAAGAAGTTTTCTGATTTTTCAAATCCCTTTTAATTTATCTGTGAAAACAGCAGAATATTTCAAAAAGCCATCATTAAATTGAAGTTATACAAACATACTAGATCTAGATCTATCTACCTTTAAATTCAACAAGTGATACTGATAGATCTATAGACTTCTTCTACCTGTACACTTCTGAGTAGTACTAATAGTAGTAGTAGTAGTAGTGGTTGCAGTTTTGATTTCTGAAAATCTGTTATTTCTTGTTTTGTTTGGAAATATCTCATTTTACTTTTAGTTTTATTATTTAAGATGAAAACTTGAATGAATGGCTTTGTCGATGTCAGTTTGTGCCATTTAACTGAGGCCTGAGGCATTGTGGTTGTTATTGTTGGATTCTTCAGGGGCCCGTTTCTCGAAACCAGCGACAAGACAGTCATAACTTTATCCGCCAACTACGGAGATGTCTCTGATCTTCCTAAACCGTAGCCTTAGTCGCAATTCCACCGGATTACATTTTTTTTATTAAAGGAAAACTGCAATTATTCAAATAAATTAGGACTAAAAAAGATTGAAAATGGTAACAGGGAATAAAAGATGCAACATACTTCAATACTTGAGTAGATTATACCATAGAATTACTTGTAAAATATAATTGTGAGTATTTCATTTCATGACCGGTGAATCAGTTTTGTTTTTTAAATGGGTACCCCCCGGATATTTTCATTTGATAGTTTATAAAAATACACCCTTATATTATTCTTAGTAAAAATATGATATTATGAAAGTTTTGTCCAATGTTTTAGGCGTCAGCACAATATTGAAATGACAAAACTTCAACATTCCAAACGTTAAAACATATGTTTTAAACTATTCAGTTTACACATTTGGAGATAGAATTTATCTCGAAATTGATATGGGTCTGAAAACTAGAGAATACACTTCTGACTATGGCTTGCCTGCCGTGGCAGATTACTCATCCCTTCGAGGATTTTACAATGTGGAAATAAACGTGTAATCAGTTTAGTTAAGTGGGAAAAGCCTTAGATATAAACATGGCATATTTTCATATAAGACTTTCAAATATAAAAAATGATAACTCCCTGTTAAAGTGAATGTGTAGAAAGATCATATTAATCATAGCTGGAGGATTTCTTGTCCTTTTTGCCAGCCACAGCTAGTCTAGTAAGTCTACCCAATAAATGACATGTGATGGCGCTGCCCATCGACTAAAAAGTTATGACAGAGATACGATGGTGTCGGAGGCGTCATAACTACTGAGTCAGGATGTTGTCCTTGATCTTGGCAGAGAGGGCTTCGTGAAACACGTAGCGGACAAGTAGCTTACCAACTCTAATTTCGTGAAGAAGTTGGACTTATATTATGATGGATTCGACAAACGGGCCCCAGACAGAGTCTTAGCTTTAGTTAGTAGGAAGTAGCTTTTATGGTTGACAAGATATTCTTAATAACGTAGGGTGCGTGAAAACGCAATATATTATTATTACCCCATAGGACCTAATGCCATATTTACCTGGCACAACAACGGGACTCTTGGTGAACTCTCGAACTCGACTCGTACTCATCGAGTTATTCTTGCCCCACATACACACTTCTGTGTCTTCTTTGTTATCGACTCTTTATTTTACCTCTAATAAAAATCATAATTTCGAATCATAATACGGAAAGTAACACCTTACCTCATCAAATAAAGATTTATAATCGGTCTGCGTAGTATTTGGTGTACTTTCCTGTGCAGGTTCCTCATCACTGTCAATTATTATGATTACCACTTCCTTTTTTTCGTCGGGTGCTTTGTTAATCGCCGCCATTTTTTGTTACATGATAATTGATTGTGATACAGACCCAGTGAACGTATATGACGGAAGTTGTGAATTCGAACAATGAATTCGTATATACTGTATATTTGAAGTTTGTGTATATAATTATATGCATATCGCGTCAGAAACCAAGCTAGATCTATAAAAGCTGCGGCCCCGGGAGGCAAAGGGAGGGGGGTGGGGGTGGAAAGGGGGCACATATAGTCCCCCACACTTTTTCACGTATACCCCAATTAAAGTGCCCCTTTTTTACTTCATGCAGACAAGAGCGCCCCCTTTTCTTTCTAACAAGTGTCCCGGCCTTTTCTTTCTAACAAGTGCCCCTTTCCGTTTCTCATAAGTGCCCCTTTTCCCCTCTAATAAGTGCCCATATATTCAAATCTGAGTAGGTTCCCCTTAATTTTACTTTGACAAGTGCCCCTAATATCCTTGGTAATGTAAACTAATATAATAACCCTCTCACCAATTTATATTTAAAACACCAATTACCCAAAACCACTGCCAAACTCAAATAAATCCTCTCTTCTAAATCTCCATCATAAAAGTAACCGAGCTCCAGGGGCGTCGCTAGACCTTTTTCAGTGGGGGTGTAGAGGCCACCGATTACCGACAAAACTAGCCACCAATTACCGACAATTATATTAATGCTAATGTCCCAATATCAAAGCGCGCTCCCTATAGGGGTTGGGAGCAGGGAGGGGCTGTTTCCCCCCTCCAGCGGGAGGTGCGGAAGCTTTGTCATTTCATTAATTTATTAGGGAAAGAAAACGATTCGTTGTACAGTTCCCGACTCTTAATTCTTGTTTCGCCCCTCCCGCGCGAAGCGCGGAAGCTATGACGTTTCATTAAATTATTAGAGAACTTGAGGATACCGTTCTCGACTCTAAATCCTTGTCTGAATTCAGTTTAACCCCTTCCGCGCGAAGCGCGGAAGCTTTGACGTTTCATTACATTATTAAAGAAAGAAGACGATTCGTTGTACCGTTCTCGACTCTTAAGCCTTGTATAAACTCAGTTCCCCCCTTCCCGCGCGAAGCGCATGAGCTATGACGTTTTTTTTAAAGAGAAAGAAGACGATTCGTTGTTACCGTTCTCGACTCTCATCCTTGTATGAATTTAGTTTCCCCCCTCCCGCGCAAAGCGCGGAAGTTATGACGTTTCATTAAATCATTAAGAAAGAAGACGATTCGTTGTAATGTTTAGGACTTTTAATCCTTGTCTGAATTCAGTTTCCCCCCTCCCGCGCGAAGCGCGGAAGCTTTGACGTTTCGTTAAATTATTAAAGAAAGAAGACGATTCGTTGTACCGTTCTCGACTCTAAATCCTTGTCTGAATTCAGTTCCCCCCTCACGCGCGAAGCGCGGAAGCTTTGACGTATCATTAAATTATTAGAGAACGAAGACGATTCGTTGTACCGTTCCTGACTCTCAGTTCTTGTTTCCCCCCATCCCGCGCGAAGCGCGGAAGCTTTGACGTTTCATTAAATTATTAGAGAAAGGATACCCTTCTCGACTCTAAATCCTTGTCTGAATTCAGTTTCACCCCTCCGCGCAAAGCGCGGAAGCTTTGAAGTTTCATTAAATTATCAGAGAAAGGATACCGTTCTTGACTCTAAATCCTTGTCTGAATTCAGTTTAACCCCTTCCGCGTGAAGCGCGGAAGCTTTGACGTATCATTAAATAAAATTATTAGAGAACGAAGACGATTCGTTGTACCGTTCCTGACTCTTAATTCTTGTTTCGCCCCTCCCGCGCGAAGCGCGGAAGCTTTGAAGTTTCATTAAATTATCAGAGAAAGGATACCGTTCTTGACTCTAAATCCTTGTCTGAATTCAGTTTAACCCCTTCCGCGTGAAGCGCGGAAGCTTTGACGGTGCATTAAATTATCAGAGAAAGAAGACGATTCGTTGTACCGTTCTCGACTCTTAATCCTTGTCTGAATTCAGTCCCCCCTTCCGCGCGAAGCGCAAGCTTTGACGTTTCATTAAATTATCAGAGAAAGAAGACGACTCTTAATCCTTGTCTAAATTCAGTTTTTCCCCCTCCCGCACATACATCATCAGATACATAATCCTGATACGTAGCCTACTTAGAAGGTTTCTGAACTAGGCGGCCAGATCTAGTTCTCAACTGTGGCTGGCCTTCTCCGCCAGGGGGTAAATCGTCTCTGTCAGGGGGTGAAGCAACTCTGTCAGGGGGTATATAGAGCATCTCCATCAGGGGGTAGAGCTTCTCCGCCAGGGGATAGCTGTAGTCCCTCAGGATGGTGCGGTTCAACAAAAGGGTGATTCATCAAATAGGTCTATGGGATAATGAGGCCCTATTCAGACATAATGTAGGTTTGTTCAGATATGGCGCCGCGGTAAACTGCCCACAAAAATTGCCGTCTCGGTTTTATTTTTAATGTGTAAAATAATGAATGGCAACAAAGGACTTGACGGTGTAAACAGAAATGTGAAGCGTATTACACTTTACTACATCATAACAAATATTTATTTAAAAAAAAAAAGGAACAGGTTTTGCCGCCATCAAACAAACTAAAATCTTTTGATATCATATAGGCAGTGGCGGATCCAGGAATTTCTCACCGGGGGGCACAAAATCGCATGGGGTGAAATATATGAAAAACGATGGAGCGAGTCTTCAGCGGCGAGGGTGCGGAGCGACCAAGCAGGGGTGGGTCTGGGAGGGGTCAGAACCCCCTCCCTGAGTAGGAAGCAGTTGCAATTTTAGAAACCACATTAGGTGCATTTTCAGGCACTTCCTGGAGTAATATGACGTAAAATTGCTTTCTCCTACCCCCTCCAAGAGTAGGGATCCAGGGGCGGATGATGGGATCTAGCTTTTTGTCAAGGGGTCGACCCATGCAATGACGACACGGAGCATCGTCCACGAGCCGCGAAGCGGCGAGGCGATTTTTTGTTGTTGCTATTTTGAACCCCCGCGTAAAAGATGTTTTCCTGGCATCTACTGACACAATTAATGGAGACCATAAAAAGCAGTGCATGATAATTACGTCTTTTTAAATCAAGTAACAGTTTAAGGGGGGTTGACCCAAAGACGATGCAGAGCATTGTCCACGAGCCGCGTAGCGGCGAGGCGATTTTTTTTTTTTTTTTTGGGGGTGCTATTTTTAACCCCCGTAAGTGATGTTTCCTGGCATCTACATACTAACACAATGGAGACCATAAAAAGCAGTGCATGATAACGTCTTTTTAAATCAAGTAACAGGTTAAGGGGGGTTCGACCAAATGACGAGCCGCGTAGCGGCGAGGCGATTTTGGGGGGCTATTTTGAACCCCCGTAAGTGATATTTTCCTGGCATCTACTAACACAATGGAGACCATAAACAGCATTTCATGATAACGTCTTTTTAAATCAAGTAACAGTTTGAGGGGGGTTCGACCCAATGACGATGCGGCATCGTCCACGAGCCTCGAAGTCCGAGCCGCGTAGCGGCGAGGCGATTTTTGTTGTTGCTATTTTGAACCCCCGTAAGTGATGTTTTCTTGGCATCTATATAATATACTAACACAATGGAGACCATAAAAAGCAGTGCATGATAACGTCTATTTAAATCACTTAAGTAACAGTTTAAGGGGGGTTTGACCCGATGACGATGCGGATACTGTGTGGGTCTGGACACATGATGGTGTTTTTCTATTTACATCACATTTTCACTTGGCAGCCTAAGGGGGGTAAACCCCTAACCCCCCCCCCCCCTAGATCCTCCACTGGGATCTTTTGCAAACTGGAAGCAATAAGCATTACATGTAGGCGATGGAAAAAAGTGCTTGCGAAACGGATAGAAACTTTGACGTTGCATTAAATTATCAGAGAAAGAAGATGATTCGTGTGTGTGTGTGTGTGTGTGTGTGTGTGTGTGTATTGGGTTTTCACAGACGTGTTTTATTTCTAAGAGTGATTTGTATTGTTTGGAATCAATAAAAAAAAAACTATTGAAAAAAAAAAAAAAAACTCTCAAGAACTCATTAAAACCCACAAAACCAATCGCAATAACACTGTTGGAAACAGAAAAAAAAAAAAAAAGTATCAATCAGATATGATTATTTACGTCTGGGGACCGACCTTTAACGTCACCATCCGAAAGACGCGATTCAGTTTCGAACCTGCGTCCTCGGCTGAATCAGTTTGTAACTTCCACTGTTAGCTGCATTGATATAGTACACGAGGATCGAGCAAGAATACCGACACACCTGATCCGACAAAGCAACATATCTATGCGTATCTAAGTCGCTCCAACTTGCTCCCTCGACGAGGCGACTCCACCCAACAACCCCCTCTCTATTACTCCCACCCCTCCTCTCTCAGGCTCTTACCCCCTTCTCACTCTCCTCTCTTTCATCCCAGTTTCTTTTGTTTCCCTTTTCTCTCTTTTTTTTTCCTTATCTCCTTTTCTTTCTTTTCCTTTCTTTCCTCTCCTTCCTCTTTTCTTTTTTCTCTCTTTTTCTTCTCTTCTCTTTCCTTTCTTTTTTTTTTCTTTCCCTTTCCCTTTCCTTTTTCCCCTCCCCTTTTCTCATTTTTCCGACGGCAGCGCAATTTTACCGACAATATCCTGACAGGTGGGAGGGTGTCGCACCCCACCCCCCCCCCTCTAGCGACGCCCCTGCCGAGCTCTAAATCAAAACGACTGACTCAGATGAAGTCCAGTGCAGGTCTGCCTTACATACATCATCAGATACATAATCCTGATACGTAGCCTACTTAGAAGGTTTCTGAACTAGGCGGCCTGACTACTAAGTCAGGCGCGGATCCAGGATTACTTAGGGGGGCAAATTTGAAATTATGCGAGCCAAATATTGGTAGGCCTACGTAATGGTGACCAGCAGTGGCGTAATGAACAAAGCGTTTGGGGGGGGGAGGAGGGGCAGACAAAAAAAAAATCCGTATATCCCCACTCTTACATTCAGGCCCCGCTGAACGTTTTTCAAAGTGGGTGGGGGAAGCTAAAGTATTTATGATCAGGTAGAGCGTACGTAGCGTAAATTGGCGTCGGGTCTAAGGGCAAAGCCCCGGCGGGGATCAAGGGGCGGAGCCCCTGGAAGCTCAGGGGGTATGGGCATTTAATTACGGTCAGATGAGCATATTTTGATACTTTATTCATGACACTGGCAGGTCACTAATTGGCGTGAGGTCCAGGGGGCGGAGACCAGGGGCGGATCCAGGGGGTGACAGTGGAAAAAATAACCCTTCCCGGAAGGAAAAAAATTTTCGGGTGCCAAAAAAAAAAATTGTGCTCCCTACCCCTGGCGCCCAAGGGGTGGTGGAAAAAAATTACCCTTCCCGGAAGGAAAAAAATTTTCGGGTGCCAAAATTTTTTTTTTTTGCTACACTACCCCACTGAGCGAAAAATCGACCGGCACGATTTTCAAATTTTCGCCCGAAGTGGGCCCCTTTTTAGGCCCCCTCCCTTGCCGCCGGCTGGATCCGCCCCTGGCGGAGACCCCAGAAGCTCAGGGGTTTTAAGCATTAAATTACCGTCAGATGAGCATCTAGGGGCCCGCCTTAGGCCCTAGGTGGGGTCCAGGGGGCAGAGCCCCCGGAAGCTCAGGGGTTTTAGGCATTTAATTACGGTCAGATGAGCATATTTATATACCTTATTTTGTGTCACTCGCAGGTCACTAATTGGCGTGGGTTCCAGGGGGCGGAGCCCCCGAAATCTCAGGGGTTTTAGGCAATAAATTACGGTCAGATGAGCATCCAGGTGCCCGCCTTAGGGCCATTGGTTGACTCCAGGGGGCAGAGTCCCCGGAAGCTCTGGGGTTTTAGGCGTTTAATTACGGTCAGATGAGCATATTTTGATACCTTATTTGTGACACTAGCAGGACACTAATTGGTGTGGGGTCCAGGGGGCGGGGTCCAGGGGGCGGACCCACCGGAAGTTCAGGATTTTCAGGCATTTAGGGTAGTCATGCCTTTACGGTAAGCCTCCCGATTTCGTCGCAATGTCATTTATTTTAAGTAAACTTAGCTTTGCACTTGTAATTTTTGTATGAAATCTCATATTTGATAAATTATCGCATCAGATTCTGTGTGCGTGCGTATCATGAATATGACTAGCGCATGACGTATAGGTTCCTATTGAGCCAATCGAATGCAGCGACAGGATGGCTAGGTTACGGAAAAAAGACACATCCAGGGGCCCGCCTTAGGGCCCTTGGTTAGGAATCCAGGGGGCAGAGCCCCCGGAAGCTCAGGGGTTTTAGGCATTTAATCACGGTCAGATGAGCATATTTTCATACCTCATTATTTTGTGAAACTGGCAGGTAACTATTCTTTCTTTATTTCTCTCTTTCTTTCTATTTCTCTTTCAAAAAAAGTTGGGGCGGGGGGCTCAAGCCCCAAGCTCCGCCGTTCCGCGGGCTCTGACATGTAGGCCTCTAAATAAGCATATTTCTTGGCTGACTGTAAATTTAGGAATTTGTCATTTTCCAACAAACGTATAAAAAGTATAATTTACTAAAAAGTGAGGAAAAAACTCGGAAAATTAGGTCATTTCAGCAAAATTTGTAAATCACCGGTATTGAATCAGAAATAAACCAGTGCCTCTCCGATCTACACCTTGTTGGCGGGAAAAAAAAAAATCGCAATTGATCTTCCCTACCTTTCTTCTTTCTCTTTTTTTTCTTTCCCTTTCTCTCCTCTTTCCCTTTCCCATTCTCTCTCTTTTAGGTTTGCTGGAGGGAGGGGGAGGCAAGGGCCTTTCGGTCCCCCGATTCACACGTTGGCGGGATTAATCGCAACTGATCTCCCCTTCTTTTCACCCTTTTCTTTTCTTCTTCCTCTTTTTTGTTCCCTTTTAGCTTAGCGGGGCGGGGGAGGCAAGAGCCTTTGACCCCCCCCAATCCACAACTTGTTGGCGGGAAAATTGCAACTGATATTCCCTTTCTTTTCTTTTCTTCTTCCGCTTTTTTTCCTTCCCTTTATCTCCTCTTTTCCTTTTTTCTTTCCCTTTCCTTCCTTCTCTCTTATTTTTCTTGATGGGGGGGGGGTAGGCAACAGCCTGAGAGGCAAGACGGGAGGGAGGCACAGTGGCCCCTCCACCCTGGCGCCCCATGTCTTGTAGCCCGGGGGGACGGGGGGGGAACACGTCCCCCCTCGATATTTTTAGGGGGGTTCGTCCCCGGAAAATTTGAAAAAGTGCACACAAAAAATGTATAGCAAATACTGACTGAAGACTGCAACACATTTTTAGGCTCTGGAGGGCCCAAGAGTGCAGTGTTTAGACAAATAAAATGCAAAAATCTTCTCCCTCGCATAATATCCTTCAAAATGTACAAGTAGATATTGTAGAAAAGTGAAGTGTGAATAAAGTACATGTATATTGCTTGTTTTATACTATAGTTTTTTTAATACAACAAAACTTCAAAAAATGTGAGGGGTAGTCACTTCCGTCACCTTCACCCCTCTCGTTCACTATGCTCCCTCGCGCTGGCGTACTGATGGGGGGCTTGGGGGCAGTTGCCCCCCAACAAATAAAATTCATATTATGTGGTTTATTTCTAATTCGATACCAGTGATTTACAAATGCTGCTGAAATGGCATGATTTTTCCCTGAGCTTCCGGGGGCTCCGCCCCTTGGACCCCACTAGGGCCCTAAGTCGGACCCCTGGATGCTCATCTGACCGTTTTTGCCTAAAACCCCGGAGCTTCCGGGGGCTCTGCCCCCTGGACCCAACCAGGGCCGTAAGGCGGGCCCCTGGATGCTCATCTGACCGTTATTAAATGCCTAAAACCGCTGAGCTTTTGGGGGTCCGCCCTCGGACCCCACTCCAGTTAGTGACCTGCATGCCAGTGACACAAATGAGGTATCAAAATATGCTCATCTGACCGTAATTAAATGCCTAAAACCCCTGAGCTTCCGGGGGTTCCGCCCCTGGACCCCACCAGGGGCCCTAAGCCGGGACCCTGGTCGCTCATCTGACCTTAATTAAATGCCTAAAACCCTTTTCTTCTTTCCAGCAGCAAGTGTTTTGCATGTATAGCGCCATCTCCGACATTCCAACTGTCTGTCAAAGGTTGCTGGGAATTCCCAGTACCAAAAATAGATCGACAAATTAAATACATACATGTATATAGTACCTCTTATGATCAGTGCACCAGGCAAAGAGTATATACATGTATACTGATTTCATATAACACATAGAACGATACGTAGTGACGGAAAAAGACGTGAGTAAATTTAGATGTATGTCATCTCCAAAAGAAATGCAGTGATATTTTGCAATATTTACGTTTTACATTGTCGTACATAAGTCATGTCACTATTTAAGGCCAACTCCCAGACACTTTTGAGACTTTGTTTGTATCTGGTTTATAAAGTCATCTTTGTCCTTAGACTGAAATATTTGGGTATTGGTTGATATGTCTTTGAGATGATTAATGGAGAGCGATTGAGCTAAGACCAAGATGGGAATGATGGGTGTTTAAGAACGAAACAAAGCTTTGAAAACAGACCATAAGAGTTTAATGTCCTTGATCGTGAACCCGGAAGTAACGTTTGTGGCATTAGAAAACTCGTGATCATATTGATATCATTCATAATTATGTTTGTTTGTCCTGGGGGAAAATGTGACGATTTTGGTATGTTGTTGTGATTTCAATTACCAAGTTGTCATGAGTTATCATTCTTAAATGATGATATGTAGATGTGAATACACATAGGAAATAAGTATATTCCAGTGTGCATAAGTACATGTTTATAGCATGCTTTTGATACTTCAGCAGCTTTAAAGGTACTATATCCCATTTGCAGGCCCAAAATATGAAAAGGTTAAATTCCAACGGCATTTGAAAGACAATACTAATTTAGAACTTCCCTAAAAAAAAAAGGGGGGGGGGCTTGAAAATGTCTATTAGTTGTCGAATCGACTTATAAGCTATTTATAATAGAGCCAGTAAGTAATAGTCTGATTTTTCAGACCATTGTACTGAATGGTCGTACGTTTTATGCTGCGCAAAGATTCAATCAGTTTAATTTTGGCCATTACAAGAAGTGGGTTATTGATAGAGACAAATGCTCATGTACCCTTTACAGCTCATTTTATGTATTTTATTACCAAAGATGAGAAAAAAGCCAGTCAGTCACTCAATAGTGTCTGACAGTGAAGTCTAGCAAGTAAACCGGTTTCCTTGCATAATTTGAATATTAGGACACTGCTAATGTTTAAGTTTCACAGATAGGACATACATGACATATTCATAATTCCTGCAAAGTTCTACAGAATTTGATGTTGGCTGCAAAAGGGACATATATAGTATCTTTAAAATTAATTTAAAATGTCGCCTACTAAGTTTTAGAGTAATTGTTCAAAGCCCCCATGTTATGAATAAGGTATGTTTATCTGCATCTGAAGGTAGATCATGGATCATATTTTTTTCGTTCAAATTTTACGAAATTTGTAATACTTGGTGTTATGTACTCTTAATATTAAAGGTACACAGATGAATACTCGAGACAGATTAGCACACGTTTGATACTCTTGGTATAAGATTTCAAAGCAAGTTTATTTCGCTCGGCGCATGTACAGCTATACATATTGTGACTCATGGAATGACATCATCATCAATATATAACACTTGGTTTCAGATTAAAGAAGAAAATAATATTGTAATGATTATTTTTCCAATGACAAACTGCTAAAATGTGAATGGTTAACAACATTTCTGAGACTCATGTTTATTTTTTTTCCACGGTTTACCTTTAACCATGGGCTTCAACTGAAGCAATTATGACTTGTATACGTCGGATTTTTACAAAATTTGTTTGTTGTGATATGTTGTTGTTGTTTTTATTTCCGTATAATAAAATCAGATAAAATACATACAAAGTAATCATACAGAGAAAAGGACAAACATAAGGCTGGTAGCCCATTTTCAGCTGCAACTATATTGTTGCCGCTGGTCTTCCATGGGGCCAGTTATACAATGTACAAAATATACATAATCTTAGAAATTAACAGAATAAATAATTACAAAGTATCAGTCTAAAACAATATAAATAATTTAAAAAAAAATATTTTAAAAATACATATATACATACATTAAGAGGTACAACAATAGGGTGATTATTGTCTGTTTAAGTTTATTGTCTTAAAGGTGGCAAAAGTGGGTAGTTGACGCAATTCTGGGGATAATTTATTATATTGAAAAGAAGCTCTGTAGGCCTACACGAAAGTTATTTTACAATGTGTTCTTGGCTTAGGGAAAGAGAGGTTATGTTCATTACGGAGGGAGTATGGCGAGGGTTTAAACTCAAACATGTCTTTCAAATATTCAGGGTCATGTTATTTAATGTTTTGTAAGTTAAGAGTAATAAATCGATTTTTTTTTGCCTTTCACGTTTCATTTGCCAACCAAGACAGCTATGAATTTGACTGGTAGAAGTATGCGAATAAGGGTTAACTTTTAGTATGATTCTACCAGCCCTATTTTGAATTTTTCGGAGTTGTATTAAACAGTTACTGCTGGCAGATTGCCATACTCCATCCCCGTAATCAAAGTGAGGTAATATGATGGAATTATAGATTAATTTCAATATGGAAGTATAGATTAATTTCAGTTCAGACATATTCACAAATTGTCTTAGTCTACACAAATAACTAACCATTTTACTTAGCTTGTTACACATCTGTTCAATGTGAACATCCCATTTTAATTTTTCATCCACATGTACACCGAGATATTTAAAGCTGTTTTACTTGGGACAACCGTTGTTCTCTGATTTTGATATTCAAAAGCGCTTGTTTTTTTAAGCATGTTATGTGTTCCTAGTAACATGCATACAGTTTTGTCGTAATTGATCTTTTATGCCTCGATTATATTTGGCCTGCGATTAGTCTACGGAGCCCGTATCCTGCCCGTATCCCCTTTTCCGTGCGGCCTCCGTGCGGAGGCAGACCGGGAGGCGCCCGTGAGATTTTCGTACGGATTCACGGGCTCCACGGCCTCTACGATTTTGTTTCGCGAGAAGTTATACAAATTTGAAAAATCGTAAGCCCGTAGTCCGTAGACATGTCGTAGGTATCATTGCACGATCCCCGCACGGGCATCGCGCGGAGGCCTCGCGCTGATCGTGCATCAAACGCACAATTTTTCGGTGAAAATAGGGGCTAAATAGCGCTCGAAATTGGCACGGCGGCTGCACGATTTCCGTGCGGAGACTGCACGGCTACTGCACTGAAATTGCACGATTTCCGTACAATCTCCGAGCAGCCTCTGTACGGATTTGCCCCGGCATGCCCCCGAGGGCCAATACAAGAAATTGCACGATGCTCGTAGATGATGTAAACACAAACATCGTAGCCCGTAGCCTCCTACGATGCCCCCAAAATAGCACGCAAAATCGTAGACCAATTTATAGTACGGCGCCCGGGGAACATGTAATCCAGGCACAAGTTGTTGTTATTCATCCACGCATCAAGGCTATTGACTTCTTTATTTAAAACATTTTCCACCACTTTTTGATTTTTATGTGAATAATATATGACTGTGTCATCTGCATAAAGATGAACCTTGCAGGAGTTGAAAGCAGAATTTATGTCATTTATAAAATAATGAACAACAGGGGCCCCAATAAAGAACCTTGTGGCACACCTTTCGTAGTTAATCTTTCATCAGAAAGTACATTATTGACCGAAGTTCTTATTCTTCTGTTTGATAAATAGTGTTTGAACCATTGTAATTCTACACCCGTTACAACCATAAATTCAAGCTTAGATATAAGGCTATCGAAGGCTTTTTGCAAATCTACAAAAATTGTTCCAATGTAAATTACCTTTATCGATAGAATAAAACCAGTCATCTGTGACTGCGGCTAGTGCTGTCACGGTGGAGTGTATTGGACGGAAACCTGAATGATTTGGGGTAAGCAAGGAATGAGACTTTAAATAATCATGCAATTGTCGTTGAACGACTCTTTCCATAACTTTAGAGGCGCAAGGCAACAGTGAGATCGGCCTTTATTATGAATTGGATTTGGTCTGAATTATAAATTGAATTTAATCTGAATTGTGAATTGAATTTAATCTGAATTATGAATTTAATTACTTAGTCTGAACTATGGATTGGATTTTGGTCTGCATTTTAATTTAAATTGTGAATCGAATTTAATCTGAATTATGAATTTAATTTAATTACTTAGTCTGAATTATGAATCGGATTTGGTCTACATTTTGTACTACAGTTGTACCGCATTTCGTGTTATTTTATTAGACCCCGTTTACAGTGAGCAAAAAGGCCGGGCCGGGCCGGGCCGAGCCGCGGCCCGGCCTAGCACTGTAAACGCGCAAAAGGCCAAAATGCGAGGCCAAAGGTAAAAGACTCAATCATTTCGGATATTGACTTTTTAAGAATATACATAGAAATCTCGTCTAACCCGACGGACTTTTTTTTTCATTGACATTACTTGTTTCAAAACATAAGATTGAGATACATTAAAAACAAAAATTTTGTCAGAAACCGTTACACCATTGGGAAATTGCTGTTAGAAGAATTACAATTATTACCCATTAAACTTTTTAGTGTTGTCCAAGATTTATTTCTATTGGTAACTTCAGATAGTTTATCACATAATATGTATTTACGTTTGGATTTTCTTATCTCGGTGGTAACTTTATTTTTCATGCGTTTATAGAGTTTCCATAAGTCATCACTGTTTCTCTTTTGGCTTTCAGTTTTGCTTTATCTCTTTGTTTCATTAAAGAAAGTATTTCACTGTTCATCCACGGGGAGGGCTTTTTTCTCTCACCCGTCTTGTCTTTAATGGCATATGCTTGTTAACTACTTCTAACAGCAACTTTTCCCATTCACTAACTGCATCATTTATATCACTAAACTCTTTTACTTTCTTCCAGTTTTGATTACGCAAATCAGACCTGAAAGCTTTTAAATCTATACATTTCTCGACTTTCTGAACGATACAAATGTTTCACTCGGGGAAGTATGTTTACATGTCCACACCAAGTAACTGGTATAATGGTCACTCATACCATTTTGAATAATACCAAACGATTTCACCTTATCTGGATAATCCGTTAACATAATTTTGATCAACAAGTGTGCAAGATCTATCAGTTACTGTTGTATACAATGTATCATTTACTTGTTTCAAACAATATATATCATTTATTTGATTATAAACTTTCGTATTTCCTTCAAAAGGTTTTGTCGTGATATCACAGTTAATGTCGCCCATGATAATGAGTTGCCCATTGAAACTATTCACAAAATCCAAGAAGTCCTTATAGTGATTAAAACCCTCGACTTTTGATTTTGGTGGTCTATACCAGTTTAAAAATATAATTGGCTTCTTGTTCTTCAAACAAACTGTTATGCACAATGCTTCTAAATGTTCAAGAGAATCATGACTAACTAAGTTGAAATGAATAGACTCATGGACGTAAATGGCCACTCCACCCCCATATCTATCCCTATCTTTTCGAAGTAATGCATGGGGTATATAAATTTCACTATCTGCAATAGAGCTGTCCAATCTAGTCTCATTTAGAGCAAGAACATGTATTTATTTTCAAACATGATTTGCTTGATTTCTTTATGATATTTTAAAAGACTTACAATATTCAGGTGTACAAAATTTAATCCCTTTACTAGAAAGTTGATCATATTTTAAAGATAATTATGTACTCACCAGATTTACAAGTCATAAGGGATTTTGTTACTAGAATCGTCGACGTCGGACTCTGAATTATTCACAATATAATTTGGAAGATGATTTAAAAGACATCTTGAACACTCCCAATTTACAAAATGCTCATTATAGGGTCATCGTAACTTTTTACCGAGATTTCTGGATATGATAAGTGTACCCAGTTTTGGCAAGAAGTACAGAGAAGTGCTTTTTGATTTGCTTTAACACATTTACTACAGCGAAGCATGGAAATTGTTGTACCATTTCAAAAAAAGAAGTATAAAAAATACACTAGAATACTACTCAACAAAACTTAATCATGTAAGATACGTCAATAAGAAGCTTTTTTTTTTAAATAAATCTAAATGATCAGAAGTGTAGTAAATACAGCGGTGTTGATATGCTATGTTAATTGTTTACTCAACTTGAAAGGGTTTAAAGGTCACAGTCATAAGACACGGCCATTCAATACAAATACAATACATGTAGAGGTGTAGTGATAGGTTGCTTGATTGTGAATCACATGTTTCGCGGTTCGAGTCTCACCACGGCACTAATGTCCTTTGGCAAGACAGTACTCTATATACTTTTGTCACTCTCCACCCATCCCAGGTGTATAGTGAATGGGTACCCGGTAGGAAGAAATTCCGTGAATGCTTATAATGAGCACATTATCATGGTAGCTTAGCTAAAGCTGGGGTAGTAATATGATTGCAGGGCCCTCGGGGAAAACAGTATGTCTACTGATGAGGACTGGGTAAACAAGGCATCATTATTATGATGATGATTATTGTTATTTTTGTTGATATAATTATTATCATTATCATTATCATAATCATTTTCCATATTGTTATTATTATTATTATCATCATCATGATTATTATTATTAGCATTATTATTGTTATTATCATCATCATTTTCCCCCATTATAATGTACATTCACTGATTCGGAAGTTTGTTTTTTAAATTCATTTTTCATTCAGTTGATGAATAACATAAGTTATTTTTTATCAATATTTAACGGAATATCATATTTTGTACGCGTTATATTCTGTAGGGAAAAGGCCTGAGGAAAATGATAAACACTCCTCTTTAATACGATCACATGAAGCAAAGGTCGACTAGCTAATCATTATGTTTTTTCCTTTTCTTTTTTCTCGTATTCCTGTAGAATTCGAATCATGGCTGATGCATTTAAGAATGTTATTGCTCAGAGTCTGGAATGTCCTGTATGTCTGAATACCTTCACCGATCCCAAGATCCTGTCTTGTTCTCACACCTACTGCAAGGCCTGTCTGGACAACCTCTTGAAATGCCATGGTAACGACCAGATGCTCCGATGCCCTGTCTGCAGAGCTGAAACCAAAGTCCCAAACCAAGAAGTCAGCAAATTACCGGCAAGTCTGGCTTTGAAGTCTCTCATAGAAGACCTGAAGATTCAATATCAGTTTTGCACGAATTGTAAATCCGAGGACAAGCCCCAAGCTATTGTCTATTGTCAAGACTGTGGCAAATATCTCTGTATCAGTTGCCACAACGCACACTCTCTGTGGCAAGACTTCATAAGTCATGAGGTCCTAGCCATGAGTGAGATCGAATCAGGGAAGGTGTCAGTGCGTAGGTATCGTAAATGCAGGAAACACCCCAAGGAGGATGAGGAGTGCTTCTGTTCCGAATGCAGGAGATTTGCCTGCTTCAGGTGTGTTGTCATGGAGCATACAAACGAAGGACATCGGGTCATCGAGGCAGCTGTTTATGAAAGCAGCCATATGAAGAGTATCGAGGACCTCAAATCCAAGGCGGACAAGAAACGCTCTTGCTTTCAGAAATACGTTAAATTCATTGATGAACAGAAGGACCATGTGAGCAATGTTCAGAAGCAATGTACAGTTGATATTAACAAAGCATTTGAAGAATCAGTCCGGCAGTTGACAAAGAAGAAAGAAATGCTCATTGGTGAAGTCAAGGGTAGGACCGAAGGAGTAGAGAAAGAACTGAACGAAATGAAGAAATTGGTTGTGGAACACATCACTCACTTGACCATCATAGCTGACGTGGTAACCAATAGGACAAAGGTACCGTCAGATATGGATGCTTTGGCTGCACACGACACTCTATGTCAAGACTTACAGGAGGCCTTGAAACAAGAAGATCCTGACTACAGGCAGCCGATGCAATCGAGCAAGAAAGGGAAAAGTGTCAGTTTTAAGAGGAATGTTGGAATGGGTGAGATAGATCTCGGTAAGATCGTAAATGCAGTTGCAAAGAACATCGCTTTGCCTACTAAGAATAGCATGAGTACCATGGTTGGTACACCAGACGGTAGGATGGCAGTGGGATGTTGGACAGGTGGCGTGGATATCTTCTCTGCTGATGGCCAGCTCCAGCAGACATGTCTCAAACATGTGGGGATTCGTGGAGTAGGGTTCCTCTCTGATGATCGGTGTGTTATACTTGATGACTCAAACAATATCACACTGTACACACCAGAGTACACAAAGTTGAATGTAATGTTTGAGACTCTGAGTGACGATGAAGGTGCATTTGCTGACCTCACTGTAGACAGTGATGATCAGATCTATGTTAGCTACATGAAAGCCCAGAAGATCCAGGTATTCTCACTAGCAGGTGGGAAGGCAATCAGGGAGATACCATGTGATGGGTATATACCTTGTCAGATTACTAGTAATAATGATCACCTAATCACCGAATCTCATGATACAATACGATTAATTGACAAACAAGGTGTTGTAAGATATAAATTAGCGAAATTAGGTGATGTTCTACATGCTGCTGTGTCTCAATATAATACAATCCTGATAGCCACCGTGAAGCACGATGGAGGTTTGGTCAGCATTGCTGAGTACACTAACGAGCGGAAGCATGTCCAGAACATCGTCATTGATTACAAGATTGAGAAGGATGAGAGAGGGTGGTACTATCTCCAGCAGTACCGATCAGGGGAGATCGCTTTCTGCACTCCTGATAGACTCTATATATTCCACTGAATCAAATGGATGACTCCCCCTTACTTGCACTGTATGACAGGCCCCGTGGAACGTTTTTCAAAGTTAGGGGAGCAGGAGCGGATCCAGGATTCTCCAAGGGGGATGAAATGTACAAAATTGCAAGCGCGAAGCGTTTACGGCGTGGGGTCCGGGGCCCGCTAAAGGGCACCGGAAAATGTTGAACTTTAAGATGCTCTATGGTACATCCTGAGGCATTTCTGAATGAGTAAACTGAACATTTTATGTGAATATTTTTTTTTGGGGGGGAGGCAAAAGGGGGGATGCGATCCGTTCCTGGGGAGGGGCTAATTTATTTAGGGTTAGGTAGAGCGTAGCGAGAGGAGAGTAAATTAGCGTGGGGTCCAGGGGCAAAGCTCAGGCGTTTTAGGCATTTAATTACGGTCAGATGAGCATATTTGGATACCTTTAAGTTATTTGTGACACTGGCAGATCACTATATTTTTGTCTAAAGCCTATCTGCACTAGCTTGGCCAGAAGGGATTAGACCTCCCTGCATGGTCACTGACAGGTGGTTATCTCATCAAATCAGCTCTCAATTAACATTAAAAAGGGAACCATTTAAAGGGGACCAACGGTCACCGATTATGCATTGTTTGCTATATATTCGGAGGGCGCAAGTAGCTATAAGTAGTGCAGTGGGGCTTTAATGACGTAAATCACGGTCTGAAGCAATATTTCATTCAAATGAGAGAATTGCTTAAGATTAGAAAATTTAACGTTGACCCTTTCTTTTTATGAGTACATGTTTAAATGACAAATAAATTTTAGTTTAAAATATAATACAAGCGAGTACCGTATCGTCTCTTCCTCTCACATATTTCTAAAGTTTGTGGCAGATTTGTTTTGTAGAGCAATATAGGCAAGGGTCGCGCTAAGTTGCGCTTTTGCGTCCCGGGGGGCGTTTCATCAACATTTGTCCACCGACAACTGTCAGCGCCGACTAAATTTGACCAATCAGAGGCCTGGAAAATAGTCGGTGACAATAAAATTGTCGGTGAAAATGATATTAGTCGGTGAAAACCACCGACTAATTGTTTCATGAAACGCCCCCCAGGACTCATCAAAAACCAAATCCCATGCACAAATGAAGCAGTGAGTAATTGCGTCCTGCAGGACGCAACAAAAATTCCCGTTTGGTTTCCGGAAGCTGGAGAAGAATCATTTTCGCATCGTATACTGATTATAATTTCAATGATTTACACATCTATCCAATCTGTTTATCTAGTGTAACAGTAACGACCCATCTGTGACACTAATAAACGATGTGCATGTCATGCATGAGACTAATTTTGTTCGGTATAATTTGCATATATTTGCAAAATCTTCAAAATAGATGTTTGAGATCTGTACTCGGAGTGAATAGTAGATTTCACACTGAATTTCTTTATAAAACCCTTGAAATTGATATGCTAAAAGAACACTGGGTCAAACAGGCTTTGGTTACTATATTTAATTTGTTACATAATCTTGGTCCACCTGTTTTTATCTTCATTGATCGAATTTAATACTGATGTAGGCATATGTTTCAGTGGCGGATCCAGGGGGGCACAGGGTGCACGTGCCCCCCGGCCAAAAAAAAAGAAAAAGGAGAAAAAGGAGGGGGAAAGAAAAAGGAAAGGAAAAAGAAAAAAAGGGAAAAGAGAAAGAAGAAGAAAAGAGGGAGGAAAGAAAAGGGGAGAGGAGAAAAAGGAGGGGAAAGGGGCTGCCAATTGAAAATGTGATGTGAATAGAAAACGCCATCATTGTGTCCAGACCCACACAGTATCCGCATCGTCATCGGGTCAAACCCCCCTTAAACTGTTACTTGATTTAAAAAGACGTTATCATGCACTGCTTTTTATGGTCTCCATTGTGTTAGTAGATGCCAGGAAAACATCACTTACGAAGGTTCAAAATAGCAACAACAAAAGATCGCCTCGCCGCTACCCGGCTTGGACTTCGCGGCTCGTGGACGATGTTCCGCATCGTCATTGGGCAGAACCCCCCTTAAACTGTTACTTAAGTGATTTAAAAAGACGTTATTATGCACTGCTTTTTATGGTCTCCATTGTGTTAGTATATAGATGCCAGGCAGGCGCGGATCCAGGATTTCTTAGGGGGGGGGGCAACATTTGAAATTGTGCGAGCCAAATATTGGTACGTAATGGTGACCACTAAAGCAGTGGCGTAATGAGCAAAATCGTTTGGGGGCAGAAAAAAAATCCGCATCACACCACTCTTACATGGAGGCCCTGCTGAACGTTTTTTTCAAAGTGGTTGGGGGAGGCTAAAGTATCTACGATCAGGTAGAGCGTAGTGTAAATTGGCGTGGGGTCTAGAGGCAAAGCCCCGGCGGGGGTCAAGGCGGAGCCCGTGAAGCTCAGGGCGTATGGGCATTTAATTACGGTCAGATGAGCATATTTTTATACCTTATTGTGACACTGGCAGGACACTAATTGGCGTGGGGTTCAGGGGGCGGAGCCCCAAGAAGCTCAGGAGTTTTAGGTATTAAATTACCGTCGGATGAGCATCGAGGCCCTAGGTTGGCTCCAGGGGGCAGAGCCCCCGGAAGCTCAGGGGTTTTAGGCATTTAATTACGGTCAGATGAGCGTATTTTGATACCTTATTTGTGACACTGGCAGGTCACTAATTGGCGTGGGGTCCAGGGGGTGGAGCCCCCGGAAGCTCAGGGGTTTTAGGCATTTAATTACGTCAGATGAGCATATTTTGATACCTTATTTTGTGACACTGGCAGGTCACTAATTGGCGTGGGGTCCAGGGGGTGGAGCCCCCGGAAGCTCAGGGGTTTTAAGCATTACATTACCGTCAGATGAGCATCCAGGAGCCCGCCTTTGACCCTAGGTGGGGTCCAGGGGGCAGAGCCCCCGGAAGCTCAGGGGTTTTAAGCATTTAATTACGGTCAGATGAGCTTATTTTGATACCTTATTTGTGACATAGGCAGGTCACTAATTGGCGTGGGGTCTAGGGGGCGGAGCCCCCGGAAGCTCAGGGGTTTTAAGCATTACATTACGGTCAGATGAGCATCCAGGGGCCTGCCATGGGGCCTAGGCGGGGTCCAGGGGGCAGAGCCCCCGGAAGTTCATAGGTTGGTTGAAGGCATTTAATTACGGTCAGATGAGCTTATTTTGATACCTTATTTGTGACACTGGCAGGTTACTAATTGGCGTGGGCTCCCCTTTCCCTTCCCTTCCTTCTCTCTCCTTTAAGTTTGCTAGGGGCAAAGGCCTTTAGCTCTCCTTTCCCTTCCCTCCTTTTTTGGCGGTGGGGGGGGGGCAAGGGCCTTTTGGCCCCCCTCCCCCGATCCACAACTTCTTGGCGGGAAAATCGCAACTGATATCCCCCTTCTTTTCTTTTTTCCTTCCTCTTTATTTCCTTCCCTTTATCTCCTCTTTTCCTTTTCTTTCCCTTTCCTTTCTTCTCTCTTATTTTTTGCTGGGGGGCAACAGCCTGGGAGGCAAGGCCCTTTGGCCCCCGTCGATCTTCTTCTTTCCCCCTTTTCTTTTCTGCTTCCTCTTCTTTCTTTCCCTTTCTCTCCTCTTTCCCTTTCCCTTCTTTTCCTTCTCTCTCTCTCTCTCTCTTTATTTCATTTTTTTTTTTTGGGGCCAAGGCCCTGGCCCTGGATCCGCGCCTGATGCCAGGAAAACATCACTTACAGGGGTTCAAAATAGCAACAACAAAAAATCGCCTCGCCGCTACGCGGCACGGACTTCGAGGCTCGTGGACGATGCTCCGCATCGTCATTGGGTCGAACCCCCATCAAACTGTTACTTGATTTAAAAAGACGTTATCCTGAAATGCTGTTTATGGTCTCCATTGTGTTAGTAGATGCCAGGAAAACATTACTTACGGGGGTTCAAAATAGACCCCCAAAAAAAAAAAAAAAAAAAAATCGCCTCGCCGCTACGCGGCTCGGACCTTGCGGCTCGTGGACGATGTCCGCATCGTCATTGGGTCGAACCCCCCTCAAACTGTTACTTGATTTAAAAAGACGTTATCATGCACTGCTTTTTATGGTCTCCATTGTGTTTGTAGATGCCAGGAAAATATCACTTACGGGGGTTCAAAATAGCAACAACAAAAAATCGCCTCGCCGCTCGTGGACGTTGCTCCGTGTCGTCCGATTGGGTCAACCCCTTAGCAAAAGCTAGATCCCATCATCCGCCCCTGGATCCCTACTCTTTGAGGGTAGGAGAAAGCAATTTTACGTCATATTACTCCAGGAAGTGCCTGAAAATGCACCTAATGTGGTTCTAAAATTGCAAATGCTTCCTACTCAGGGAGGGGGTTCTGGCCCCCTCCCAGACCCACCCCCGCTTGGTCGCTCCGCACCCTCGCCACTGACGACTCGCTCCATCGTTTTTCATATATTTCACCCCATGCGATTTTGTGCCCCCCCCCCGGTAAGAACTTCCTGGATCCGCCACTGTGTTTCGTTATGCTAATTCACAAATTGTCCTTCCAAGACCTCGCTCAAAATTTTCTTCAGCATAGCCCATTATACCATGCATCAAATTTTGTTAATACCTTGCCCAACGATCTCAGAATTAAAGATGTTTTAAATCATACAGTACTGAGATCAGTAAAATTGAAAATATTGGCTCACTTCGTTCTTTTTATCTCATTTTTTGTCACTATGATTCGATTTTGTACTTAAATTTCTGTAAATATATTCATGTATTATAACTTAAATATTTGTTTGTAAATTTTATTTTCATTGTTTTATATTCTATTGTTCGAATTTTATGTAATCACGGCCTCGCTGAAAACCAGCATTTGCTGAATGCGGGCACAATGATTGTATTTTGTTTTTAACCGTGAATAAATAAAGTATACATACATACATACAGTTCGTCTTCTGCGTACCTGTATAACTTAATGGAGTTTTTTTCGCCAAATTCTGGCGATAAAAGTGTGAAAACATGAAAACGAATTAGGCTTTTACGATAGCTTTTACGGAACTGATTTTATGGATCCACAAACTGCCGAATTCGGAAGCTTTGCCGACTTGCTTGATGATGCCTCCGTGTTTTTACTTCTCGCATTTGCTATTTTTTCGCGCCTTTTTGCTACATTTGGTTTGCTAAATCGCGCTTTTAGGTAAATGTGGTCTCGCACTTAGCAGGATTTTTTGTTGTTTTTGCTGGGGCCTTGGTTGGGACCCTCATTATTTGCTTAGGGACTAAGATGCTCATTGATGTTAGCACCTAAAACACGATGTTTAAGTATAAAGCACAATGTATCATTTTGTATTTAACAATTAATATACATAACACAAACAATGACTTGATGTGAAAAACCAACAAACCCATAGAATTTAAAGCCAATCATGTCTGACTATTTCACATTTCGTCCGTGCAGTAAATCCCTTTACTCCTAAGCCTTCTTAACCGTCTGAGAAACTTGAATTAATTTATATTCTATACGGTACATCAAGTCAGTTCACTAAAGCATCTCGGCCTCCTCCCAAACTACTTTTATGGGCATTTATACCATGTCTATGACTTGCTATGCATACGGCCTGTACCTACCATTCCTTTGATATGCGTTTCAATGTAAGTTTTCCGTTTCCAGGATCGCCATTAAGCATGATTTTACAAATTAACCATTAAAGATATAGCGTCTTTCTTTCTTTCTTTCTTTCTATTTCTTTTTAACATACTTTTTCCAAAAAAGCCGGGGGCTCACCCCCCGAGCCCCGCCGTTCCGCGGGCCCTGTAGAATGTAGATCATCAACCAATATTCGCGCGGATCTCGGTGGTGAGCCAAATTATCGTTAATATCATCATCAAAACTAGAAAATAAAACCCCTTATTTGGAAGTCAGATCTTTCCTGGGTAAATCACTGTTTTTATTGTTATGTTAATCAATGACGCAGAAGACATTTTGAAAAGTAAAATAAACATACGTGAGAACAGGGTATAGAAAATGGTGAACAATAACTTCTCGGCTGTCTCCTCCTCAATAATGATGTACTTCATGCTATTTTAAAATGTTTATACAGTTGTTGTGTATGCTAGTGCTAGTGTGTGACTGTGTGCTACAATTACACATGTATATTACAGACCAAATTACATGACAAGATTAAGATCAGCATGAGCTTTATTCCTCTTAAAACACTCATTATATATGTTAATCAAAGTTTGTAGAAAGTCATAGAGGAAATTTTAATAGGCCGTATTCACAAAAACGAGCAATTGCTAAATTTGCAATACATCCATTTCGGTGTCGAATTCTAGATATTTGTGTTTAAAGGTTGCTGCTGAATCATAATAGAAATAATAAGGGAAATGTTGTTTCTGACGATATCTTGCGAAAAAAAGCTTCATATGTAAGAAGTGCTGTATCATTAAAGAAGATTTATTTTTGAATTATACTCTGAACAGAGCTGTGATCTGTGGCTGTGTACTCACTACAGCCGACCCACAACCTGGAGGGGATGTCTCAATGAGATCAAAGTTGTACATCTGCGTAAATCACTTTTAGTACGGGAGCCAGGGGGGGTCAACCTAGCTGGAAGGGAAACCAATTTTCATATGCACAGATGTAAAGATCGCATAGCTCCATATAACAAATCGACCGTCTGGCATGTTCTAAGTGGTGGGTGTGGCCAGGGGCCCCTCCCCAAAAGCGGCCCTTTGACGACAAATTAGTATTTTGTAAATAATATTGTAAGGAAACCTTGAACCACCATGAGTTTGGTGTCATATGAAAGAAAATTAAATTATCTACATTTTGATACCTATTTCAACGAAATTAAGATTAATTTACATAGCAAATTTAAGTTAAAAACATGATTTTTGGTGATTTTTTCGAAATATTGAATTTTATCAAAAAGATTATTTTCCATATATCAAAATTGGAGAGGTGCATTTTTCATAACTTTCCAGGAATTTGCTTATGTACAATGACAATATCCTGTGCGAGGGAGAGGCTTATATATCTTTTCAATAAAAAGTTATAGCAATCCAAAGTCATTGATTTGATTTCCACAAAAACAACATTTTTGCCCACATGTGTATTAACTGTATGCATATACGTGCATTAGTGTATTAAGGACCCATTTGGTGTGTTTACATCGAGTTTTAAAGATAACTTATAACTAAAACCTCTTATCACCATGTATTTGGTGTCAAAAGATGGATAATTAAAATACCTTCATCCTGATATCAATTTCAATGAGTGATGTAGTGTTTGAAATATAAATTTTGAGCCAAAAGGTGCTTTATTGTAGATATTCCTCTGATTTTGGCCAGTATCTCGGTATATTAACTGGACAAAAGTGATTAGACATTTAGTAGTGCAGAAAATTCAAAGGATTTGGAGCGCTGAGTGCAATTGATAAGTTCTTCTGTACTCTGGGCTGTTTCAGGAAATGTGGACATTGGCAGTTGCCTCCCCAGGCGCGGATCCAGGGGCCAGGGGCCTTGCCCCCTCCCCGCCAAAAAGAGAGAGAGAGAGAGAGAGAGAAGGAAAGAAGGAAATGAAAAGAAGAGAAGGGAAAGAAAGAAGAGGAAGTGGGAAAGAAAAGGAAATAGGAGATCGGAGGGCGAAATGGCCTTGCCTCCCAGGTTGTTGCCTTCCCCAGCAACAACAAAAAAGAGAGAAGGAAGGAAAGGGAAAGAAAAAAAAGAAAAAAGGAGATAAAGGGAATGAAATAAAGAGGACGAAGAAAAGAAGGGGGTATCAGTTGCGATTCTCCCGCCAACAAGTTGTGGATCGGGGATGGGAACCTAAAGGCCCTTGCCTTCCCCTCCCCTGCCAAAAGAAGGGGTGAAGGGAAAGGCAAAGAGGAGAGCTAAAGGGAACAAAAACGAGGAAGAAGAAAAGAAAGGATGAAAACAATTTTAATACCTACCCTGAGCTTACGGGGCTCTGCCCTGGAATCCACCTAGGGCCTAAGGCAGGCCCTTGGATGCTAATCTGATCGTAACCAAATGCCTAAAACCCTGAGCTTCCGGGGGCTCTGCACCCTGGACACCACCTAGGGCCCTAAGGCGGGTCTCTGGATGCTATATCTGATCGTAATCAAATGCCTAAAACCACTGAGCTTCCGGGGGCTCTGCACCTGGACCCCACCTAGGGCCCTAAGGCGGGTCTCTGGATGCTCATCTGACCGCAATTTAATGCTTAAATCCCCTGAGCTTCCGGGGGCTCCGCCCCTGGACCCCACGCCTATTAGTGACCTGCTAGAGTCCAAGATTTCTTAGGGAGGGCCCAAATTTGAAATTGTGCGAGCCAAATATTGGTACGTAATGGTGACCACTAAAGCAGTGGCGTAATGAGCAAAATCGTTTGGGTGGGGCAGAAGAAAAAGAAATCCGCATCACCACCACTCTTACATGCAGGCCCCGCTGAACGTTTCTCAAAGTGGGTGGGGGAGGCTAAAGTATTTACAATCATGAAGAGCGTAGCGTAAATGGGCGTTGGGTCTAGGGGCAAAGCACCGGCGGGGTCAAGGCGGAGCCCAGGAAGCTCGGGCGTATGGGCATTTAATTACGGTCAGATGGCATTTTTATACTTTATTTGTGACACTGGCAGGACAATAATTGGCGTTTGGTCAGGGGCGGAGCCCCGAAGTTTAGGGTTTGGGGCATTAAATTACCGTCAGGTGAGCATCCAGGGGCCGCCTTAGGGCCCTAGGTTGGGTCAGGGGCAGAGCCCCGTAAGCTCAGGGTTTTAGGCATTTACGGTCAGATGAGCATATTTTGATACCTTATTTGTGACTCTGGCAGGTCACTAATTGGCGTGGGGTCCAGTGGGCGGAGCCCCGGAAACTCAGGGTTTTATACATTACGATCAGATTAGCATCAAAGGGCCTGCCTTAGGGCCCTAGGTGGATTCAGGGGCAGAGCCCCGTAAGCTTAGGGTAGGTATTAAATCACGGTCATATCAGGGGGGAGGCAAGGACCTTTCGCCCCCGATCCACACCTTGTTGGCGGGGAAAATCACTCATGATCTCCCCTACCTTTCTTCTTCCTCTTTTTTTTTCCTTTCCCTTCTTTCTCTTTTAAGTTTGCAGGGGAGGGGCAAGGGCCTTTCGGTCCCCCCGATCCATACATTGTTGGCCGAATTAATCGCAACTGATCTCCCCTTGTTTTCATCCTTTTCTTTTCTTCTTCCTCTTTTTTGTTCCCTTTTAGCTCTCCTCTTTCCCTTTCCTTTCCCCCTTTTTATTTTTGGCGGGGGAGGCAAGGGCCTTTAGGTCCCATCCCAGATCCACAACTTGTTGGCGGGAGAATCGCAACTGATACCCCTTCTTTTCTTCGTCCTCTTTATTTCATTCCCTTTATCTCCCTTTTTCCTTTTTCTTTCCATTTCCTTCCTTCTCTCTCTTATTTTTGCTGGGGGAGGGGCAACAACCTGGGAGACAAGGTCCTTTCGCCCCCGATCTCCGTTTTCCCTTTTTTCTTTCCTCTTCTCTCCTTTCTTTCTCTCCTTTCCCTTTCCCTTCTTCTTCTCTCTCTCTCTTTTATTCTTTTTTGGCGGGGGCCTAGGCCCCTGCCCCTGGATCTGCGCCTGGGAGGCAACTGCCAATGTCCACATTTCCTGAAACATCCCAGAGTACAGAAGAACTTATCAATTGCACTCAGCGCTCCAAATCCTTTGAACTTTCTGCACTACTAAATGTCTAATCACTTTTGTCCAGTTAATATACCGAGATACTGGCCAAAATCAGAGGAATATCTACAATAAAGCACCTTTTGGCTCAAAATTTATATTTCAAACACTACATCACTCATTGAAATTGATATCAGGATGAAGGTATTTTAATTATCCATCTTTTGACACCAAATACATGGTGATAAGAGGTTTTAGTTAAAAGTTATCTTTAAAACTCGATGTAAACACACCAAATGGGTCCTTAATACACTAATGCACGTATATGCATACAGTTAATACACATGTGGGCAAAAATGTTGTTTTTGTGGAAATCAAATCAATGACTTTGGATTGCTATAACTTTTTATTGAAAAGATATATAAGCCTCTCCCTCGCACAGGATATTGTCATTGTACATAAGCAAATTCCTGGAAAGTTATGAAAAATGCACCTCTCAATTTTGATATATGGAAAATAATCTTTTTGATAAAATTCAATATTTCGAAAAAATCACCAAAAATCATGTTTTTAACTTAAATTTGCTATGTAAATTAATCTTAATTTCGTTGAAATAGGTATCAAAATGTAGATAATTTAATTTTCTTTCATATGACACCAAACTCATGGTGGTTCAAGGTTTCCTTACAATATTATTTACAAAATACTAATTTGTCGTCAAAGGGCCGCTTTTGGGAGGGGCTCCCCCTGGCCACACCCACCACTTAGAACATGCCAGACGGTCGATTTGTTATATGGAGCTATGCGATCTTTACATCTGTGGACATGAAAATTGGCTTCCCTTCCAGCTAGGTTGACCCCCCCTGGCTCCCGGACTATTTGTGAAAAGCACCCAAGTACGCACTCACATTTTATGCAAGGTTATTGCCCTAAACGGGGATTGTACTTTGTAGTAGGAGTAGTTTGATACAGGGAAACCGTCTAACTCTGATTTTTATACCCTTAACAGCGTTTTCTGTGGATATTCTTCTTATCATCTCTGAATTTGATACCCTTTTTCTTAATTTCTGCCGTTTGTGATACCCTAAACGCGTAACTTGAGTCACGCGCCTAATGCTGGAAAAGTACCCTTTAATCCGTTTTTGTTGAGCGGACTTGTACAACCAGGCCTCAATGAGACATGCCCCCCGGGCACAAATCCCTTCTGCATGCATAGGTCGAGGCTTGTGCCAATTTGTATTCGTCCCCGAAACTCTGATGATGATAGGGCAGGCAAGCGCAGGGCTAGTCGACGATACCCGTACCCAGGCGCGGATCCAGGATTTCTTACGGGGCCAAATTGAAATTGTGCGAGCCAAATATTGGTACGTAATGGTGACCACTAAAGCAGTGGCGTAAATGAGCAAAATCGTTTGGGGGGGGGCAGAAAAAAAAATCCGCATCACCACCATTCTTACATGCAGGCCCTGCTGAACGTTTTTCAAAGTGGGTGGGGGATTACTCTGATGATGTCATATAGGGGCAAGCTATATAGCGCAGGGCTAGCCAACGATGCCTGTACTGGTGCATTGTGTTATCCGGGCGATAGTTTAGTCAGCTGGTTTGCTTGTGGCAGTGGTGCAATTGAAATTGCGGTCAATTATTATCAGTAAATTAACAAATGACGGTAGGCTTTCGCGAAATACGAACCCGGTGAGGCACAGCTTGGCACCTCGGGTACACATGATGACGTTCCCCCAAAGGGCGCGTTCCGGGGAGCGGCGGCAAAAAGTTTACGGTGTCAAAAGGCCCCCAAAACCTCCCACTATTACTATATAGACTAGTGAAACCCGTGGAAATCCACGGGCACTGAAAGTGTATTGAGATTAGGATGAGTTTGACTGCAACAATTAGATTGGAAAGGCAAGAATAACCCCCATCTGCAGGGGTGTCGATCACGGGGGATGGGGATATATCCCCTCCCAATATTTCAGGTGGGGGGGGGGTGGCCTGTACTGTACAATCATCCCCCCAATAATTCACCATAAAAAAAAAATGAAGAGAAAATTAATGATGAGAGCCAGATGAGAGTAGTTAATGGTTATTACTCGCAAGATGACCATCAATATACACATTTTGCTATCTCATTTTCATAATACATACATATATAAATAGAAAACGAAGTAAATGAGACAACCGTTTATGAGACAAGAATAAATTGAATTCTCGCTCATACGGCTTCATCAGGAATTGATGAATTTATTCAATTTATTCAATCAACAGCATCATAGAAATGCAGTGCGCCAAATGCAAAGCCGCAGCGTTAAAAAGCAACGAGCTAAATGTTAAGCGCGAAGCGCAAAAGTGCAAAAAAGTAGAGAGTGGGAGAGTTATAAGATAGTTCACTAGTTGTTATGTTGTTTCCGTTCACCCTTTTTAAAATTCACGTCATTGTATCTTTATTTGTTTTTTTTCACTCATTTTATTTCCTGATATTTCCTAAAACATTTTTCAAAACGCGCTAGGAGTTACAGTCGTGTATTTGTTTAACTCTTTTAATTTGGGCATTATTGCCAAGAAAAAAATTATCAACCAATTCCTCAATATAAAGAACTCTTAAAGGTAAAGGAAAGCATCTGAGCAAGAATATCACATGACTTTTGGCCAGTTCAATCTGAAGTGATTTTTAAAGCTATGACTATGTGGGGTTGATGATGCGTTTTTTCATAATGCAAGTAAAGTAATAAAATATTGTATCATTGAAGAGAAAGACGGTTTTGTCCAAATGGCAGCATGTAGGAGACGAAACTTTCAGTTTGTTCCCTGATTCATACTCAGTATCTATTTTGTTTTATTGATTTCATCCATTTCTTTGTTTATTTATATCTCTACATGTAAAACATTTGAAGAGCTATTTTCCGAAAGGAGCAAAATCTTTTGATAGCAAATGGAGATAATGATATACATTTTCCTCTATTTACCTTGAACAAAATTATTAACCTAAATTACGAGAGAAATTATGAACACATGCATCTTTTAATAACAATTTTCCATAGACACCTGAACAAAATCGGGTAAACAAAGAGTTCTTTCTTAAGTTACACACATGGATCTAGTGCCTCTTGAAAATAAGCTCTTTGTATGTACATAAACAAGCAATACAACAGAATACTCCAGTTCGATATTTTGGAGAAAGATTATTATGTCACAACTTATTTTTGTTTTATTGAAAAGCTGATGTAGGCCTATGTATTGTATTCAAACGTAACAGGCATAAGATAGTTAAGGTGTTTTTGAAGGTTAGAATGTTATTAAGTTTGAAGTTTTGTTTATAACACCCTTCCAATAATAATGCACCTTCTAAGACTGGTTATAGTTTTTGAGAAAAAAATAGTGCTCTGGTCAGGGGGAATATTATGCTTATATTTTAGAGCGTATCTGGTATGATAAGTATATCTGGGTGAAGAAGGAGATAATGGAAGTTTGTTGTTTGGTAGTTGGAACGTAAGTTTTATATTATGTTTTTAAGAAACAGACAGTTTGTATGAGATCAGGAGTGGAAATTTTCTGTCATTTTGAGAACCAAATTTTGCATCAGTGATATTCTGTTTCATTGAATTGAGTTTCCCGCAGAGAGGATTCAGTTGGTTTAATTAAAGAAGGAAGAGAGTCAAATGAAGAACCAAAAGCAATATGTTTTTCATTTACTAATGAGAACTATGTTTTTGAGATCTCCTTACACAGAATATTGGAATGGGTTTTCACGATGAATGTTGTTTGGAGACATCAATATTCATAAAATGTATGTTTCTATCACCAGGAAATAAAGAATTTTCTGTCTACATGAACCTTTCCTGGTTGCTTATTAATGCATTTGCCCACTGGTAACATAATACTTTCACAAGTTGATATCCCTCACCATTGGATTTTTTTTGGTAATGTCTAAATTTCGTTTAAAAATAGATGATATCAGTCTGGTAGGCCTACACTGCAGGCAAGAGTCAGGACTAACATTTAGCATGTTATTAATTTTATTACCACTCTTATATTCTCTGAAATGTTATCTTTATTGAGGGTGACTTGAAAAAGTTAATAACTTGGAAGGGAGGGTGCAACCTGCCACACGCTTCTACCTCTTGGTTGCTTTGATCCATTGCCGAAAATATTTTGGCACCTATCATCCCCCAACCACGGATACAAATCGACACCCTTGCCCATCTGGACTTAAAAATGTGAAGAGTTTTGTTGCAAAATGCAATAAATCTATTTTGGTGAATTGTAGATATTTGTGTTTAAAGGTTGCTGCTGAATCATAAGGAAAATAATAAGGGAAATGTATGTTGCTTCTGTCAATAAGTTCCCTCTCTTGTTCGAATTGCGGAAATTAATTTGACGTTTCATCAAAATAATTTTGAGAGAAATAAGATGTCTCGATTACACATTTCTACTCTTTGTTTTAATTAGACTTTCTTTTTTATTATGACTTATCTCTTCCAAATTTTCTCCTAGGTTTTTCTCCTTTTTGTTTTGTTTTGGAGTTGCCAAGATTTGCATAAAAATTGGCAGTTATTTACTAACTGGCATATAGATGCACCTAGTTTTATCCCACCTATCATGAATAGCCTATATAAAATTATATATATAGCAGTAGTATATATTTTTTGTCATAACTGTGATCTATGTGATTTTTAATTTTTACACAGGCAATATATTCCCCTCTGCATGTCTCTAGAAAAAAATCCGCACCACCACCACTCTTACATGCAGGCCCTGCTAAACGTTTTTCAAAGTGGGTGGGGGAGGCTAAAGTATTTACGATCAGGAAGAGCGTAGCGTAAATCGGCGTGGGTCTACGGGCAAAGTCCTGGGGGGTCAAGGGCGGAGCCGGAAGCTCAGGGCGTATGGGCATTTGATTACGGCCAGATGAGCATATTTTATACCTTATTTGTGACACTGACAGGACACTAGTTGGCGTTGGGTCAGGGGCGGAGCCCTGAAGCTTAGGGGTTTTAGGCATTAAATTACGGTCAGATGAGCATCCAGGGGCCTGCCTTAGGGCCCTAGGTCGGGTCCAGGGGGCAGAGCCCCCGAAAGCTCAGGGGTTTTAGGCATTTAATTATACGGTCAGATGAGCATATTTTGATACCTTATTTGTGACACTGGCAGGTCACTAATTGGCGTGAGCTCCAGGGGCGGAGCCCCAGGCTCAGGGTTTTATGCATTAAATTACGGTCAGATTAGCATCCAAGGGCCCGCCTTAGGGCCCTAGGTGGAATCTAGGGGGCAAAGCCCCCGTAAACTCAGGGGATTTATGAATTAAATCACGGTAAGATGAGCATATTTTGATACCTCATTATTTTGTGACACTTGCAGGTCACTATTTTTTTTCTTCTCTCTTTCTTTCCATTTCTCTTTAATATACTTTTTAAAAAAGGGGGAACTCAGGCCCCCCGAGCCCCGCCGTTCCGCGGGCCCTGACATGTAGGCCTCTAAATAAACATATTTCTTGACTTACTGTAAAAACAAACGCAGAGTTTACTAAAAAGTGAGGAAAAATCCCGGAAAATTATGTCATTTTCAGCAAAATTTGTAAATCACTAGTATCGAATTAGAAATAAACATGCTTAAATTCTATTTGGGGGCAACTGCAGTAAATTGCACCTGAAATTGCATTATGCGCATTATAAGTTCCAAATGCTTTCTTTCATTCAAATACACAAAAGTTCCCAAAGCTCAAATGCATACTATTTCACAAGATGTAATAATAATAATAATAATAATTATTGGCATTTCTATAGCGCCGTCTATATAGTCTATCTAAATAAACATATTTCTTGCCTGACTGTAAATTTGGGAATTTGTCATTTTCCAACAAACGCATAATTTACTAAAAAGTGAGGAAAAATCCCGGAAAATTATGTCATTTTCAGCAAAATTCACAAAGTCACTAGTATCGAATTAGAAATAAACATGCTTAAATTCTATTTGGGGGCAACTGCAGTAAATTGCACCTGAAATTGCATCATTCGCATTATAAGTTCCAAACGCTTTCTTTCATATAAATACACAAAAAAGTTCCGAGAGCTTAAATGCATACTATTTCACAAGATATAATAAAACAATATGAATAATTACACTTACATGCAAATGCATGATCATTTTTGCGATTCTTTCTGCCTGCAAAATAGTTTTCTTCTGCATTTTGTTTTGTTGCTGTTATGAGTTTATATTCATATTATTATTATCAAACAGGAATAAATAAATAAATAAATAAATACATTTGTACATGTACAATGATAGTTGTACAATGATGATACGAGAAGCAATACAAATCGCAACTGATCTTTCCTTATTTTCCCACTTTTCTTTTCTTCTTCCTCTATATTTTCTTTCCCTTTCTCTCCTCTTTCCCTTTCCTTCACTTCCTTCTCTCTCTGTGTGTCTCTCTCTCTCTCTCTCTCTCTCTCTCTCTTTTTACCGAGGGGGCAAGGCCTTTCGGCCCGCCCCCCGATCCACAACTTGTTGGCGGGAAAATCGCAACTGATCTCCCCCTTCTTTTTTTCTACTTCCTCTTTATATCCTCCCCTTTATCTCTTTTCCTTTTCTTTCCCTTTCCTTCCTTCTCTCTCTTTTTTACCGAGGGGCAAGGGCCTTTCGCCCCTCGATCCACACTTGTTGGCGGGAAAATCGCAACTGATCTCCCCACCTTTCTTCTTCCTCTTTTTCCTTTCCTTTTCTCTCTTCTTCCCTTTCCCTTCCCTTCCTTCTCTCTCTTTTAAGTTTGCTGGGGGGCAAGGCCCGCCCCCCGATCCACAACTTGTTGGCGGGAAAATCGCAACTGATCTCCCCCTTCTTTTTTTCTACTTTCCTCTTTATATCCTCCCCTTTATCTCTTTTCCTTTTTCTTTCCCTTTCCTTCCTTCTCTCTCTTTTTTTACCGAGGGGGAGGGGGGGGGGGGGGCAAGGGCCTTTCGGTCCCCCCGATTCACTCGTTGTTGGTCGAATTAATTGCAACTGATCTCCCCTTCTTTTCATCCTTTTCTTTTCTTCCTCTTTTTTGTTCCCTTTTAGCTCTCCTCTTTCCCTTATTTCCCTTCCCCTTTTTTTTGGCGGGTGGTGGGGGAGAGGCAAGGCCTTTGCCCCCGATCCACAACTTGTTGGCGGGAAAATCGCAACTGATATCCCCCTTCTTTTCTTTTTTTCCTCTTTATTTCCTTCCCTTTATCTCCTCTTTTCCTTTTTTCTAAGTTCCTTCCTTCTCTATTTTTTTTTGGGGCCTTGAGGGGCCTTGGGGGCAATAGCCTGGGAGGCAAGGCCCTTTCGGCCCCCGATCTCCTTCTTTCCTCCTTTTCTTTTCTGCTTCCTCTTCTTTCTTTCCCTTTCTCTCCTCAGGCTTTCCCTTTCCCTTCTTTTCCTTCTCTCTCTCTCTCTCTCTTTTTTGGGGGGCAAGGCCCCTGGCCCCTGGCCCTGGATCCGCGCCTGGGTACTACTACTATACGAGAAGTCATCATCATCATCATCATCATCATCATCATCATCGTCATCACCATTATCTTCCCCTAATCTCACTCGTACTCTTATTCTATTTCCTTTTTATCTTTCTGCCTGTATATCACATGCAGAGCTCTGGTTATGAGATTAATAATAATTAGCCCTCTCGGATTATCTCGGGTATAAATTAGTAACAGAGATTAACCTCTCGTAATAAAAAAACTCCTACACATGCAGTGCTGGAGATTTGATCAACAAAATAATCATAATTTTACAAGAAAGGAATACTCGTCTTCGACAACCTTTTAATGTCATATATCTTTTTTTTTTCATTGGGGGTTTAATACACGACGCCTACTTTTCTACTTTTTGGTTTATTTCAGTATGTCGCCAGCTACTGCTAACCTCGCTGTGTCGTTTATTGATTATATATGCTACCAAAATTGAGCACAGGATGGGACTTGGACTCCAAAATTATTTTTCATTTCTGTTGGGGGTCAATGAAGCGTATAGTTCAGTGGTATTTGCTTTTATACAATCTTCCATGCAGCTATATAGGCTATATAGGCTATATTTTATTTGCATATTAGGGCGACGTGAGTGATGTGCGTGGTGAAAGCAATTACAGTGCCAGCCAGGTTGCAAAATTAACTAGTATATCAAGCGGCTGGATGTACAATATATCTCTTATTAGCACTATCCTCAATAAATTGGACTATTTCACATCTCATGGAAGTTTGATTGTTGGAGAAAAAAAAGAAAACGTCGGATAAGCGATTCAACCTTGGTAAAATTAATTGAAAACTATTACTACTAGACACTAGTAGACCTACTTCATGTATTAAAAGTAAGTACATGTATTAGCGCTCAAATGATTTAGCACTCAAGGTAATCGGTGATTTCGAAGTGTGCGCTTCGTGTTCTTGTTATTAAGATTTAGCACCTCCTCCAACGCGTGCACTATTATGGTTTTGCCAGAGTACTACACAACAGAACTCAAACGTCCTCTGCTGGACAAACTTATTTCATCTGTAACATCGTCTTTATCATGCTATGGCAATGTTGATAAGGTAAGCCCTTCGAAGATGGAAGAATTACCAAAAGCTTTCGTCAGTTCTCTGAGGGTGTTGTTTGAGATTTTAGACGAGGACTCCGACGGTTATGTGGAACTTGCGGAGATTGAGAAGAGGTGGCAGGGGAATTCCGTCACCGGGCTACCCGCGGGAGTTGTGGACTCTCTGAGAGGCATCGCACCGAAGGACGGACGACTGTCCTTTGACCGATTCTGCACAGGACTCAAAATTACCCTCGAGAAGAACCGAGCTATCAGCAAAGGAAGGCAAGTACAGGTCAGAGGATCTAGAAACTCAAAAGATGAAAAACAGCCGACCACTGCAACTGTGCGACCTAATAATGTCGTTCATCCAATGAGGGCAAAAAGTGCTCCACAACTTCAGGATGTTCCTACAAAGCCGGTTAGACAAATGAGGAACTCTCGGTCATCTACTTCAGCACTTCCAGATGAAAAGAAAACGTCTAACCCTCCTAACTATGCCGCACACATGCAGAAAACTAAAGAAAAGTCACGGAAGTTCAGTGATAAATCAGATGACTTGTATTCCAAACACCAATCTCACATAGATGGTCCCAATCCCACCTTGGCGTTGGCTGATAAGAAGCGTGTAGAAGCTACAATTAAAAGCTGGAAACAAGAAAAACAACAAAGCTCCTCTCAATTCCAAAGACAACCAGATGTTATTTATGGCAGGAAACAAGATACCAGTGTGTATGCTAAACCTCCGCAAAGTTTTCCTGGTGAGTAGATCCCAATATGTGTGTTGATCGAGTATTCACATGTTGAAAATGCTCATTTCATTGTAAACCCGTAGAGGTGTGCAGTACTTTATCAGAATAAGAAAAGATATTAGATAGTGTCTTTGATTTATATTTTGAATTTAATGTTTTATTGTCTGTATTATGGAAATTCTAAATATTTACATGAAATTAACAAAAGGAATGTGCAGTGTACATGAATATAATCAAACAAGACACCAAGCAAATAGACAATCCATTTGTAATAAACCCGTAGAGGGGTCTATACATGTAATAACATAATTTAGAAGTGATGATACCATTGAAAGTACATGTACATGTACACTGTATTAAATGAATGCATGTACATGTAGTATGTACCGGTACTCATTTGAAACTAAACAAAGGCTGGTAAGTTAGGGGAATACAACCAAATAAATGTTGGATTTGGAATGCACTTAAGCAGTCATGTTACAGTACATGTAAGTGTTCATTATCATTTTTTAATTTTCATGAATCTCGTGTTACTCCATCATGAGTCCATGTACTGTACATGTGCTGACAAGGTTGATAAGGTTCTGTTCACATCTGTCAAAAGAAAATATTGAAATACAGAATAACTGGGGATTCCCGAAGGAGAAACAAATTTTCAAATGCAGTGTGGTAAAACTTTTTGGTAATAGAAAATTTGAAACTCTTCTGACTTTGAATGAATAAACTGTATGATCAGATTATAAAGGGATCCCATTTTATTTGACTTGACAAATGTTAAAGTGTTGAGTCAAAGTTAGCATTTTATAATACTTTTATAATTTATTTATTTCATAATGCATTCCTCTCCCCCTCCCTCCCTGGTGTTTAATGTACCAATAGACAGGAGAAGAAAAAAATTAAGTAGACTGCTGCATAAGAGGTAACATGATAGTCAATAGTCATAATAATAATGATATTAGTATTTTATAAAGAGCCATTTCCATTATGCAATATGCTCAAAGCCTCAATGATAAAATAATGTACATGTACACAGTAGTAGGCCTACAGTAGAACATATGAGAATGTCCCCGCCTTTAAAACTGTCATCATTTAGTGATCAGGTTTTTTAAATTCCTTCATTCCTTGGAGCTAGCATTAGAGAAGATATTCAATGCTTTGGGTGTTGGCTTCATTGTCTTTTTATTTCTCCTTTAAAGCTTTTTTCCTTCAAATTCCTCTGTTGATATTCTGCACCGTTGCAAATGATAGGCTTCTAAAGTTTAAAGAAAATATATTTTCAGACTCTCTTCTGAACAATGCTCAATACCAGTAGACAAATGAAAAATCTAAACCAAAAACCCCAACTAACAAAAGGTTCAGAGGTCCAAATAATCAATGAATGGCTACTGAAAGCCCTTGAAAAGTACACCAAAGGTGTTTGAAAAGGCTAGTAATGAGTTGTAAGTTCATTGAGTATTGTGTAGATCCAACACTTTGTTGCTGTTACGCACTGTAGAGCACAGAGCTCCATCGCAATCCTAAAGGACCCCTGTATGGCTTCTTGCGAAAGCTGCTTTGAGAAGAAAATGAAGACTGCCGTTTCTGATCAGACCCTAAAGAGGATCTTCTATTCTTCTTTCAATTTAGAACCATAAGAAAATGATTGTAGAGAAGGATTGCTTCATTGTTCTATTAGTGTACATGTACATGTAGATAAGTTTGTAAGAAATGTTTGAATTGACTTGACTAGAAGTGAAATCAGTGTCCGTACTTCAAAGTATTAATGCATACACCTGAACATGTGTACTTTGTTTTATCAATTTATTCTGATTTCATTCAGCCAAAACGCATTCAATTTAAGACTAATGTACCTGTATATAAAGTTGTAGCCCAAACAATAGAGATTATCATGCCAAACAAATCCTTGTTTCTTTCTTCAAAGTATTGATACATACACCTGTACATGTGTATTTTGTTTTATCAATAATCTAATTTCATTCAGCCAAAACGCATTCAATTCAAGACTAATGTACCTGTATATAAAGTTGTGGCCCAAACAATAGAGATTTTCATGCCAAACAAATCCTTGTTTCTTTCTTAATTCAAACTGAAAGAACGCACTGCCACATGCGGTTTGTACTTTCTTATAATGGAAGGAGAGGGTTGCAAGACAAACTGACCATGAATGGAGAGGTGTCAATTTGTTCAACTTTGTTGACAGAGGCGGGCACCGCTTTCTATGAATGGGCGACAGAGAGAGCTGCTTTTATGATTAAAATGAGGTGGCTCTTGGTCAAACACCAACTCTCCTACATGTCTGGTATCACTGGTCATTGGTCTTTGCTGCCATGTGGACAATGAGCTTCGATTTGAATTGGGAGAACATTTGAGAAAAGGACCTGAAGAGCCACCATTTTTCAAGAATTGTATTAATTCATTCATGAAATTCTTGTAATGTCTATCATTGTTCTAGATAAAATATATTTGGATGTAAACTCTTGCTCTGGGGGGTGAGATAAGGGTCCTTTTAGTGTCAAATCCTGCTTTAGACTCCAGGGGAATCCAGGTTTGTAAGCACACATCCTATCCTTTGTATTGGATAGCATAGGGTACAGTATGAACTGACAGACTACAGAGTATAGACTGCAGTGCACTGTACCCCGTTGACCCTGTTAGGTAGATGTCTGACTCTGACATACTACAGGTACATGTATTACCCATTGGAAGTTGAGTTAGGCTTCAATCAAGATACAATTAAATTTTAGTGAGTGTGAAATCAGAGCCTGTCCTTCAGACGAGAGGAAAATGTACCTTTTGAGATAAAGACTGACTGAGAACAGTCCTTGAAATGTACATGTAATTATTTATAACCCTTCTTAATCCTCTCCCCCAGTGGTTCTTCTTTTTTTAAAAACACCATTCATACTTTGTTGATATTTTGTAGATTTACCAGGTTCTTTTTGAACGGCATGAATGTATTCTTGAGTAATTATTCATATCTATAGATCTATTTGATTCTCTGTAAAAAAAGAACGATAATAACAATCTTCTGTGCTACATGATTTAGTAATAATAATAATACTAACACATTCAAACTTTATGCATACTTTTTAGGTTGTTCTTGCCAACCTGAAAGCTTGCCTGAGGTTTGCCCGACATAACAACAAGTAATATATGTATGCAGACTGAATTCCAAGTATTGTAGTTCAGTCATTGATAACAGGTTAATGGAATAACTCATCACTAGGTCCCCAGGAAAGAAACATCCATAAATTTGAATATGTTAGTTAACCAGTCGTGTCGTGGTCGAGTGGATATGTCACCGGACTGTGGATCACAAGGTCCGCGGTTCAAGTCCCGCCACAGCACTAATGTCCTTTGGCAAGACATTGATCTACACTTGCCACACTCAACCCAGGTGAGGTAAATGGGTACCTGGTAGGATTGAAATGCACTGTGCGTCGATATCGGTAGCCGGAGCTAAAGCTAGGGTAATAATTTCCGAAGCTCTTTGGAAGCGCATAGAGACTAAGTATTATGCGCTATACAAGAACGGACTATTATTATTATTATTATTATTCTTACATTGCCATTCTAATTTTTCTATACTTTATTTCAGGAGATATATCCAAACATCCTGCAGAGTCCCATTACGAGAAGGCAGTGAGAAGGACCAGTGAGAGTACTCAAAAAGCCGGAGGAAGAAGGAAAAAGGATGAACCTCGTAGACACACCCTCTCAAATGGCATTGATTATAATATGGTAAGAACTTCCAAGTTATTTCTGTTGTAATAATCTGAGACTGAGAGTGAAGGTAAACATGATTGAGGAAGTCAAAGATATCATTATGAGATGACATTGTTTATAGTAAATGTCTTTGTGGGCACTAAGAATATATTTATATCAGGATAAATATTAGAAGATATATTAATTAACAGCACCACACAAGAAGCATGGTTTGTCTTCACAAGCGCTTTCGATTTATTCTTATCAGGTGAAGTGAGCATTTCATTGTTTTACATGGCTACATATATACATAAAACATTACAAGTACTGCATGGTTACACATGAGCTTATGAGGTTCAATCCACGCTTCTTCTGTATTCCATCTAGCATTGTGAATTAATATATTTTCTACTATTTTCATTCTGCATCTCCTTGGCCCTTGTTCCTCTTAGCATTTTCAATATATACAGTATGTTCTAAACTGAAAATGGAAGGAAGATTAATCTGTAATGATTATCTTACCCATGATGCCATTGATTAGTCTTTAGAGTATTATGCAACAAATCAAAACCAATAAATCAAATCTAACTGAAAACAGGATAGTTTGTACAAATACAAGTCTCAAATATTAAAGGGCTTAATAGTTAATACAAACAAAAAATAATATTCAATTTCAAGGCCAGTGTCCTGACTTTGTATGCTATGGTTAAATTGTTTCAGCGCTATTGTCTATAACACCTTTTTTGGTGAAAAATAAGGTGCCCTTGATATTTAATTGAAATATGATTTAGCAAATTAGCATATATATAATTCAGTATTGTGCATATAATATATATACAGTACATGTTGGCTACCTCTCTGTATCACAGACTCCCAGGTCAGTGAAACCAAACATTTAAATAGACAATAAACACAAACTGTTCCTGAGTACCGGGTAGACCTTTTCTATGTCTTTTGTGTTTGAAATGACAAATATTTGGTGAGTTATTCATTGGTGACCTGAGAAAAAGTTGAGGTTAGGTCAAGTTGTCTTCAAGCAATCTTGTTAGAACAGGGAGAACCTTTGTAATGGTATCGATGATGAATGAGATCCTAAACATATGTCTGGTTAGGTATTAAGGGCTCTCCTAAACTAGTTTATTACCATACACAGCAAGACCAGATAGCTTTAATAGCTGTAATAGTTATACCGAGGAGTTATATATTTTGTCAGATTGTATTGATTGTTTGGTCTAATGCCCATTTGATCTACTATCAATACTATATATATATGGTCTAATAATCATTTAATCATAAGTAATGATAATCATCAAATGATTATTAGACCTTGTGGATAGTATACTAAATGGGCATTAGACGAACTAGGAATTAGACTGACTGGAAATTAAGCTAAATAATCAATAGACCAAATGGGTCTTAGACTTATTGGAGATTAGACTAAATGGAGATTAGACCAAATGAATATTAGCCCAAATGGTAATTAGACCAAAAGATTAGTAGACAAAATGATTATTAGACCATGTGGATAGTAGACAGGCTGGGTGTTAAACCATACAGGAATAGACCAATTGGGTAGTAGGCGAACTCGTTGTAGACCAAAAGGCTATTTAACCTCTAGGTCCACCAAGGAGGTAGGATTGTCTCAGCTCCTTGGTTGCACCAACAAAATCTTTTTTTTTCTTCCTTCCAATCTATGACCTTTGTCAACACTGTGGTTTACCATTTGCCATCAGCTGTACAAAGAGAGTTGACAAAGGAGTTGGAACAAGACCAATTCCATTAAATCCCTTATCATTTGTTTGCTTGGGTTTGTCCATTTATTAATGGTAGCATGGAAGGGTTTTATATCCTGTAATTATTTACTTGAGAATGAGTCATGGTCCTATTAGCAGCCACTGCTCAGTGATAACATCATAGAACTGCTAATGAATCAGAAGGCGGGCAATCCCTTGTTCTCTTTTGAGCTACAGGTGTACTTTTGTTTGATAGGCTTTAGAGGGTCTGAAGCTTACCTGGATTTCTTTTGTTTTTTACAGAATTTATGTGATGGTGCAAAAGGGAGAAATAGTAGATATAGCAAAATAAAAATAGCTGGAAAATGTATTATTCTGCTGCAGTTTGGTATCCAATCCTTGTATGTAGGCCTGATTAATGATTTTATGATTTCACTTGTCTTAGCAGGAAGATGATCTTAGTTTCTTCTTAAGGTATAACGCCTTGTGCCGAATTAATTTATTCACTGATACTTGAGCAATATCAAATTATCAATTGATACTGATACTAAGAAGCAATTTGATACTGATTTGTTACGAATCCACCCTTCATGTACCTGTACAGTGTACATGTACTGTACCGGTACATGCATCTAGATAACACGTACCTGACTTGTATGATGATGATAAGTTGATAACCTTTCATGTAAAACTACTAAATTTGACAATGACATACTAACCCCTTATATTCATTAACCTACATTCGACTATTTGATGTTAACAAACAATTAATGAGTGATACCGGTACCTAGATTGTCCTAGTTGAGTCTCTTGGTGATTGTAGGTTCTTGTGTACACACCTCTCTGGACTAACCGAGCAACAAACGCATTTCGTTAAATATCCTTAAAGTGAGAGAGGCCCCAAATCCCTCTCAAGCTCTATATTGAATGGTGTCACTAGCTGAAAGAGTCAAAGATTTAAAGTCGGTGGGATGTCTTAAGACCAGCCTTACGTGATAGCATAACCTTATAATTGTAGATGGAAAAATAAATCTTTGAATAATGGGAATTAGGGCAAGGCTGTAGACTTATTGAATTCAACACAAAGTGTGGAATGTATGTGTGTTAAATACCTCTCTGAGCTGTTACAAACATGACTTCAAGAGAATTATTAACGTGTTGACTACTGAATTGTTTCTTTCCAATAGGTTTAGTACAGCAACTACCAGGTTCCCATACCCAATGGGTTAATTAATTACTCACCATTCATAGCCCACTTTTCACCATGAAAAAGTTGTGGAAGAGGACATATTTTTTTTAATTGTCAGAATGGAAATAAGTAATGTATACATGTAATTGTCTTATCAGCATCACTTTCTCCTGGAGTCACTTCAGTTTTGAAATAGAGTCAAACCTGTCTGTAGCGACGGCCCAAGGGAAACACAAAAAGTGGTCTTTGTAGACAGGTGGTCTTTGTAAACATGTTCCTTTAGTACATGTTTCAATGAGAAACCATTTTCAAGGGAAACAAAAAATGTGGTCTTTGTAGATAGGTGGTCACTAAGGTTTGATTGTACAGTATCTTGATGATATACTGTACCTTTCATAGTTGAATGGCTGTTGTTTTATCATACATGTGTAGCTGTTATATGCACTCTTTCTTTCTCCAAAAGTACATGTAGCTCACAACTAATCCTGACCACGCATGTTAAGATCCGAGGTCGACTTGTTAAGGTCAATCATTACAGACAATTATCATATTATCTATCTTCCCACAATAACACCGATTATGACCAACAAGGAATTTAACAATACCGGTAGTAGAGGCTACAACCATAGCTGATGTGTCTGGTGTAACATCCTTCAATGTACAATCAGGCCGTCTGTCTACACCTGTAGGTAGACATGTTTTTCTTTTTTATTTGATGAAGAGGATCCATTTAATCTCCCCTCCAATGAGCCTTGATCAGGTTCATGCGGTTAATCTCGGTGTACATGTAAATGAACATTGCACTGATTTCAGATGAGCTTACCAGGCTTCAAAGTGTTTAACATATACACTGTAGGTGACTCAAGCTTATGTAAGTCAAGAAGACATACACCATAAGATAAAAATACCAAGTCTTAAAGATACTATGTCCCTTTTGCAGCCAACATCAAATTCTGTAGAACTTTGCAGGAATTATGAATATGTCATGTATGTCCTATCTGTGAAATTTAAACGTTAGCAGTGTCCTAATATTCAAATTATGCAAGGAAACCTGTTTACTTGCTAGACTTCACTGTCAGACACTATTGAGTGACTGACTGGCTTTTTCATCTTTGGTAATAACATACATAAAATGAGCTGTAAAGGGTACATGAGCATTTGTCTACATCAATAATCCACTTCTTGTAATGGCCAAAATTAAACTGATTGAATCTTTGCGCAGCATAAAACGTACGACCATTCGGTACAATGGTCTGAAAAATCAGACTATTACTTACTGGCTCTATAGCTCCTAAGTCGATTCGACAACTAATAGTCGTTATTTTCCCACTTAAAGACATTTTCAAGCCCCCTTTTTTAAAGGGAAGTTCTAAATTAGTATTGTCTTTCAAATGCCGTTGGAATTTAATTGTTTCATTTTTTTGGCCTGCAAATGGGACATAGTACCTTTAAGACTTCTCAGTGTAAGGAGAAACAATAAGATCAAAAGTTTATGAAGTGTCTTTTTAAACGGAAAGAGATAACTAAGTTCCACTAGTTGCCATTACTGAATGAGAGGTGGTAATTACTATTTCTATTCCACTTTTCACAGACACCTCTTTCAAATGAAATTAAAGTAAAAGATTTTCTTGTCTAAATCTCAGGTGAAACACTCACTGGTTGTAGCCAAAGAGATTTTTTTTGGTATCGTTTTTCAAATTAAATAGTTGATGTGTTGTTTGAACACTATTGGTCCTATAGCCGTATGATGATTTTGTAAATGGGTATAATGCTGAAAGTGCTGTGTGCCGTGATATTTTGTAGATAAATAGTGGAACCTCAGGTACAAATGCAAAGGAAACAGCTGTGTACTTCCTTCAAAACAATGTTTCTTTGTACAGATGTGACAGTTATACCTTATGATAATAACAAGGATACTTGTTTGTTTGCACATATGTAGCACTCATAAATGGTTTGTATCATAGCACTTTACAAACACGAGTACACTCTTCACTATTTGGATTTTGTATGGTTTTCTTTACCTGTACAATATTTCCTCCCCTGCGATGGGACCTCATTCAGCTCTGTATATATGAAAGTTCATACAAGGTTCAACAAATCAAAACAAGTCAGTTTTTCCTTTTGAATTTCATGATTTATTGAAGTGCAATTTACTGGGATATTCCACATCAGTAAATCCTCTATGCTTCTGTGTAAGCTTGTCACGAATGCTTCCGCTAGCCAATCCTGATGAAAAGGAAGACTTGTTTATTTCTTCCAGTCACTATACTGCTATTCGGTCTTGTGTCGGAAAGTTTTGATTGTTATTTGTAGGCCTACATGTTTGATTCAAAGAAAAAAATACCAGAGCAAATCTGATAATAAATCCAAGTATTAAAAAGACCATTGGCATTGTCTACTCTTATCAGTCTTATGTAATGTCCATCAAGCAGTTACTGTCTGTCTGTTTGCTCCTCTAAAATTTCACTGACTCTGGAGATCATTTCTAAAAAGTTAAAGTAGAAATAATATATGCCTATTAAATATTCTTTTTTTTATGAAAGAAATGTTAAACAAGTGTATTCTATACTTGTAAGCCATAGAGTGGTGAAGTGTGACGTCATCAAAAATCTATTTTTGGAATTTCTCAATTTTTTCTTCATTTTCCGAAAGACCACCAAAAATAATGACCAAATGTCGAAAACCAATTGAATAGGTTAAGTATTGGCTGAGATATGACCATCTGAATAAAAAGATTGCCTATGGGAACTCAGTGTTATATTGCTCTGGCTCATAACATTAGGAGCCAGAGCAATATAACACTGAGTTCCCATAGGCAATCTATTTATTCAGATGGTCATATCTCGGCCGATACTTTACATATTCAATTGGTTTTCGACATTTGGACATTATTTTTGATGCTCTTTCGGAAAATGAAGAAAAAATTGAGAAATTCCAAAAATTGATTTTTATGATGTCACAGCTTCGGTACTCTATAGTGATCAAAGATAATTATCATTATGAATACACTGATTGGGGACATTATGATGTCATGAATATTGAACTCTCCTTGTCTATCATTTTAGTGACACAGAGTCACTTATATACACTTTACATGTTTTTACAGATTACTGAAATATAAATTATTAGTTATCACAAAATTTTCTTTTTCAAAGCTTTCAAAGCCTGAAACAAATGCCCTCAACTCACATTCAAGCAACGTTTAAAGGGACTTGGTAACATTGTTCAGATGAGAGAAAGTGGTGCTAAGGTAATGACTTCAATGCTAGATGTACAATTAAAGATAATCTGAAAATTTGAGTGAAAACGGACCATTATTAATGATACAAATTAGGAAAAACTGATCTGATCGATTCCTTAATTCTCCCAACTATATTATTACAATTTAATTACATTTTAGGTGAATGTAAATTGTCACAAAGCAATAAATTGGCTCTATATACCATACCAGACATTTAAGTGTTGAAAGATTTTTAATAGCCTGTTTTATGTCTTTTTTTTCATGGAAAAACGGTTGGGAAAATTCAAAAATGGTTGGGAGAATTTACTGTTAATCACTGTTAGAGGGTGTTGACCAGTGACGCCTTCAAAGAAAACCATAGATATCTTTGTGGTTTGAGAATTTTTTCAGGATTTTTTGCATGTCAGAGGGTTAGTACAGTAGAAGGAATATAATAAGTAACATTTTATACAAAAATTATGCAATTTTTTTCATCAACCTTCAACAATGTTACAGAGTCACTTTAAGAATATCATTACAAGGTTTTGACCAAACATGCATCAACTAATACCGGTAGCTGATATAGTCTGTACCATATGACTGATCAGTCGCTAATGATGCCAAAGTTATATGATATGTTCTCCACATGGGAAGAATTTGATTTAAACCAAGGTAGTTCAAACGTAGCTTCAAAATTGTTCAGACAATGTAAAAATGCAATGAAGAAACAAAATATCAAGTGCTACAAGGATCAGTATAAATATATCTGGATTTTTTTTCTTCAAATGTATAATTAATAGGACATGGACTGTTGGACATTGTGTCTTTTATTGAGGTTTCAATTGCCATAGTACAGAAGGAAGAACTACACCAGGTTCTCTGACCTCCGATGTTTCATCTCTTGGTTAGGGCTTGCTTGTATATTAGCATTTACTCCAATTCATTTTATGGGGGGGGAGACTGATACAAAGAGACTTATTGTAAGGTTATCCCGCCTAAAACATACTGTATCTGCATGGCAGTGTATGCCTTCAATTTAAAAAATGGTAACGTATTCAACTGTTCATAATTCTACTAGCTCCTCTAACAAGAAAGCATGACTGTTGGGTTTTTCTTTATTGGGAAATCCAGTTGGGAAATCCAACGATGCTTGTGAAGATTGAAATTTCAATTTAGCAATAATTATGAAACCGCCCCAGGTTGCTCTGCTCCATGATGGCTTTAACCTTTTAAAGTGAACTCTATTGAAAGAAAGCAGACAATGGAGTCTCGTGTTGTCAGTGATGAAATTTGTTCGATTGTAATATCTTCCTGTACTTGGGAGCCCTTTGAACTTCTTTTTCTTCATCTGTCCTGTAAATGCTGATTTGATTTCGTTGCTGAACTCTAGAATTGGGGTTTGGGTAATAATTTTATCTCTATTGTATTGGTAAAGCTTTGAGGTAAAGTACATCTGTATTTTATGGGTCATACAAAATAGCAATGCAAAATGGAAAGAATAGGCCTTACATGTACAATCTGGATTTATATAGCGCTTAATATGAAATACCGTCTATAAGCGCTTTACCGATATTATTACCCCAGTCATCAGATTCATTCACGCACAATGTGCACCATCTGCACTCCCTGGGGAGTATTCCTACCATATGGTCACTGTGAGGGCATATATATATACCGGTACATGTACATGCATGGCAATTACTATTAACACAAAGGCTTTTGTCATCCTACCAGGTCCCCATTTCTCTCCTGGGTATGGAGTGACAAATGTAGATTAATGCCTTGCTAAAATACATCAGTGCCATATTCTGGATCAAACCCATTACCCTTGTATTTCAAGTCAAGTGCTTAAACCACTCGACTATGAAATTGTCAATTTCAGACGTTTCTAGAGGACCTATAATAACGTGCTATCCGTGATATATTTGAGTATTGCCCCAAGGGAGAAGATGTATGACTCTCTTTTTATTTTTATGAAAACCCTTTCATTGTAACTTGTGTATGATTGCCACTTCAGACACATTTTGATGGGGAAATATATAGAGGATATATAATTTTTTTTGGGTGTGCATTATGAATGCAGAGTTGGCCCAAATTATATCACAGTCAAATAAGTTGCTCATTGAAGTTATCATGCATATATTGCTATTTATGGAAAATGCATACATTGTGTAAGCCTGAATCATGACCGGTAATATATCTGTAAAGTGCTTAGGCACATCGTTGGATCGATGTATTGGGCGTTATATAAAAGCGGAATATTATTATTATTATTATTTATAAGATCTACATAACTTAACAAATTGAAGGCCTTCACAGTTACTCCTATTAGAGACATGCTTCTCTGTAAGAAAGGACACGGGACCGGTGTCCCAGTGTTGGCTTTCAGGGTACAGGCCCTGTCTTACCGGTATATTGATCCAAATCAGAATCATTCAATCATAAAGTAAAAATTGTCTAGCTATTTCTTATGTACATGAGTACAGCGTTGCAATTGATATATAAATCAGTTTGAGTTGGGACTGATGTGGTCCAATTGCAATTCTTGATAGGACAGGAGCCCAGGTAGAACATAGCCATCTCTCTATGTGTATTGTTTTCTATTTACCATCAGGCGTGGGCAAAGGTGTGGTTCAGGATTGTCCTCAGAGCACTCCTATGTTTGCCATCCACCAAACTCAGGTCACCCTCCTTTCTTTGTACACTAAAGCTTGAGCTGCCTGTGGCTGTGTGCAACAGGGATCAAAGTATGAAAAATTAGGCATTAATATAAAGTGGAAAATAGTGAAAATAGAATAGAATAGTGAAAGTGACTGGAGGTTTTTATTCAAAGGCTTGAAGATCCTAGACTTGAGGACATTACCTGTAGGCACAAACACTAAACTGTCACTCCAGATCCTCAGAACGAGAGTTAGTGTGGAGCCTTCGCCCATGCTAACTCAATACTGTACACACCTACACGCTGCATGGCTACATCTCCCCTTTATAAAATTCATGTATTTGTTCATTCTTCTTCTAAAATTTTTTTCCCAGGACTACATTCTTATAATTAGTATTTAATGTAATATCGATTGGAATTATATGACCTCCCATTACTTCTCTATCAATGGTTTGTAAACAATGAAGTTCCCACGGGTCGGGTCGGTCGGTGTGATTTCTTCAAACATGTATCCTTTTCAGGTCAAACAGTTTATGTGCTAAGATGGTGAAGAATAAACCATTTAAAATATCAAATATTTTTCAGTGGATTGAACAGGGGTATTGTTGAATTAACAGTATGCATAGGAGCTTTTGAATGGGACAATGTTGACATCCAGACGTCAGCTTGTTGTGTGCAAAATGAGACTTTGACCCCGTTCTCACTCACTTTGAAAGTGGTCTTAGTTAGACCGCTCCAGAGGAACGGGTCTTGAGGAACGGTTTGCGAGGGTTCACACTCCGAGCAGTTTTTTATGGCTCAAACCGCTCCACGAGTCAAAGTGGTCTTGTTGCTATGGCAGCTCAGGTCAGCGGGTAAATTTTTTTGCGGAATACTAAGCGTATGTACCGTACTACATGTTTCGCCGCAACGTCACTAGACCACTTCCGTTCAAAGTACGCTTCCGTTCACACTCGCACGTTAGAGCGCTCCAAACCGCTCTTAATAAGACCCGTTCCTCAAGACCACCTCCCGAGGTGGTCTTCTGGAGCGTCCAGAAGTCCACTTCCTGGACCACTTTGACCGTTCTCACTCACCTAAGAACCGCTCCTGAGGAACGGGTCTTAGTTAGACCGCTCCAACGAAGTGAATGAGAACGGGGTCTTTGTTCCTTACTTTCTACATCTTTTTATTCCCCGTAGTATTTGCTTAAAACATCAATAGAACAGAAGTGGAATGCGAGGTCGGTATACTTCAATCACAGGGACTACTGGAATAATCTTGGGAACTCTTGCCATCAATGATATCCATGAAGACCAATAAGTGCACATACATGCATGATTCACCGACTCATAAAATAGTAGTGATTGACGGATTCTTTCAAATAAAAAAGAATTTGCAATGTGAAATCGACCTGAAGGAAAGTCTCTGTCTCTGGTTAAAAAAAAATTGAAGTCAAATTTCATGAGCAAATAGTATTTCTATTGATATTTGGGATGTTTGCCATTGAAATGAATTAGGAGCTAAAAATTCAATTATAGACATTTCAAGTCGTTTGTTGGCATTTTTGCAAGTTTGTTTGTTAAAAAATTCTGTATAATTGATAAGTTCTTCATTTGGCTTTTCTTGTTTCATAGTTTTTGCAAATCCAGAAGTAAAATACTATGTGCATTTATACTTATAGGAAGAAGCTCTGAATCCTCTGATCAATACAAAAGTTATATGACATCACTATACACAACTAAGACCCCGTTCTCATTCACTTCGTTGGAGTGGTCTAACTAAGACCCGTTCCTTAGGAGCGGTTCTTAGGTGGATGAGAACGGTCAAAGTGGTCCAGGAAGTGGACTTCTGGACCGCTCCAGAAGACCACCTCGGGAGGTGGTCTTGAGGAACGGGTCTTATTAAGAGCGGTTTGGAGCGCTCTAACGTGCGAGTGTGAATGGAAGCGTACTTTGAGCGGAAGTGAGCTAGTGACGTTCGTGCGAAACATGTAGTACGGTACATACGCTTAGTATTCAGCGAAAAAATTTACCGCTGACCTGAGCTGCCATAGCAACATGACCACTTTGACTCGTGGAGCGGTTTGAGCCATAAAAAACTGCTCGGAGTGTGAACCCTCGCAAACTGTTCCTCAAGACCCGTTCCTCTGGAGCGGTCTAACTAAGACCACTTTCAAAATGAGTGAGAACGGGGTCTAATTCTAGGTGCACAGTTTGATATGATTAGCCTCGCTAAAGATTCACATCATCTTTCTTTTTAAACCTGGTATTAATTTCTAGAATTTGGATAAACAATGCAATATTGAGGACTTAGTGTTCTCTTAAAGGGATACGGTAACTTTGTCTCAGATTCTGAAACAAAATCCTGGATTTAGCTCATGCTGCAATGATAATTATAAACCTTGAGGTCAGTCAGGAACCCCTTGACTTTTACAAGCCGATCGCCTGTCTGATTATCAAGATATTTATGATTGGAAATCGAAACCAAAATTTGCGTTTTCCTAACGGTTTTCATAACACTACAGTCTATTGGGGAAAACGAGTATGGTAAAACCGGTCACTCAGAGATTTTTACTTTTTTGATCATTTTAAAGCGCAATTTTTTTAGGGCTTCTATATGTTACACCATATCACAGACACTGGTAACACGTAGGGCCGTGCATCTCAGATTGTCACATTGTTAAACGATGCCTTTAAATTTTTTTTTGCTGATAAGTTAATTAAGAAATGATGTAAGCATCATGAGCTTGATACTTCCATCAAGAGCCCATGAATAAATCATTAGAGTGATGCTGTCCTTCACAGCTTGCTGGTAACCAAGCCAGCCATGCAGTAAATAACCAGGTGTAAATCCCTGCCCGAATCCACTCCACAGACCCCGACAGGAAACATCAATGGAAACTCTTAATTGAGCGCAGTGTGAGTGATCAATATTAAACAACAATGCCTTCTCTGTATTATATCGGGACACTGCGTGGGGACAACATGCTGTCTCGGCTATTCACGTTAGTAGGGGCGTTCTCGTGTTTGTAATCAGAAAGTTGCTCGACGCCCCCAGGCACTAACTGCGCCCTGATGTGAGAGAGGAAGTTTATTTATTAGAAACTACTACAAACTAGTACATGTTTTCACCTTAGGCCTGCTTGTAAACAAGTTCAGACATGTGATGTTTAGACTGGTACTCTATCATTTTTTAATGCATAATATTTGCTGGAATATAGAGTTATAGACCGTAAAAAGGAGTGACTGAACTAAAGCGGTATAAATAAATGCCATATATATCATTCCAGTTATATCATGAAGTGCCGATAGAATCCAACACATTTTTAACTGAATGAATAAAGTAGAACAAAAAATTGTTGTTGACATTGACCTTAAATACATGTGTAGGTTAAAATAAGAATTTTGTAGGTGTGGGATATTCAAAATAAGATGCCTCTTTCCAATACATGAACTTGGTCATCACTGGCCTATTTCCTTCTACCATCGACTTTACTGTGAATATTATTACTACTAGTAGCTATATGTATGTACAAGGTACGAGGTTGTACAAGGAATTTAAAAAAGATGGCATATCCTGGAGTGCAGGAATTTTTACTGTACATGTATTTTCAATGTGGGATGAGGATGTTACATTTTATATAATTCTAGTGCTTCATTTTTGTTGGAAAAATTGCAAAAAGATGGTATTTGAAAATAAGTGATGGTGTATATTTCATTTGTTGCCCTTATCAGGAATATCTTCATTTAATTTAGATGCTTTCAAAGCCCTCTTAATATATATTATTAACCAATTCTGTGAAAAGTCACTTAATGGTATATTGGTCAGCAAAACAAACTGGAGAGAGCGATTCAGTGTTTACTAGAGAACACCGACTACCCAAGCACTGCAAGGAGATGAGACAAAGAATGAAGAGGAAGACACAATAATACTATTGATTGCAGTCATTCTTAAGAATTGTAGAATATATATATAAAGGGTTTCTCTGTTCTACGTTTTCAAAGTGCATCACCCCTTCATCCAATCTGTCCTTCAGTATACTATCACAGGCTCGTATTGAGAAGATGAAGCCTTGTTCATACGATGCGATGCGGTAAACTGCGTTAAAAACCTCCTACGGCAAAATAAAATGACATTTGGTGCTCCTCAGTCCTCACATTTCTGTTTCCAATGAGTGCGCCTGAGGGCTTTGTTGGGCCACAGATACAAGTACCTTTTTCTCACCCCACTTGGCATTCATCTAAATGAAAGGCAGGTAGAGATTTAAAGGTAGCTGGGTGCAACAAAGGTCCTATAGGCCTGTCTTCATCAGCTCGAGATTGCCAAATAACCCGCTATTTGAACTATCCTGATCGCAAATTATCCAGCTAATATCGTCTTCATCAACCCGCAGTTGCAATTAGCGGGATATTTATCCCAAGATATCTTGGGCTAGTTTGCAAACTATCCGCTATTTGTCCGGTGCGTCTTCACCAGCCCGAAGACTCGCACTATCTTGCGAACGCTGAGCAAAATATCTCGAGCTAATTTCTCAAGCTCGAGATTCATGAAACTCGAGCTGATGAAGACGCGATTTGTACCTTCAGTCTTATTTCCCAAATCAGAAATAACGGCTATTTGCAATCTTGAGCTGATGAAGACACACCTTATGTGTACTCATTTTTCTGTGTCTTTTATTATTAGATATGAAAAGTTGAAGTGCAGAACACTTAAAGGGCAAGTCCACTCCAAAAAGAACTTACTTTCAATAGAACCAGAAAAATCAGACAAACCAATCAAAAAAAGTTTGAGCAAAATCGGATAACTAATAAGAAAGTTATGAATTTTTAATGACATGACAAACTTTGAAAATCACTACACAAATTGGCAACTCACTCATGAGTCTGTGACGTATGGTCCTCACTATCCACTAATTATTTTCTTTATATTGATAATATAAATTTCCTATTTTCCCCTAAGAATCTTATTTCTTCACACCAGCATCCAAGTTAGATTGTTAGTAATATGTTTTTGTGTGGATGCACAAATAAAGAGTAATTTTGTCCAGTTAAATCATGAAAAATTGAATTTTGATAAACTATTTATATAAAAATCAATAATTATGAAATACAATATTCAGAAAATAGTATCAATTCTTCAAAATTCATAAAAGTTTTTGGGAAATGTCATGCACGCAATATGATACAAATCATATAACCTGGCCAAAGGCATGGGAAATCAAGTTTTGGGGGATAAAAAGGGAAATTAATGGGATTAAACTATATAAAGCAATTGATAAGTTGTGAGGACAGGACGTGAGGACATACTATTTCAAAAATTCATAACTTTCTTATTAGTTATCCGATTTTGCTCAAACTTATTTTGATTGGTTTGTCTGATTTTTCTGCTTTTATTGAAAGTAAGTTTTTTTTTGGAGTGGACTTGGCCTTTAAAGGTAGTTGGGTGCAACAAAGGACCTATGTGTACTCATTTACATGTATCTGTTTCTTTTATTATTAGATATGAAACGGTGAAGTGCAGAACACTTTAACAAAAACTTGGGTTTAATTGCTGCGGTACACCACAGCATAATACTACAAACAAGCCTTTATACATTTCAAAGCATGTTATCATCAAACAGAAGGGCATTAAATGTGTATTTAGTCAATGATAGATACATAACACGTTAATACCATTATGGCTCTTGATTAAAACATAATATAAAGTTCAAACTTGAATCAGATTTGTCTTAATCTCATATCCCCCCTTAAGAAATTTCTGAAGCAGTGCCAAGTATTCATTGATTTCAAGGAGCAATTATCTCTTTAAACCCTTTTCACGGATTCCTTTGATCAGTGTCAGTGAACTTTGCATCTGGACATGATACCGGTCTCTTAGGGGTAAACGACTCCTCTCCTCCCTTTCAGAGACCACTTCTTAAGGTGGCTGACCAGTTAGTGAACAGAGCCCCAATGTTTGTACTAGTGGTGTCTTTAAGAGGTAAATGACTCCTTTGGTCGATTGTAAAATCCTGCTAAGGTAGCTGACCAGTTGGTGACCAGAGTAGACCAATGTCCTTTATAGAGGTAAATGACTCCTTTGATCATTGTAAATGACCGCCCAGGAAGGTAGCTGACCAGTTAGTGACCAGGGGAGATGGTGTCCACAATACAATGTCCTGGATGACTAGTCTTTACTACCATACTTTATACTTTTCATAACATGTTACGATTTCTTTTGAAATCGATTTAAGCTTTGTACAGATAGTGCAAAATAGAGAGGGGAGGGGGTAACATAATGGGTGTCACATTTGCAGAACCTATAAGTGGCTACTCTGAAACATGAATAGATGCCTTGCCCATTATCTACAGTGTATGTCTTGCCAGTTGCAAAGACCCAACTCTGTCAACACTTCCAAACAATGGTCCATTCACAACACTGCTTTTCTCTCATGTACACCAAAGCATGGACCTAACACAAAAGTGTACTTCCCCTCAATGAACACAGACTCAGCTGTGTGCTGGCTGTAATGCTCCTGAATAATTGACGATGACAAGAATTACATATTGATTTCTGTTTCAAGATCAGCACCATTCGATAATGGGGGCAATGTTATTGATTGCCCCAATGTCTGGGCTTTGTGGAACGCTTTTTAACAAAAAGTGATTGCTCCAAGCAATGATAATCTCTGTGGATAAGCTGACCCAATGGCAAAACAATTTAGATACACGATATTTACAAACTTGTAATTGGGATTTAGATAATTACTAGTTTATACAAGTGATATTAAGATTTCTGTTTATTTTGTGCAAAGGGGTACTTCATCATTTGCAGACATTTACATGAAAATAATTGTTTGTTTATTCACGGTGCTAGTACAGTGTCTCCTTGGTACATAGTACTTTCTCATGTATCTTGACTATAAAAGATTTTGTAACTTGCAAGTCAGGACACGTTTCCATCTTTCTTTGTTTTGATTGTTTGGATGCAGGTTCTCAAAGTTTTGTGAAAAATAGGTGTACATGTAAATGGTCGCGTTTATCGACCAAATTTTTGCCTAGAATCAGCGTTTTCAAACGTCTTTCAGGCAAATTTTTAAGGCGATAAACGCACCCATAGTGGGTTCTTGTATAGCGCGCATGTCTGTCAAACTTGACACTCCTGGTGCTCCACAACTATTATCCCTGCTTTAGCATGGCTGCCAGCGTAATTTTTTTTCCCACCGCAATTTCAATAAACACGCTTGCGAAGAGTCTAGCTAGCTACGAAAGCTTGGACAGAGGTCACAAACAATAATTATACTTTGATTATTTCTTGCTTTCCCTCACTATTTATAAAGGCAAAAAATAAAACTGAATAAATACTGAGATTCGAACCCACAACTCCAACGTTTTGTTATGCTATCCTTACCGATTGAGCCAACGATGGGTTGATGGAAGGTTGGTTTGCATGATTATTATAACCCTATTGGTCACCCTAACGGTTACCATGTGCGCATGCGCAGGTTTAGTTAGCTAGCTAGACTCTTCGCGAGCGCGTTTATTGAAAAATAGAGCCGCAAATGCGGTGGAAAAAAAAATTAAGCAGCCCGCCATTATGGCGCTCTAGCATTTCAAAGAATTAATTCCTGCCAGGTTCCCATTTACATCACCCGGGTCAAGTGTGGCAAATGTAGATTAATTAATTAAACATGCTCTTACTCTAATTTCAATGTTACAAGTAGGTATTTGTCCATAATGCAACTTTGATTCATTTTTTCCAAGTAATCTCTGTGTACATAAACTACAAGGACTTTGATTTGTACAATATTTGGTTTGAAATCAATGCAAAGCAAACAAATGCCAAGTATTTGATCATTTCCCCCCCCCCCCATTATGTTATACAGAATGCATTAATTTTAATGTTATAATTAGTTTAGGCCTGAGTCATTACGGTTTTTTTGCTAAACGTTTAACCGTCAATTTTATACGGGCGTTTTCGTTTAACCGTTATGAAAATACACATATTTTTACATGTATGTAAATTCTCAAGTATTCAGTCATTTCGAACAAGACATATCATGTAATCATGTTCATGAAAAGAGGCTTAAAATGGAACTAAAAAACGAGACTTCGTTGCCGATACGGAGGTCTAAAAACAATAATTAATAGCTTGACTTTGTTGCCGATACGGAGGTCTAAAAACAATAATTAATGGCTTGACTTTGTTGCCGATACGGAGGTCTAAAAATAATAATTAATGGCGGGACTTTGTTGCCGATACGGAGGTCTAAAAACAATAATTAATGGCGGGACTTTTTTGCCGATACGGAGGTCTAAAAACAATAATTATTGGCGGGACTTTGTTGCCGATCGGAGGTCTGAAAACAAATGAATCAGCGTCAATGTGCCGATGCAAATATGAACAAAATATTAAGGACAAAAACAAAACAACACGCATGTAACAAACTGCAAGAAAATAACGGTTAAACGGAGCGAGAAATGCTAAACGGTTTTGATGAATGCGGTCGTTTAACCGTCGGTTAAACGTTTTGACTCAGGCTTAGTTATAATGACTCAACATTGAAGATGTCATTTTATTTGATCTATGGACTGGTCCGTAGCCGAGTAGGTCGATCTATGAACTTAACACAATTGTATATTAAACATGGAACATATGATTTCAACTTATGTTCATTTAATGTAATTGATAGTATGCGGGACATAAGTATTTCATGAGACATACACTTTGGACTTATCTTGGTGAACTGTATGAAGCAATTTAAGTTTTTTTTTGGTCGTTTTTATTCAGCTGAAGCGTATGAAGCAACTGGAGCAAGAAAGAGACATCTTTTTGCAGGGCTTGGAGGCTCTAGAGCTAGCCAGGGATTGGTACCGACAACAACTGGCCAGCATCAGGGAAAGGCAGGATAGAATCAACAAGGCACAAGTGGACTTCACGGAGGTACGATGTTGTAAAGAAAAAATAAAGATGTATACACAAGCTTTCTTTACTTATAGACCTGCAGGCTAGTAAAAGCTTAAGAAAGATCTATAGAAAATCCAAAAGGAGCTGTGATTTTTAAAAATTTTGTAATGGGTGAAAGGGGTGCTGAAAGGAAGTGGGTATAATCTTCAACAATCTGATATATTTAAATGACTTATTTGATGATCTTTTTGATGTACAGAGGTATTTTTTAACATTAATCAAATATGCATGTGTGTGAATGTTGTCCAGGTTTATCAACAGACGAAAATGTTGCATGTACAGTCATGGTTTTGTTACCGGTATACCTACTGAGCTGTATTCTCAGAATAGATTGAGAAATATTTCTTGGAATAGTTGTTGTTTCTTTTTACATCATAATTTCTACGCTTATCATATCATCATCAGTATTATCACTACTACATATGATTTTTAAGAATAGCAGATAATAGACAGAAATAGAGGGCCCTATGGCCGCCGATGTCTGTCTTAGGGTGCGTTTATCGGGTCTTGCCATCAGATATGTACATATCGAACCCCACTTTACGAACGTGATTCTCGGGATGTCGCGTTTATCGTCTCTTCACGATTCAAAATAAAGGCCTTGTCTCTGCGCAGCTGCTTTGCGCCGTTTGACCCTGGAAGCGGATTAGCCTGGGAAGGTCCATAGAGCTATATGGGAAGGTCCGATTTGTATGTGGGGTTCAAAACAACTTTGCGTTTATCGTGTCTCAGAAACGTGATTCTGGCTGTATGTCACATTCAAAACGCACCTTTTTTGGCATTACAATATGCCCATATCTAAAGACGTTTGAAATAGGGCTTTGCGTTTATCGCCTTAAAAATTTGCCTGAAAGACGTTTGAAAACGCTGATTCTAGGCAAAATTTGGTCGATAAACGCGACCTAAAACAGACTTGGCACTTGATGATGATAATGATGACATATGATCGTTGGATTCTGGCATTTTGAATTTTGTTATTTCTGTTTCCAACCTCTTTGGACAGGATGTGTTTTGACATTGGTATCTCACAAAATTGTATTTTTCCATAATTCAATTTTCTCCTTCTTTCAGGACATTGGTCACCAGGACATGGTCGTATACAGGACAACGCGTATCACAGAACTGAACAGGCAACTCAGGGCACTCATAGCTACCCCGGAAAAGGTAAGCCGATGAAGCTCTCTCCTCAATTCAATTACGACCAAGATATCATCTTCTCCTTGCCTCAGGGCATTGCTTTCAAATAGCACCGAGGTTGTAAAGAGAAGTCATGTTCACCTTGTTTGCGCACCGAGGAACAAGATTATTGGATAGATACAACGACTGATTTAAGGATGTGGATTAATAGTGCACATCTGATTGCTCTCCTAATGTAACAGGAGGCCATATATTGAGCTTGTTCATGTTAAAAAGAATAATGATTTTCCGATTAATTTTAAATTCAAATTTCTATCTTTGTGTTTGTAAAGTTAGTGGACAGATGGTACTTCTATTTATGGCTAATTTTTTAGTTAGAAGACGATACAGATTTGTACATGACTTCTTACTTTGTTTTCTTATGTTTGATTATGTTTGATAATTTCACTTTTGTTCTCTTGTCATTTCTCTGTTTAGTTTTACTTGCATCAATATTGTAAAGCGCTTTGATATAAATCTTTTATGAAAAGCGCTATATAAATAGAAGTTATTATTATTATTATTATATTGGACATAGTAGAGCTTTTTAAAGATGCTACTTCTATTGTTGGCTAATTTTCATTCCGGAGATGATACAGATTTAGACATAGTAGAGAGCTTTTTGTGTTCCACTCATCAGAGTGAAACAGAAAAATGAATGAAAACTAAATTCAAAGAACATAAACAGGTACCAAAGGGAACATGTGGATATTGGAACAGGGCATGAACATGTATCTTATGGATGGCAGGCAAATGAAAAGAAAATTCACACGGCGGAATCGTTTAAGAAAGAACATAAAAAGCAGAGGTTCTGGTCATATTGGCTCCCTGAGTCACTGTTAGATTGAACACATGCATCATGGATCTCAAGCAGTTGTTATAGTGGGGTGGTGAACTGGTGATGATGACATTTGAAACGGTTTGCCTTTGAAAATGGGAACTGTAACAATCATCGTATTGTCAGAAAGTGAGCAGCTGCCTGTGATAGCCCATTGATATTGATCTTATTGTTAATTGAGGTCATATGAATTCTGCATGCTTCACTGCATTTCAATAGTGTCTCAGTCAGTCACAAGGTACTGTGAATGAATGTGACCATGAGCTCCCATTGCAGCTTAATTAGTTCATAATTAGCATTTTCTTTATAGTAGTAGTAGTAGTAGTAGTAGCGATGGTGGTGGTAGACTAGTAGTAGTCATAGTAGTAGTCATAGTAATCATAGATAGTCGTAGTAGTAGTAGTAGTAATCATAGTAGTAATAGTCGTAGTAGTAGTAGTGATAGTAGTCGCATTAGCAGTATCAGTAGCAGTAGTAGTAGTAAAAGTCGTAGTAATAGAAGTGGTAGTCATCAACGTCATCATAGTAGTAGTAGTTGTGGTAGTAGTAGTACTACTAGTAGTAGTAGTAGTAGTAGTAGAAGTAGCAGTAGTAGTAGTGGTAGTGGTAGTGGTAGTGGTAGTGGTAGTGGTAGTGGTAGAGGTAGTGGTAGTGGTAGTGGTGGTGGTAGTGGTGGTGGTGGTGGACTAGTAGTAGTTATACATGTAGTAGTCATAGTCGTAGTAGTAGTAGCAATCATAGTAGTAATAGTCGTAATAGTGGTAGTGATAGTAGTCGTAGTAGCAGTATCAGTAGCAGTAGTATTTAGTAGAAGTCATAGTAATGAAAGTAGTACCGTAGTTGTCAACATCATCATAGTAGTGGCAGTAGTAGTAGTAGTAGTAGTAGTAGTAGTAGTAGTAGTAGTAGTAGTAGTAGTAGTGGCAGTAGTAGTAGTAGTAGTAGTAGTAGTAGTAGTGGTGGTGGTAGTAGTAGTAGTAGTAGTAGTAGTGGTAGTGGTAGTGGTGGCAGTGGTAGTAGTGGTAGTGGTAGAGTGGTAGGGTGGTGGTGGTGGTGGTGGTGGTGGTGGTGGTGGTGGTGGTGGTGTGGTAGTGGTAGTAGTAGTAGTAGTAGTAGTAGTAGTAGTAGTAGTAGTAGTAGTGAAGTAGTAGTAGTAGTAGTAGTAGTAGTAGTAGTAGTAGTAGTAGAGTTACGTCCTCCCTTTCGTCAAATGTATGATGTTTTATATTTTTCAGATAATGTTTTAAATGGCCTACAAACTGAAATTAACATATAGTTTGAGGTTAATCCCCTTTAAATAAAAATTAGGAACAAGCAATGGGATCATTTCTTAAGGATTGTTTTTCACAAATTTTGATTGTAGTTGATGTCGCTTACAAAAAGTATACATTTTCCTTTATGTTTACAAACGCTAGAAGATCTGAAAAGCAATTTCATAGACAAGCCTACTAAATGTCCTATACTATCCATCATTTTTTGACACATTCTCACAATTTTGAAAGTATTTTATATACATGTACATACCCTCATGGATACCCGAGTAATAAGAAAATTCCTCCAAAATGAAATAAAGGAAGGAAATCACATGATCCATGAGCAGTGTTCAATTTGAACTCTTATCACTTTTTAACTTGTGCATTGTCTCGTGCTGAATGGACTTGCATATTTGTGTAGGAGGCTTGGAATTCTGGAAATGATCTAGGTCAGCATGTTAATAAGCTTTATACCCCTAGAATGTGGTTTGTTGATTTTGTGCGATTGGTTCAAACATGCTCAAACATGCGTCATGCAATAATGGCAAGTTTGGTACTCGCTACGTTAAAGGGAATCCAACCCAAATAGACAACTACTCTAAAAGAAAGCAGAAAAATCAGAGAAGCAAACCAATGCAAGTTTCAATTCAATCTGATTAAATATAAGAAAGTTATGAATATTTGAAAGTTGTAATCACTATACGTATGGGCACTTGAAATTGGCTGAAGCGATAATGTTGATGTGATGTGTAGTGCCGGACTACTTTCCCATCTGTTCCAACATGTAAAATTACTAAAATTTAAATTTTTCGAAAATTTAATGCTCAAGAGGGTCTATTGTTTTAGAGGACCTATAATAATATGCTATCTATAATATATTTTGAGTAGTGCCCAAAGGGAGAAGGAACTTAACAAAAAAAAGAAGAAATTAATGATATTTTTGTACACGGCAAACGGGAGAGTTATCCACGTCCCACGTCACAATCCACTGACCAAACTACCAATTTGAGATTTGCATAGACTTATCAATCTCATATTTCAAACATTCATAACTTCCTTACTATTGGTCCATACAAAGAGATACAAATCAACTTATTACAAGGGTTGGATTGCCCTTTAAGTTTCGTCCTCAAATGTGAAAGTTAAAGCTAATCTTGAGCTCTGGAATGGGAATCGTATGTCGAGAGAACACGGCTATAATTCATTCTGGATTGTTTATCCTGCAGAAGATTGATTGTTTGAACCAGTAAAATAAAAACTAACTCACAAAAACTTGCTGGAAATCATCTTCAATAAAAACCACAACTCTCATTTGCACATAGTGACCTGTGTGTTATTAAAGCATATGGTGTCGGGCCTACTTACCTTGATTTCCTTATCTTTCTATGCTCATTACTCAGCCCCTATACATTTTCTACCAAAATCTTTTTGCACATGTCATTTATTTGTAATCTTGAATATTCAGTGAGAATTTTTTGTGAGAATTTATTTTCTATCATTACCAGAACTCAAGCTTATCTTTAAACTAAGTTATAATGCTGATATAGTGTGTGGTGTGTATTTTATAAGTTTATATTATTTGCGTTAAAAAATACAAACAAAACTCATTATTTTGAAAGCAATGTTGCCATGGAGACAAGAGATTCGTCAACAGTGTATAAGAACTTGAATATTTCTGTCTGAGTAATGTAACATTTATATTTAATCCTTGTACTCATTTCAAGCAAAAAATAAAATACATATTTACTAATAGATACATACGATACATCACCATTTAACACAGGAAATGACAATATAAATTAATGCCTTAGACTTGAAAAGAATAAAAAGAAATGAATGGGGGATAACTTAAAGCCTATCTGCACTAGTTTGGCGAGGAGGGATTAGACCTCCCTGCATCGTCACTGACAGGTGGTTATCTCATCAAATCAGCTCTCAATTAACATAAGAAAAAGGGGACCATGGGAGACCAACGGTCACCGCTTAGGGATTGTTTGCTATATAGAGGGCGCAAGTAGCTATAAGTACTGCAGTGGGGCTTTAAAGAAAAGCCATAGGGCCCTGTACAGTATGAGGGAATTCAAGGAAATACCAACATGCTCTCATATGCAACGCCTGTTGTTATAGTCTTATGTTGTGTTTCTGCTAGGATCTCTTCATCCATCAACGCCTTTTCGCTCCATCTCTGTTTGTTTCCCTTTTATTTGTCCATCTGTGTTTCTGTTTGCTTGGCAGGCTGTTAGTTAAATGTTTTCCTTGTCTAGTTCTTTTGTCTGTTGCCAGCTTCTACCTCGAAGGCTTAATTGGATGTTTTAAGGATTTTGTGAAAGGCGGTGGGGACAGATTAAATTAAAGGGGAGCGAGGTCCACCCTGATATTCAATTGGTTTAAATAGATGCAGAAGAATGAGAGAAACAAAAGTTTGAGCAATATCCTATTAAAAGTAGGAAAGTTATGAATTTTTAAAGTTGTGATCTATCAAACACAAATTGTGACATATCTTAAGAGGTCCTCTCCAAATTGCTCAGTACCTAGAAATTTAATAAACTTTCATTTTCTTCATTGTTAATGACGAAATCATTTTTTTTCTTCAATACAGGAATGTAGAGAAACATATTTAATAATTTGATTTAGGGTGCATGCATAATGGAAAAAATTGCCTGTAGGGAATACAAAAATTTCTTATTTTTTAGTACGGGATTGGTATTGATATTGTGTTTGTGCATACTTGCTACTCACTTACCCAAGCCAATACATGGAGATAGTCCCAGATTGAAAAACTTCAGGGAATGCTTTGAGCTTTCCTCATGGAAATTTGGTAATAATATTATTTTGTCTATTTGGAACTTTTGATCCAGAATGGTGAACTCACCTGCTTTTACATAGAGTTAACATCCTTGAAACAAAGAATTCATGATTGTTTATTCTCAGGAAAAATTGCTTTATGAGTCAAACTGTTATTAATATTATTACATGATTATTTCAACTTGTTCTTTGTATTTTTTTCTCACAGGGTTTTCCGAATCACATGAACCTGGCTATCAACCAGTATGGGAAGTCTACTGGTAGTCAGCTGGACGTTGGTGCACCCCTCTTGGTTGGCAAACTCAAACAGCAGAATAAACAATTAACAGAGGTAGGTGTCCATGTCCATGGTTGACAATGTATGTAATGTCCAGTGCGAGACTAAATATTTTAATCCACTCGACCACAACACCTCCCCAATTCAAAATTTTACATAAAATGTTTTGCAGATAAATGGAAATGAGGATATCATCAGAACGGGCTCTTTGCTTATTGTGTGTTAGGAGTATTAGTACGAACACAGATATCTTAATGAGAAGATATATGTGGTTTACCATCAAAGCCAATATCACTAATTTAATAGACCATGAAGTTGGTTTTATTCCCATCCCCATTTCCAAATGATATTTTTTGCTTAAAAGAGAGATTATTTTGTTCCTTCTATTGGATATGGTGGTTTAATGATGAGAAGTTTCATTACTAAAGGATATTTTTTGCTTAAAAGAGAGATTATTTTGTTCATTCTATCAGATAAGTTGGTTTAATGATGAGCAGTTTCATCAATAAAAGATACTTTTTGCTTAAAAAAGAGATTTTGTTGTTGTTATTTTTGTTAAGTTGGTTTAATGATGAGCAATTAACTCAAAGGATATTTTTTGCTTGAAAGAGAAATTACGTTGTTTGTTCTATTGGATAAGTTTTTATCCCTCACCCCACCCCACTTTTTTTAAAGGATATTTTTTGCTTAAAAGAGAGATTATGTGGTTTGTTCTGTTAAATAAGTTGGTTTGATGATGAGCAGTTTCATCAGTAAAGGATATTTTCTGCTTTAAAGAGGGATTTTGTTGTTCGTTCATTTGGATAAGTTGGTTTAATGATGAGCAGTTTCATCAGTAAAGGATATTTTCTGCTTAAAAGAGGGATTTTGTTGTTCGTTCAATTGGATATGTTGGGTTATTGATGAGCAGTTTGGAGACAGTTAGATTTCGATTGAATACACATTGCTGATGGGTTTAGTCCCAGGTCATCATGGCTCTAATCTTCAATGGATTAGCATAGTGAAAGAAGTATTCTGTGGAAGGGAAGAATGGCATAATAGATTGAATAATATAAATCTTTTAAAACATTTCAGAGTCAAAATATGATTTGACAGGATATTTCATGAACCTTAACCGACTTGAATTTTGCAAGCTCGACCAATAGTCCATTCTTGCGACTGCAGAATATTTCGTCCATGGGGAAGAATGGGACAAGATGTATGCATACCAACTATTAAAGACACTTGTTACCTGATTCTTGATGCCTTTTCTCTTGCATTTATGTAAAGAAAGGAGTATGGAAATGCATTAATGATATTACTAAAATTAAAATTAAAAATAGGCCTACGAGATAGATGATATTGGATGTCATGAATTGGCCAAATACAGGACATACTGAACTTGATGTGCAAAATACAATGTACATTGGATTCGTCTAAGACTTTTTTTTTTTTTTTGCAAACTCATCCAATATTTCATTGTATTAACCTCAAGGCAATCCAATATTATATGATTCATCAATGGTTTCTTGGAGTAATAAACTCCATTTAGTATTTGAGGGTTGAGAAAAATATTGGTTTGGGGTTGCTATAGTAATACATGCTCACTATTGATACATTTCATTGATTTTGTCGCAAAATGAAATTTTGATACTGAAATATATGTTTAAATTTATAAAACATAAATATAAGATATTTGGGCTTCGATATTCATATAAAAGTCTATTTCCACTTATCTGCATTTCAGGAGGTTTCATCCAAGAGTGACCGGATCTCCAAACTGGAACAAGAGAAGGCTGCCCTCATAAGGCAGTTGTTTGAAGCGAGGGGTCGTAATAGAGATCTACCTGATAATACCACGTTCCTCTGAACAATGGAAGATAGGACTACTAGTACGAACTAAAATATAGTACTCAACTTCATAATGAATTATGCACATGTTTGCTTTCGATGATGAAAGAAAAGGTACCTCTCTGTGCCATGAAGCACCACATGCATATCATCGAGGACAAGAATTTGCAGGTTAGGATCAGGAATTAATCTTGAAAATGATTCAGGGTCCCCGTCTTATAAACAGTTACGATTAATCGCAACTTATTTGCCGTCGATATCAATCGTAACTATGTACATAAGAGATAAGAGACTGCAAACTTGTGATTGATTAGAGGACTTCGATTGATCCAAATCAATCGCAACTATTTTAATAAGACGGGGCCCTGATGTCCAGTCATACACCATGTACATGTATAGAACGACCACTCAAGTGAGACAAGGAAGTGGTCAATATTGTCAAAATAGTATGATGTAATAAATATATAATTACGCTTATCCAGTATCCAAACTCCCGTGGATGTGCATAGAGACATTATATCATAACGTGATGTGCCCAGTTGCTCACCAAGTCAGATCTGTGATTTAACCATCCTCTGACAAACGAAGATCAGATATGGAAAGACAGGACACATTGATGATTTCACATCCGAGGGTCCATCAACTACATATCCGTCCTTGATGTAAACAACACTCTCTTCTACATTGACATTTGATATATCTTCATGGGTTCATTTACATTGGACTTTCTTTTCATAAAAAAGAACTCACATGCTGTGCTTCCTATGTTTCATGTTCAATCATGAGAACCTTAATTGCTACCTATATGTAGCTAATAAGAACATGAACAACAAAACTTTAGATTGAATTTTAATTGAACTCCTCTTAAAGCCTATTTCATGTCTATAATACATTGTAGATATCATGTAGAGCAGGTAGCCTAATCAATTTCACACTGATGTATTCTATTTTTTTGTAGAAGAGGAGTCATTTGTCAAATTTTATTTAAAAAAACTACTTTTGTTGTAAGGCTAACAATATAGAAAGTTTGATAATGTGCAGAAAAATATATTGGGTGGTATTCTCATAAGTTAAGCCGGGACTAAGTCCAGACTAAATAAGAATTTTAGTTCACACTTCTATGGAATGCTAGGTTTCATCTTCCTCCTTCAATATTCATGACAAAGATAATCTACCAAGGACTTTATTGAAATTCAGTTCATAATCATATTATCTTTTTCTTCCCATTTCATTGCAAAATTAATTTTTTTGACACTTTTCATTGCAGGATTAAAATAATCTGTACAGGGTAAATGAGTTAGCAATAGGCACTCCATAGAAGTGTGGACTAGTTAAGCCAGGCTTAACTTAGTATGCGCTATCGGAATACCACCCATTGACATTTTGGTTATCATTTGATATAGTTTGTAAATAAAATCAACAATGATGTTATGAAACAAAATCCTGCTTTTGTATCCTATTGAAATTGAAAATCTAGTCAGTTAGTGCTTTTTATATATTGTAGATAAAACTATTTATTATGAGAGGTGTATTGTTAGCAATCTGTACATGTGAACATGTGGCAGGGAGGGGATTACATGAATATTAACTGAACAATATTTCAGACATTTTATAAACCTTGTTAAAGAGCGTTAATGTTTGGTGTATTTCTAACTTTATACAAGCATTCCAAATTGGTTGTAAATTACATAATATGCATTTATCCTCCATCATTTTATATTGTTGATGTTGTTTGCTACAAGTGTAGAAACCTATTTATGACTTTTTAATACAAAATGTTGACTCTCTAGCTCAAAGCACGTATTTTTATATGTAATTTCTGTTATATTTGATGTTTGTCAATTTCTGCAGTACTTGTATCAGAACAAACCTTGATTATCTTTTAACTTTTCATTTCAAGCATGTTTAATAACTTATTTTTAATCAGATTTTGCTTTAACTTTCACCGACCTGCTACTCTCATTTTTCTGCTTCTATTAAAACCAACTTAATATCAGGGTGGACTTCCCCTTTAAGATAAAATTAGGTAGTTTCTAGTCATCTTGTGAATGAAAGGTGATACTGACTATATGTTTAAGCTGGTATGATATTTAGAAGAGCATATTCTCTAGTTTTCAATATTAAACATAATCAAGTTTCGTCTTCCATATCAGACCCAATGGCTGGTAGATTTGTTTACAATATATGATGATGTTATGTCGGGAAAGGTGGATTTTTTTTCTTACGCAGCATTTTAGGCCAAATTCTGTTCTACATGTATGTGTGAGATATTTACACGTTTTTTTTCCTAAGTTCACCTGTGAGTTGTGTAAATCCATGGCCCTTGAGAGGTTTGCATGAAAACTTCAAAGAAATTTGGGAGAAATTTTAACCTCTTTTCCCTCTCTTTGGACTTTTGATTCTTTCTATTTTGAAACAATGGGGACTGTCCTTAAAAAGTAAATTAAGGATGCATTTAGACTTAGAGGTCAGTTTGGGCTGTTTCAAGTAGTTTAATTCGAGGGGAGGGATTACTGTTTTGTGATTTTGAGCATTGACAGCTAGAAACAGAGAATGAAATTCAGGGGATATCTTGGTGTGTTGGGGGTATATCAGTGCTTGTAGTTCTGGTTAAGAAAGTGATATTTACCCATTGTGTTTTGTGCAATGGTAGGCTTATATGTGATGACAGACTGCCACTCAACACAGCAGGGATAGGAAGTATTATGGTCTGGACACCCATGAAGTAGCTGCTAAATTATGCATGAGCTTGTGGGTGAATCAGTAGCAGACTTCATCACACAAAGACACTTATCCTGCGATGACTGGTTGCACCAGGGTGCCAATTACTTGACCTTCCTTTATTTCTTTGCCACAATGCTATTGATCTGCAAAGCATGGTCACTACCATTCTCTGGGGGCATTAATCAATCCATTGTAACGTGAGAGTCAAGACTATTGACAATGAATCTTGATAATGGTGAGGTTTTAATGATTGGACCAATCAAGTTGCAAGAATTTGGATCTTTGGGGGAGGGGATGGAGACAGTGACAGTTGTGCATATGTATATTTTTTTTCTCTCTCTATTTTGTATGTTATGGGGGCAGGGGAGAGGATGAGTCTGGATCAAACCATGATCAAACCTTCCCTCTGAGGGTGCGTTTAAGCGATTTTTTTGTAGCTAGAATCACAAACATGAATCACAAATCAAAATGCTGTTACAAAACACGGTTACTGCGGAAGATCGTTCAGGCGATTTTCCATTAACGCTGATTCTCGCTCATTTCAAGCCCACCCAGGAAGAATAGATATAGCGATAATATATATAATAGATAACGACGTCAAAGAATCATGATTGAGACCTCCGTTGCGTTGAAGCGAATTTCACAATACAAAACGCATCTTTTTCAGCGTTTCATGTTTGAGTTTTGAAACACGTTTATTTTTACGACCGACAAAAATCCCATGAAATCGCTTGAAAGCAACCTTGTTTTAAACTAAACGTCAATGAAAACCGTGATTCTAGGGTGAAAAAGTGTCGCTTGAACGCACCCTTAGTATACTTAAAGGGCATATATCACACTACCTGCTTGTCTCCAAAAACTTTCATTGGTTGGGGGGTAATCATAACATTTAGTTTAAGCTTCCACCAACCTTAAAATGTAGTAGGGAAGCTTTTGTCCTCCCCTGTGGACTTTCTCAAGCCAAGTGATTATTCATACAGTTTCTTGCTGTCTGCTGCTCTGAGATCACTGGAGCAAGGATAGGTGACAATGAATAGCCAGAGTCCCTATTCAGTGAAAGATTAATCCTTTTTATGCAAATGGTTATCTGCTTATCTTGAGAAATTATGTATTTCTATTCAATATTTATAGGTGTTTATTATGTTTACAAAGTGTTTAAAGCACATGTTTATACAGTATAATAATGTTATCTAGATCATATTACCTCCGATGACACAGTTTAATTTTGTCAGCTATCGTGTAGAATTCTCCACAGAAATGTCATAGTGGACGGATAGATACTCCTTCAACTCTTTCTGTTTAGTCTGCTACAATTGCTCATGAAGTAGATTTGCTTTATGAATGTTAAATCATAGCATGGTGAACAAAAGTACTGGAACAGCTAGTGTGATATATATATATATCTTGAATGCGATAAATATGCCAAAGAAAAGTGGAGAGAGAGAGAGAGAGAGAGAGAGAGAGAAGAGGGGGGTATATGGCTTTTTGTTGTTGATTAGTCAAGTAATTTGATTTATTTTATATTAATGATGCAACTGCATGATCTTCATGTCTTTATTTTAAATTTGATTATTTTTTCTGTATATGTAATGAATTTGAAAGAACAATTTGAACTCCGAACATAAGCAATGCATTTCTAAAGAATTACTTCAATTTTAAATCAACAAATATACAAACATGTATATGAATAATTGTTGAGCTAAATGTATGAAAAATATTTTGTTCAGATTCAAAGAGAAAGAGGCCGGCTCGAGGTAGAGTTAAGTTTTAATAGTAAAAATATCTTGAATAATGGAGGTTGTAAAGTAATACTAATGTTTATCATATTCTGGTTACATGCTAGTGTGGATCGTATTCTAATTATGTTCTATAGAATGATGTCACTTTGCATGCGTGAAACAGAAGCTATATCATTTACTACTTACAGTTAACAACTAAATTATTCATACTCCTTGTAAATTTAATGTTTTTTGTGTTTTTTGTAACTCAGAATGTACGGTGGACTGATCGAATTAGGGCCTTTGTTTCTCAAGAAATATAAATTGGAACAAATCAATTTTTCACAAACTTGAAACAAATTACAAAACATGGTAAAGGTATGAATGATTCAGTTGTTAACCGTATATAAGTAGCTCAGGAGCTTGTCATAAGTAGTTACATGAAGTCAAGGGACAACTAAAAACAGATTAGTCAAAGTTGAATATTTAGTTGCCAAGCAACCCCATTACATGTGTTTGATACAATAATGTTAATAATTATAAGTGAAATGGGGGAAGCTGGAGAGACATGTGTGGATTGCAATGTCTTGCCTTTCTTACCATTGTATTCTTGACGCCTGGCTGGAATACTCCCCAGGGAGCGGAGGATTTGCACATTCATGTGTAGATTGCCAATTGAATCCAATGAATGAACAGGGTAATGATAATCACAATGTAAAGTGCCTTTAAAGGTAGTATTAAGTGCTATACAAATGTGATGATTGTTATTATTATTTTGAAGAAGAAAAAAAATCTAAATTCAAAATCAATTCAATTTTTTTTGCCAGATAGAGTGACCATAGTGTCAAGCCTTATGATGGCAATTAGAGAATTAAACATTTAAATCATGAGAGTTTAGGTTATCTTTACAAGCTTTTATGAGTGGTCATCTCTGTTTTCTGAGAAATATTTTATTAGTGAAATGAAGTGTAATCAAATTTAATGTTAAAAAATGAATCATGTGATATTAATTTGATTAGATATATATTTTACAAATTTAGAATGATATGAATCATGTGTAATCCATCCAATTTGTCCAGCCAAACTCCAGTATTGTGTATTGTGGTCATGACTATAAATGAATAGGCTGTCTGGCAATAAACTCTAAATTCTTAAACCAATGTATTGTAAGAATTGTAAGAATTCTAATCATGTGAACGAAATTATGGTTATTGTCGTATAACTATATTTATGCCAAGTATTGATTAGGTTTGTCGGTAATTATGATCATAACATCATGTTTGAATATCAAGATTATTTACTTTGAAGGACTACTTTTATGGAAATTTATTTTATAGTGAAAACTATTTTAATTTGCTTCATTCATTGAAAAGCAAAGAGGTACGCCACTCCTTGGTCACGGGGAGAGGACCCTGTCTAGTCAGTCAAGCATTGGATATATGGTCTTCACATTCATCGTTGAAAGATAGACCCCCTTCGAACATTGTTGGTTTAGTCATATTTCAATTGCTACATTGTAGCAACCTTGAAGTTGAATTAGGTTTTCAATTAAAATGACTTTTACGTTATCCCTTTTTTTTCCCAGTTATGTAGTATATACTGTACATAAGCAATAGAGTCGTTTGGTTGAGTTATGTTTTCATTGTAATGTAATAACTCTGTATGTATTCATGATTTGTGAGGAATACTTTTGCTCAGTTTTTCTTGAAAAGGCTTTTGTTTGTGATTAATAGAAACAGGACTATACCAACACCAGTTTAAAACAGGTGTTGGCATCCTTGATAGTTACATCCGTTCTTTTGTCTTTCTAGATACATAATACACAGAGGACTGATTGCAAGTTATCTTTACATGCCAATTCGAAATGATTATTAAAACAAAACAATATTAGAGATGATGACCGTTATAAACATGTCTCATGTTGCTTTAGAATATTTCATGGAGGATATAATGCAATGCCAAAGAATTCAGTCGATTGTGTGTTATCTCAGCTACATCTTACAATAAGTACTTTCGTGTCTGACCTGATCATACTATGCACTGTAACCATGTTTCATCCATTTTCGACATTTTCCAAGTAAAAGATGTTAGCAGTGCACTCGTGATATTAGAGTTATCGTTAAAATGTATGTTAAAAATACTTTTTAAATTGTTGTTATTACTTGGAGAAAGCTGTGATGTTATGCTAGCTTTCCTATGAAAACAAATTATTGATTTGACCTCTTTTGTTCTTTTTCATGTTAAATATATGTATTTTAAAACTGTATAAAAATGATTTCATTTGTAAAGGATACCCCATTTCAAGATCTATAGAAATTCGTAGCTTTCAACTGCTTTCTCGTTTAATCTTGATATTAATAATGCTCTATGCTTGTCATGTAAATTTTTTTATATCTCAATGTCATGTCTGTTTTCTATTTATATTTCTAATGACAATTGTGAATATTGGAGTGAATAATAAAAAAATAAAAAAGCCACTGTAAAGTCAGGGGTCTTGAACTTTGTGACAAAAGCATTATTGTCTGATAATCTTATTTCTTATTTGATGTGTCAGTATATTGAAAGGTCGCAAGGTTCATGGAAGGTCATTATGGTGTCTTTCAGATGATTCTGTGTAGTGTTTAGTGTTTAATTTTGATGTTTATGTATTCCATATACATCAACATATCGTCGCCCGGCTGGCAGAAGGGCGTTAGCGCGCGGGCAACTCGAAAACTACTTTTTGAATTATTCGCATTTAAAGACTTGTTTTATATTTAAACTGCTTTCCGTCCTGAAAATTGGTTTAAAACTTAAAAGACTAATAGAAATGTTTTAGTAGAACACGGCCACAAATTTTTTCCGGAAATGAAAAAGTCAGTTTTATAAAAGTTTGAGGCGATTTAGTGCTAACGCCCTTCTGCTTAGTGCTTCATTTTTTGCCTGAAATTCGAGCTAACGCCCTTCTGCCAGCCAGGCGATGATATATACATTTACAATCTTATAACTTTAGATGTATGATAATGACATGGTATATACAGAAAAGGGGTAGTCTTGAGCATAAGCTTGAAGTGACATCCTCTAGGCATATGACATTTATCCATTTATTTCATCCCAAAATTAAAATATCTTGATGTGACCATTAACTAGTTAGGTAATTTTTTTTTTTAGGTATCACTAACATTTTTAAATGGCCATAACAGAATATTATTCATTTTTAGATGAAGTAACAGGAAAAAAAGACATGAAGTATGGGACATATTGAATTGAATGGAATTGACAAGGTTTATTGATCAAAATTCAAAGTCACAGCTTAAACCTGACACATCTCGCAAGAACTGCCTTTTAAATACTTTTAAAGAGAAGGTTGAGTTCTGGGAAGAGTTGAAAAATAATTTGTGAGCATTATCATTGTTATTATGCAAGTGTGGAAGAACTTCATATTAAAAATGTTCCCTGAAAAGCATGGCTCTTTAAATGCCTTAATATTCTAAATATGACATGTAACAGCATAAAAATCGGGACAGATTTTTATGCGTCATATTCGTGTAGTCCCATATACAGCTTTCTGTGTACAGTGCTTGTAACTTTACCAAGACTGGGCCAAATTTCTTATCATTTTAATGATTCCAGAACCTTGCAGTACACACCAATACTTATATGCTAGATGATCAACCTTTTCTGATCGATTCCACACTGTTTCTATCACACTAATCGCATGACCAGAACTCAACTTTATCTTTAAGTACAGGGGTGGGGGAAGTAATATCCCTTCGCACACTTCAAACAGAATACACATCATACAGTTGATGAAATTAGAAGTGTTTTTTTATTTCTTCATTTTGATTTTAATACAGACATTGAATACAACCAGGCATTCAACAACAAAGCATGCATGTATATTGCATAGGAATAAGAAAGGTCCAACTCACAGCCTCACATAAAAGTTTTGTAATTATCCACAGATTTAAAACATGTATTTAATTAAAACGGTGAAAAATAACCTATAATATCATTAGACGATAGAAATAGATTATTTATTGAAAAATTTACTTCTTTATATAATACTCATTTCCCTTTCCGTAGAGCTAAGAATTGTGGAAAGGGAAAAGAAAAACCTTGGTACAACAAGAAAGTTAAAAAAATTGTGTCAAAGAAAAAACAGGTTATTTATAAATAGCTGAAGAGAAAGAATGCTGAGCGAGGAAAATCTGTGCAATGTTGTCCATAAGACAAAAATCTCACATCCATTTATATCATCCCCAAAACAAAAATCTTGTATACATTTAACAACTGAATTACTCATACCCCTTGTAAATTTGATGTTTTTCGTAACTCAGGAATGAAAAGTGGACTGGTTTAATTAGGACTTTTGTTGAATACTTTGAAATGTAAGCCGTCCCATCCTCAAGAAATATAACTCTGGTCAAATCAATTTTACACATACTTGGTAACGGTATGAATAATTTAGTTGTTAACTGTACGGCCATTCACAAATGACTCTTTTTGGTATTACTACCTTTAGTCAACGGTAATATCGAAAGATTTGCTAAATTTTTGAATGGGATAAAAATGGCTGAATCACATTATCACATAGGACATATTACACAGAATCACCATGCGGAAACATGAACAGGACTGCTTGTATGAATCTGCTGAACATATGTGTTTTTCTCTCTTTAGAATCTGAAGCTTTTCTTACACTTATGTGAGATTTTTTTTGGTCTTAATCTGCAGAGTTTAGATCATAATGACGCTGCTACTGGATATTGGTTCGCCTTTAGTAAACACACGAAAATAGATCCACCTACTTGTGGTTGTTCCGGTCTAGACTCCCGAGCATAGACTCAAATCACATGTGCATGACAACCATCACAATACAAAGTCACCTGTGCAAATCGAGGATAATACAACAGCTTTCCAAGACAAATGATCATACTTATTAATCCATGGTTCAATAATTACAGAGTCATTAACTTTACAAAGCTACTTGGCAATATATCAAGGTAGAAGTACAAGGAAGTTATTAATTGGGCTAATCCACTCTATTTTATCCTGTGTTATTGACCACATTATGTCTCTAGTATATCTGATGATTATATTCATTTTCTGTAGTCTTCCACAGTTGGTATGCTATGTACAAATAATTGATGAACAAAAATAAGTAAACAAAGAATTTACTGTTTTGAAAGTTACCAACAATAAGCAGTAGCATGTCGTTTCTTTTACAAATTTCAGAAAAACAATTACTATACTGCAACAAATGGATTCAGAAAAGTCAAATAAGTTCCCCAAATAAGGAAGCATACTTATTGCACATGATAAATGGTTGATTATATATATACAGATAGTTTAAAACATTCATATTATGGCCATGCTATACAAAAGGGAAATTATATATACAATTAAATAGGAGCAGAACTTCTCAATTACATCAGTAGTAATCTTAGTTACAGTTTTCACAAAAAGTGAGGTTTGTGACACCTAGACATAATTATTCTAAATAATCAACAACCTGGGTCAAACATTTGGGTCAAACATTTGGAGTCGATATTCATAGAATTATAGTCCATGGTAAATAGATAATACTGCTCAAAATAATATAAAATTGAAATGACAACTGGTTAATTAAATTGACCTTTAATATTAAAGACGATTATCTAAATTAGGTGAATTGGGTAAATGTTTTACAATTCTGGGTGGCCAAAAATCACATTGCATAAATATTTCGAAATTTTCCACAAATCTTACAATAAATCAAAACATTTTTCCTTCCTTGGAATTCTCACAATGGGATAGTTGGTCATAACAAAATATAAAATAAAAAGTAAATATATAAATTGCAAGAAAGACCCTGTTTTGAATGAAAGCCTATGAAAACACAGAGGGAGAAAGTACAGTTACATAATCATTATAGATCATTCACTCTACCTTAATATTGGACTTTATCAACCTCTTTTTACCTTTATGGAACACTTTAAAAAAAAGAAGGCAAATCTATTTTAGAATTTAGAAGCAATCAAAATTAATTGATTGGATCACAATGTTAGTAAAAAACCAAGCAGAGAATTACTTTATCGAGTTTGATAGAGGTATCAATTAGCCTTCAAACAGCATTATCAAAATGAGTTTGGTAGACAAAGACTCAGCTTAAATAAATAATAACCTCACACCAATGTTTGGTGACAAGCATTTCTCCTGAGGAAAAATTATTGTAAAATAATTGACAAAACAGATACATTTGACCTTCGTCATTCCTTGTTGATTCTGTATCCTAAACCATTATGTTATATGTTGGAAAAAACAGCTTGCATTATACTTGATGGATATAACCAAAATTCAACTGAAATATTGCTTCATCAAACGTAGGGATGATTTCACCTGATTTCTATGTAATGGGTCATTTTGCTTCAATTTTCAAGCTATGAAATAAAAACTGACCGATATAAACAAAAATTGATAGCATATAAATATGAATGCTTCATGTAATTCATGTAAGTAGTTTTAAACCTAATTCATGCTCCTGCTTATATTTTTTTGCTTTGAATTGTGACATATTTCAATTTCTTTGCATAAATGGTTTTCACAAGTTATCTATTAGATGGTGTTGTGTGAATACAAAAAAGGTAATAATGGGAAAAAATGTAAGTCCTATACTGCATGAGCACTGTAAAACTCCGAGTTCCATATTTTCAAAAAATAGAAAGAATCAAAACAGCACTAAAGAAAACTAGAAAAAAACTAGAAAACCTACCGAATATGGCACATGCTTAGGTACAATAATACATGGCAAGCTTACACATGGCATGAAAGCAATTATATCATATATGGCAGTGATTGTATGGCCACAGTGAGTCTTTAAGATAAATCTAAATCTATTCAAACGAGTGCTTTTACAAATTATGTTTCATATCAGACAAAGTTTATCGTTAATAACAGGAATATACATTGTCCATGTATGTTGTATAGAAACGACAGATTACTTCTTGACATATTTTAGGATAATATTTTTTTTAATGGAGAGAAATTGTTTAATGTTATTCTGTTATATGCACTATACAACTTTTTTTTTAATGACTATTATTATCATTATTGGATTTAAATAATTTCTCAGGCTAACAATGCATAAATTGGATAAATACACATATTTGTATTGATATCTAGCACTTGAAAACATGCTTGATTCAGCTTTCATGTTTTTCAAATTTCAATTCAAAGCTTAGAAATCTGTCATGACGAGCCAAGCATTACTGGGTCACCATAGGTCACTGTTGCTGTTGAAACTCTACCACGTCACTGATACAATTACACCTAATTTTCAGCATAAAAATAATAATTTCACTTGGTCCACAGTGAGTAAACTGGCCTTGCAGCATCTCAGGGTATGGTTAGGGTAGGTTAAAGTATTGTGCAGCTTGGAAATGCATTCACAAATATATGACACTTCCTTGTTCTGAGGATTCTTTCTCTGATGTTTCTCTTTCTGGAATCTACCACACTTGGCAATACAGCACAAAGTGAGTAATGAATGCATCGGCACGTAATTATTAAATCAGTTACCGCAAGGACGTTCAGTTTCTGTCGGAATTACCTTGCTGCTCAATACACTCAGCGTGCGTTCAATTTTTGATTGATGATGGTGCCATACTCTCTGGCCAAGGAATAGATGTCCTCTGAAAGCTCAGGTATAGAGGAGTATCTGCATCGTTTTAACGAGAAGATGTCTCGGCAAAATTGCGTTACTTGGTCCTGCACATATATAACAAACAAAAAAACAGGCTGCAATTATTATTTGATACTGGATCACGCACTCAGGATGCTTCTGGAGGAATATCTTGATGGCCTAAAGCTAGCAAAGCCATAATTTGAGCCTTCATTATATAGAAAATTTGACAATTCACTTGCCAAAAGAGTTTATGTACAATACATGCCATCAATCGAGGGCATGGAATATATAAATGGGTATGTTTGGAGTAATTCTTAAGCCATATCAATTGAATTTCCAATGAAAAACCACTACATATTGCTTTATTGCAATCTCTACAGACTGGCAGCAAGAGGTGCCATTGTACAACGATTTTGAATCCCTCAACATGTTGCCAATTTTGGGATTTTAAAGCTTATTTTCCTTTTTATAATTCCTGGCATCAAACGCAATATAGTCATGAAACAAAAATGGATGCAGTGCTTGCAGAAATCTTTGCCCTTTCCACACATGCATCTGCCATATTCAGAGATGCCAACCTCTTGACATAAAAAAACAGACTGAATATCCTTTAAAAAAATCAGATTTTCACGAAAACCCGACACTACCACTGACCCGGGGGCCGGGCCAGTAAAATGTCAGAAAAATGTAAGAACGGTCAAGTAAAGTGTTTGCTCTTTCATTAAAATTTAATGAGATTATGAGAAAATTGTAAAGCAAAGTTTTTTTCAGGGTTGCGGGGGTTGACTTGTACATATTTCTATGCGATTCCGCGGTTTTTATGTTTTTAAAAAAAAAATCTTTAAAGATGAAAAATCGTATTTTGTTTGCTCATTCATTAACATTTAATGAGAAAATTGTAAAGCAAAGTTTTTGTCAGGGTTGCGGGGGTTGACTTGTACATATTTCTATGCGATTCCGCGGTTTTTATGTTTTTTAAAAAATCTTTAAAGATGAAAAATCGTATTTCAAGAGGCGATATCGTATTATCGTATATCATTCTTATTAATCGTAATAAATACAATAAAATCGTACTGGTTGGCATCTCTGCATATTGTTTTAGGGCTCTGAATCAAAAGCTATCGAGCCAAACCACAAAATGTGGAATGATTGTCGCGAAAGGGTTAGGTATACATACCTTGAAGCAGATCATGAGTTTCTTCAACTCTTCGTTAGTGCCCATGAATCCCCACGCTAATGCTGGAGTCATGCTATGTGATATACTGTACATCTTAGCTAGGAAGCCGTTGGGATTCTGAAATATAGCAAAATTTGTTGATGAAAACATGACATTTTGACTTCATATGGCTGTGCGAAGAATTTTACAGAGAGAAAATAACGGTGTGCATATTATTGTCAAAGAAAATATAGTCTTTATTAATGCACACATGGTTTGAGCTGGCGTGGTTCAATTATAAGAGATATCCAGCAGTGAATTCCAATAACCAAGCTTCAAACAGCAATTAGCAACCACAAAATAGTTGTTTTCTAAATTCTTCAGTTTATAATGAGTAAAAAATGTGTATGTTGATATACAATGTTACATTTACGGAAATGTTGAAATTGCTAAAGGACAGTCAGTTTAATAAAACATATATTTGATTTTGACTCTGATAATGATATATAACCTATTTTCATTTGACAATTATGTCAGGGCTAAGGATACACAATAGTACAGTTTATTTTAGGCCTCGAGTGTGTACTTACAAAAAGCTTGCAATAGTGTAAGCCGTAAGCAAAATACTGCATTATTCATTGGTGCCAATTCATATACACTGAAATTGGTAGTATAACAGAAAATTTGATATTTAGAAGATTTAAAAAATCACTAATGTTTAGGGCTTGTGGAAGTCATTACCTGAAGCATTCTTCTCTTTGCTGCTAGCACAGACCAAACAGCTGTAGCAAGAGCCTGAAAAAAAACAAGTGAAAATAATGCAAAACCATGAGAATGGAGAAAGAAAAGTTTACTTTGTCAGGTCTTATATTTATCTTGTACATGCCATATTAAAGAGAAATGTGTATTGCACTTACATTAGGAAAGAGGTAGAGAATCTTGAAAGTGGACGATAGACTTTAAATAATGTTCAGAAGATGTATTAACAATTTGAAGACTAACCCCCTGTCCACACACAACATTTTCCGTAATTAGGCGTGATTAGTTATACCGTTTCGCGATAGTTATATGATGAAATTGTGTGTGTGGACGCTTACTAACGATACGTCGTATAACGAAACGTCGTATAACGAAACTCAGGTTTGAGCATCGTTTCGAACTAGAACTCAATAACTAATCACGCCTAATCACGCTTAATCACGGAAATTTTGTGTGTGGACGGAACTAGTCTAACTGGGCGGGGCTTAACGTCGGATCGCGAAAGGAGACCTGACCTCTCATTTCCGCTTCCATTTCATGACCGCAGTAGCAAACCGCGCACCTATACGACATTTCGCTATAGAGTTTTGGGATTACTTTCTTGTGTGTGTGGACACCCTGGAATTTATATGATGATTCTTTATACGACGTTTCTTGTGTGTGGACACCCTGGAATTTATACGACGTATCGTTATAGAGTTTCGGGATAAATTGTTTTGTGTGTGGACACGCTGATGTTCTTATAGAATTTTTCATTGTGTTTGTTTACATATTTATTTGTCCATTGCCACCTGGCTCGGATATCTTTTTAATATCTTGTTCATTGTGATTGTTCTTTGATTTCTATTAATAACAAATTAAATTTAAAAAAAGAAAGAGGTAGAAAAAGAGAGGGAGAGAGAGAGAAGGGGAGAGAGTGAGAGAGAGTGAGAGAGAGAGAGAGAAAGAGAGAGAGAAGGGGAGAGAAAGAGAGAGAAGGAGAGAAAGAGAGAGAGAGAGAGAGAGAGAAAAACACCAGAAGGAACATAGACAAATAGACAGCTGATCTTACCGTTTCCTTGACTCCATCTGACAGCCATCTGTTTTGAATGACTGTTAGAATGGACGAGGGTGGGTTGGCTAAGTCATCAAAGGCATCCAGAAGAAAGAAGTCCAGCACAATGTCATAGAACGAAAGAAATTTCACCTGAAAACATCAATCAAATCAAAACAATTAGATGTAGCTTTTTCATGAGTATATTTTGCTTTACAAACTGCATTTGAAATAAATCTTTTACAACTTGAACTAAACAACTTCCTCAATTTCATCTTATTACTAAATTGATAAATGAATTAAATATAGGCTGGCCTGAAAAAAGGGCTTATTGTTTAGTGTGACCTATGTAAATTTCCATATGTGAACGATTCCCTACCTTCCTCCCATTAAGCTCCTGTTCAATGTCTTTCCAGCTGCTCTGGTCTTTCACATATGCCATCATTTCATCATAAGCCTTGATAAATCCTTCTGTGTCCTGAAAATAAAAATATACAATATCACCAGTATGAATAATATCAGTCACCACTTTTCGGTACCATAATTCATTTAATGCCTTCCCTCCGTTCATATCGTTTTACTGATGTGTGGAGTCTTTGTTGTTGGCATGATAATCTACAAAAATCAAATCGAAAAAGTGTAATGAAATATCGCATGTATCCACAAAGTAATACAATATCATACTAAAATCTGGATTGTTACACAATATAGAAGAAAGATGTGAGACTGTTCAAACTTTGTAGTTACAGTTGTAGGGCAATAAATATCAACGATACAATGCAAACAAAGAGAGAGAAACAAGAAAGAGAGATTGTGATAAAAAGTGTGAGAGAGAAAGAGATAGAGAGAGAGAGAGAGAGAGAGATAGAGATAGAGAGATAGAGAGAGAGAGAGATACAGATAGAGAGAGATACAAAGAGAGACAGAGAGAGACAGAGAGAGAAAGAGAGAGAGAAACTTGATACAACAGCGACAGAGAAAGCATGGGGAGGAAGCGAGGTCCAGGTATGTTACTTACAAAATAGAATTGCACATATCAATAAATACATGAATACTGATAAAATCATACGCTTATTTTTTGTTGTTGATGTAGACGAGGAAGGAGACAGAGTCTAGAAAAGAAATGGGACTTACGTAGTTTGCATGCCACAAAAGATCAGCAGTCAGTTGCAGGCCAACGTCTGAAAAGTAGTCTTTAACAGTGCTATCTTCGAACAGAACTATGGTGGCTTGGCGAATACAATGTAGCTTAGCAAGGAAATCCTCATCACTGGAACACTGCAAAACCTCAGTTCTATTGAAAGAATACAGTGGAACCTCATTATAAAGAGCTCTGATATAGTGAGGTATCTGTTATAACAAGGTGATTTTGCTGGTCCCAGCTCTTTATATCCTTTTGTTTTTTACCCTGATATAACAAGATTCTTGATATATAAACAAGGTAATGTCCATGGTCGCAAGGACCTCGTTATAATGAGGTTCCACAGTACAATGTGATAACTGTGACATTGTCTGAGTTGACTTTCTCTTCTTTTTGGACTGGTCACCCTCATCCAATAACAGGGACTTTTAGATTTGCACGACGAGAACGTGGCCTGCTACGTGGACATCCTTTCATAAAGGCAATGTGACGTCCTTTTAAGGCACACTGCCGGGCACAGCCAGTGCCTTAAAAGGATGTCCACGTAGCAGTCTACGTTCTCGTCGTGCAAATCTAAAAGTCCCTATTAACAAGGAGGAGAAGACGGTAGATGTGTTACTAACATACAGTTAACAACTGAATTATTCATACCGCTTGTAGATTTGATGTTTTTTGTGATTTTTGTAACTCAAGAAAGAAAAGTGGACTGGTTGAATTAGGGCTTTTGTTGAATACTTTTAGATTCAAGCTTTAGTATGTCACATTCTCAAGAAACATAAATCGGGACAAATCAAATTTTTCACATACTTAGAAAATTACAAAACTTGGTAAGGGTATGAATAATTTAGTTTTGTTAACTATACTTTGACAAAAGTCATACCTGAGTCTTCTTGCCTGAACACCGCCCTCTTTGACCACCCTTAGAGCTCGGTTGTACAACTCTGGAGAGCTTTGATCTCCAGAGAAGAAGTTCAGCTCACTGGTGAGTGATGAAAGGTCTTCAAGCTGTGGTTGACATGGAGACAAAAAATAGACTAATTGACCAACACAAAACAATTACAGGCAAAACTGTCTATTAAGGCCACCCAAGTGGCCTTTCTAGAGAGGTGGCCATTAAGACAGGCTTGACTGTACTTACTGCATTATTCTTTCTGTTATTTCTCTTGAAATTACTTCTTTCCTGACCCGATTGTGTGCATACGACCTGAAAATTTGCATAGTTTCTAAATCAGCACCTAAAGGGCGAAGTCCACCCTGATATCAAGTTGGTTTAAATAGTTTGGGCAAAATCCGTGTGCAAAATAAGAAAGTTATGTATTTTTGAAGTTGCAATCAATCAAACACAAATTTGCAACTCTGTGACGAATTGAGGTCCTCTTCAATTTGCTCTGTACAGAAAATTTGATAAACTTTCATTTTCCAAGTTATTGATGACGGAATAGATTTGTTTCATACAGGGGTTGTATAAAAATACATTTTGCTCAAACTTTCACTGACCTGTTTCTCTCATTTTTCTGCTTCTATTAAAACCAACTTAAAATCAGGGTGGACTTCCCATTTAGGTACCAACCAAAAGATGCTGTACACCAGTATATGAACCCATTAAATTGGATGAACACTTAATGGCCCAAATTCACAAAGGAGGTTTGTCGACAAACCTAGGTTTATGTGCGTCATATGACGCGTTTCGGACCAAGGTTTGACTGAACCTTGGTCTGAAACGCATCGAAACGCGTCATATGACGCACATAAACCTCCTTTGTGAATTCGGGCCCGCGAGTCCATCAACCAACATAATAAAGGGAGATTTAAGAAACAGAAAAAACTAGATGGAACTTCGACGGCACGCAGATCGAAATGATGCATCCGCCATAGGGCAATTTTACAAACCAAAACGGAAGCAATTTTTAAAATTCAAGTTTGATTGTAATCCATCTGTCGGTTCTTGAGATAACGCGATCACGAGAACGGGACGTACGGACGGACGGACAACCAGAAAACATAATGCCTCCAGCTACTTTGTAGCGGAGGCATAAAAATCACAACCCCATGAATCTGTGTCACTTTTACACAATTTGGCAATCACATCGTTCATATCATATACTGTAACACAGAATTAATGCTCTTGTGGCTGCGAATATAGGGTATAATCCCCAAATCTTCTTTCCTTAATAAATTGCTTTCATCATTTAAACTGTTCATGCCCTTACTCAATATAATACATCACATGACATGACAGACGAATCTTCATATTCTCACCTCTGCAGCCGACACAAAAGAGTCCGAGTCTGAGGCGCTGTCACTCTTGATACTACGAGAGAAATCCCTATCCCATGATGCATTGCTAACGTGGCTGATGTCGAGAGACAGGTCACCAAGATTTGAAGCCGATAACCTGTTAGCTGTATCATCCATCTCGGGACGAAGGCTGTCTACAGCTTCTACTAACTTCTCGAGCTGACTGATGAAATTTGAGTCGACTGGCTCCTGTACATAGAATACAAGATCAAAACAATTTAATTTTAGGGCTATAATGATCACATATTGATCTTCAAATTAGTATCATTATCTTTCTTTTATCACTCAATGATAGAATAAAATGCAATATCTCTGAAAACAATATACATGGGCAAGGAATGTTGTTGAAAAGTTGTTAAAAAAAAAAAAAATGATTTTCAATTTCTCAACGTGTTGCCAATTTAAGAATTGTAAAACTTTTTTTTCCTTTTTAGAATTCGTAGCATCAAAACAAAATTATTCATGAAACAAAAATGGATGCAGTTTGTGCAGAAATGTTTGCCCTTTCTACATGTGTATCTGGTATATCTTTTAGGGCTCTGAATCATAAGCTATTGAGCTAAATGTGGAATAATTGATGCAAAAGGGTTCATGGAATTCTTCAACAATAATTTCTCAAAACTATGACACACTCCCAATGTAATGTAGAGAGTATGAAATAAAATTGTCTCCTACCTGTGTCTGTCCATCCGTCTCAGTTTGTGATTGGTGTTGTACATGAAGAGCAGTTCTCCAGTAGCTAATGGCCCTCTCAAAGGCCTCTTTACCTGTGGGTAAACATACAGTACGATGAGTATCTTTTTTGTCAAGAAGAAAGAGCCGATGGAAAACAAACAGTTCAAGAAAACTTGTGATGGCTCAGTACGGAGGTGTGATGGCTCAGTGGTAGAGCAGTGGTCTTATTACCCGGAGGTTCTGGGTTCGAAACCAAGCTGATGCGCTAGTGCCCTTGGGTAAGGCATTAATCCTCATTACCAAGCCCATCAGAGAGGACTTAAGCAGTCGCTCACCTGGTTACTTACTTACAAGCACACACATGCAAAACATGTAAAACAAACAAAACCGCCCAAACTTATTCCAAAGTTTTGATCATCTTTTCACCACAATTATATGCAACACATTAGTCCATACATCATCTATACAAGTAACAATAATTGTTTACTTCTTCAGTAATCACCACTAAAAGGTTTAGAAATTTGACAAACACGTTTGCAACCTACTACTGGGTATACAAGAACTACAGACCAACATAGAAAAGTTTAGTCTATCATACCTCTTTAACTTCAGGTGAGTATGAGTAAGAAAGGAACTTTTAGATTGATACAAGAAATCACATGTCACATAATTTTACTCAAGGATGAGCAAAAAGAGTAAGAAGTCTGTCTTGTATGATATGAAATGAAACGTTGTTGGGGCCATCGGAAAATTCATGTTTACATCTAGGGGTAATTTCAAATTTTGCTGATACTAGTACAAATAACAGTGTAGGGATACAGGGAAGGAGCTGAGAAGAGAGAGAGAGAGAGGGGGGAAGAGAGAGAGAGAGAGAGAGAGAAAACAATAATCGAGTGTTTCAATAAAATAAAGTAGTAATCCCACAAACCTAGATTAAACATTCCTTCTACTGTCATCATATCCGATGTGTTGATAGGTGTCAGAGCTCCGCTACCCCCACTGGCTCCTCCACTACGCAGAGTACTAACGCTCGACAGGGAGCTGATAGAGCTGGCTTTACTCGCCCTGGCACTCGAAATGGATTGCGCCCTCATTGGTGGCACTTTCTGTCTGGGGGCTGCCTTGGGGGAACTGGTCAACTGACGAGAGTATGGACGAGGCTGCTGGTTGCTGCTGGTCGTATCTGCAAAATTTAAGTTTTCCAGAAAAAACTATTTCAAAAGATTTAAGAATACAAAAAAAAAACCTACAAAGAACATTGTCTCTGAGACTCTGGTACATTGAGCTACATTTAAGAATCAAAGACAAATGTCTGTTTTCGGACAAACGAATCAATACATTCCAATTTTAATATGTAATAACTGGTGAAGAACAAAATAGTGTTGCAAAGATGTTATACTCTAGGAAGAACCTTTTACTTCCACCAGATCATATTCATGTACTTTTAGTCACAAACACTAAGGCCTGTATTCGACTAAAGTTTAAACATGACAATGGGTTTAGACTTTTGTTCAAACTCAGGACTGACAAAGAAGTTAGTCTGAGGAGTGAGTTTTTCTTTTGTTACACATGATTTACATCCACGGTCAGGTTTAACTAAATTAGTAGAATAAGGACTGATATACACTGTACGTTCCAGTTTTTATAGTATATTAAAAGTTTTTTGGGGTCGATAAACAAATTAAAGCAAATTGTGTATGTAGGTGATGTTGGTAATACTGCATTATACCTTTAAAATTGAAGATTGGATTAAATTAACATTGAAGCAATGTGCACATAAGTTACACATCGACACTGTCACACATTATCAGATCAAATTATTAGAGAAGGAAGATGGAACTTCGACAACAGATAAACCTGGTAACTCAACTGCAAATATCTGAATTTTCCAGTACATCCGATAATAAGGTAATAATGAACATCTCCTTGTATCTATTGAAGTCACAGTATGTGCAAAATATGCATTGAGTTATTGAGTGCTTGGAACTTACCTGCATTGGAAAAGACATTAGTTATAGGTCTGACCATGGTCCTGGGTTGCTTACGACGTTTGCGTCTCCTAAGCAGACTGGCTGTGACCATCAAACCGGTGACAGTGACAGAGAATGCCACTGCCAGCATCACCTTAGTCTTGGTTGTGAGGGGCATGACTCCTGTATCTGGGAAGAGAAAATAGACCGGTCTACCAACATATTGAAATTGTATGCATACTTTTGAAATAAAGGTTGTTCTTGACAACCTGAAAGCTTACCCGAGGCTTGCCCAGCATAGCAACAAGTGATGTATGCAGGCTGGATTCCAAGTATTGTAGTTAATAACAGGTTAATGGTATGACTCATTACTAGGTCCCCAGGAAAGAAACATCCATGAATTTGAATATTAGTAAACCGGTCTATTCGATCACAGCACTGCAATGAAAATGACAGCTCAGTATGTTATCCATTCCTTCAAAAAATTCCTTGAAATATTGCACGAGGACATTAAATCATGTGTAATACGCTACAAAGACGATTTAATAATAATGATTAACACCATAACTCAAAGATGGATATAAGTCAAAGGCCTTGCCTTTATACAGAGGCCTTGCAATTTGCAAACATTTCTCAGCAGATAAATAGATCTAGATGTGTTTTGAGTGTGCCACATTTAGAATACCTGACCTGAGTATCATAGGGCAGAGATAAAACAACCTTGTACTCTAGTCTATGGCTTTTGAGAAGTCGTAAGATGTGGTAAAGTTTATTTTTTCAAATTTAAATTTGAATGACAGTGTCTACTTGAGTACTTTCTTATTGTCCAATCAATTTTTCACTTGGCTTCTACGCTATTAAAGAAGTAAGATATTCACAAACATAAAACTAAAAGGCAAGTGCATGACCTTATAAGCCCCACATGCGTATAGCAGAGTACTGATAAAAACGTTATTTCAGAAACTTTTGGAGCATTCAATATTAATTATGAGCGTGAAGCCATGATCAGATGATTGAAATGTTTGTACATTTTCCACACATAGCTGCATCGCTATCCTGGCTGTGTATTAAAACCTGTTTTATTGATCTCAACATTTCAACAGCACTGTACAAAAATAAACTGATTTCACTAAAAATCAGTACTTTAGTGACAATTGATGACACCTAAATAGCAGTAAAATACATTTTTTTCAACTCATCGATGTTAGAAAGAATAATTTAAAAATTAAAATTGTGATTCCACTGTCAAACTTACTTTTTGCGCTGTTTTATCGGCATGATTGTGTGCATTTGTGTGTTATAAGTGTATTGACTATTCACGTGTGAAATTGCTGCCTATTAGCACATGGTACAGCGCTAGAGGTCCATGCGCAGTATTGACTCTCTAAGCATTGCTGGAGTGACATTTTTCTAGTGGCAAGATTTGCGAAAATTTCATGTAAGCCTACTGAAATACCGACACAAGTCACAAAACTCAAAAGACACAAGTCACACAAGTGACACAACAATTATTTCATGAAAATGGCTCTCGTATACAAATTGCGATAGTTCCTGGTTTTAAAGAAAGCATGCCTTCTCTCTTGAGAAGTTGAGTTGAGATAGTAATAGTATAAGATTAGATTTAAAATGCAAAGATCCGCCTTCTAAACAGTTATAATAGTACCCCCATCAATTGCAACATGCGGGACCAAAGTCCATGTAACTGCAAGCAGCTAGCAGCTAGCAGGGCGCTAGCAGGGGTCTACAAACACAACTGCACACACAATTCACCTGCACCACCTCACGATAGACATATTTCACGTAATCATACACTTATAATACCTAAAAAAATCATATGAATATAAAGAACTTACTTTAGGACTCCTGGAAAACTTGTAGATGTACGTTAAACTACTAAAAAATGATGGAAATTTGGACGCTCATCGGCGCGGCGCCAACTTCACTTTAGGCCTACTTCTTTTTTAGAAATAGTACGGTATCTTTAAAACAAAATTAATTTAATGCCCCGAGCGAGGCTAGGGGCCCAATGGAGCTGCTCCGAGATGCTCGCGATCTAATCATTCCGCTGGCGACCACACCCCATCCCCACATGGCACTGTTCTTTATTAGGTTAATGAAAGTTGCCATTGTTTAACAGATTGTCGGTTGCTGTATTATTGAAAAACGAACTGTGACATCATTCTTATCGTATAGAATGATATATACCCTGTACCAGAGGCGGATCCAGCCGGCGGCAAGAGAGGGGGCGGCCAAGAAGGGGCCCGCGCCGGCAGATATTTCGCTCAGAGTGGGTAGTGTGCACAACTAAAAAGAAAATCATCATGCGCTTAGAAACGGGTTAGAAACATAGTATTAAGCGCTTAATTAATATCATATATCATTATCATTATCTTGTTATTGCAAAATGCATGACCATATTAAACAGTCATTCGGATCTATGCCACTAGTAAGTGTACCGCTATAATTACAACGTCACTTGAGTTTTCCTTGTTTTGGCCGATGTCGTTCTGTCAAGAAATCCTATATAGCTGTTGAGTGGATGATAATAGTCATATTTTTCAAAAGATCAAACTGTTTAGAAAATTTACATCAAACAAAACAAATCGAACAGAAACGTGCACGGGATACACCTGTATAAATAGACTTTTTTATATTTATAAGGTGTTTTATTTTCTCAATACCAGAGACAGTACATATAATATAATCGAAATCATGCAATTTACATCATACTCAGAATAATTAAAATACAACTCAGAATAATCAAAATACAATTCAAAAGTATAATTCATAACATCAATTGCTAAACAAAACCACTCATTCATACATTTCCCTTTTCGTTTAAAACAATCATAGTAATAAAATACTTTGTCATTTCAACAAAAAAATAAAATAAAATAAAATATATATATATAAATAAATGAATAAATGCTTGTACATGAAATATTATAGTCTGTCAGTACACACAGTACCACCTCTGGAAGGAGAAAAAAACTCCCCCAAAAGAGAGATTAAGATAAAAAAACATCCAACCCCCCACCCAAGAAAAAAAAACAACAACAACAACATTTATAAAAAAAAACAAAACAAAACAAAACAAAACAAAACAAAACAAACAAACAAATATGAACATAAAGTAGAGAAATACTGCTGGGATAGAGGGCTGGGAAGTTGCTTTTTTTAAAGTTAATTTATATTACACAAAACTTTCCAAGGTCTCCCATTTTTTAAAGTGAATTGAAAGAGTATCCCTTTCCATTGCAAGTTTCTTTTCCTCTTTCCTATTTTCGAGAATTTTATCTTTTACTTCATTTACATTTGGAGGCTTCCCCTTCTCTCTACTATTAAAAATCATAAATTTAATCAAAATCAGAATGTGGTTTAGTAATTGCTCCGTTTTCATATTACTCCCATTTATTCCAATATGAATTTCTTTCCAAGACAGTCTCTTTAGAATTGGTAAATTGAGTTTATCAGCACATTTTCCCAGAATCTTTTTATTATATTACATTCAAAAAATACATGGTGATACATTTCCTCCAAAATATTGCAATACGAACACAAACCGTTTGTACGAAATTTAAATCTATGCAAATGATGGTTTGTATAAACTATTCTATGCAAAAGTTTAAACTGAAATTCTCTCAGTTTACTGCTTAATGTGCACAACCTTGGTTGAACAAAAATCTTTTCCACTTCTTTAGTTGTAATATTATAAAGTTCCATTAATTTGAAATGCTGAGCTGATTTCTGCATTCTTCTTGATTTGACTTTTATACACCATCTTTGCAGTTATTTCTTCAAATTTAAAAACCTTCTTTGTAAATATTAATTCTAAACTAAGGCCACAGTGGATGGACTTTCTTGCAGGCTGAACATTCTGTTTCCATTCGTGAGGAATTATTAAATAGATTTGGTTAACTTTTGTAATTTCTTCCTTACTTAAACCAATGGCAATAAAATATGCATCTTTTTTAATAACCCTTGTTCATCACATATGTGATGAAGTCGATATATATTTTTTAAAAACAAAGTTTCCTCAAATAAAGTTTGACCTTCTAGTTGAATCAAATTATTATTATACAATATTTCATTCCCTCTGTATCTCTCTTCTGTTTTAACATATTCTTTCATATCTATCCATGCTTTCAGAAGATTCTGATAAAAAGAAGGTAACATGAATTTCACTTTATCTCTCCAATAGTTGCAATAAAATATTAAATTCCCGCCCATTGGTCTCATTAAATATTTAAAGTAATGTTTCCATTTGATAGCTTGAGTTCCTGTTACAAGCCTTTTTATCCACATTATTCTCTGTGCCTTTACAAACAGTCGGAAATTCATCATTTTGAGCCCACCCTGCGGATAGTCTAAAAACATGATGCTCTTTTTAATTTTGCCCTTATACTTCTCCACAAAAAATCAAAACATATTTCTTCAATTTCGCTATACACCCATTCTGGAACTGGCATCAATGATGATAAATATATAATTTTAGAATAGCCATATACTTTCATTAATTGAATTTTCCCCATTAATGTTAAATCACGCTGCTTCCACCACGTAAAAAGTTTTTTAATCTTGCTCAATATTTCTTTATAATTCATTTGTTCTTTGATATCTTCGTGTATTGAAAAATAAATTCCTAGTATTTTAACAATGTCAACTTGCTTCCCAAACGGAAATGTATGAGTGGATAATTGTGGACCTAAGGGCAAAATGAATGTCTTGTCCTTGTTTAACTTTAAGCCTGATATTTTATAAAAACATTCAAAAATATGTTTAATTTCCTCAAATGAATTCGAATCTTTAATGAAAAGCGTTATATCGTCTGCGTACAGAACTTGTTTAATTTCTGTTTTTCCAAAACTGATTCCTTTTATCTGATGATTATTTCTTATCATATGAGTTAAAATTTCAATACACAGAACAAATAAATATGGAGAGAGGGGATCTCCCTGCCTTACTCCTCTTTCAACCTTGAAATAACCTGTTGATGTGTAACCATTTATAACACAACTTTCTGCTTTAGTATAAAAATATTAACCCATTTACAAAACCTTGGTCCAAAATTAAATGATTGTAAAACCTTATATAAAAATAAATGTGAAACAGAATCAAATGCTTTTTCAAAATCAATGGCTACCAAAAAGCGTGTTCTCTGTAAAAAGAAGTATGAAAGATCATGTCGTCTATTATTCGTATTGCTTCTCCAATGTTCCTATCCTTAACATATCCCAACTGATCAAAACCAACAATTTCAGGTAAAACTTCTTGTATTCTCTTTGAAAGTATCTTAGATAGGATTTTATAATCTACGTTTAGCAACGAAATCGGTCTGTAATTCTTAACAAGCTCCGGATCTTTGCCATCTTTATGTATCAAGATAATAACTGCTTGCCTTTGAGAGGCTGATAATTCCCCTTGTTGAAGAGCTTCATTAAAAGATGCAAGAACTAGATTTCCAATTACTGGCCAAAATTTCTGATAAAATTCTACACTTAAACCATCATTTCCTGGAGATTTGTTAAGTTTCATATCTTTTAGTATTTCTATGCATTCCCTTTCTACGATCGTTTCCTCACATGAATCTCGTGATATATTATTCAATTTTGGCAGGTCATTAGGAAAGAAGTCCAAAGTGTCATCTTGTATAGAATTTACTTTGCTATATAGCTGCCTATAAAATGATTTTATTCCTTCAATAATTTCTTTTTCGTTAGAAGTGGTATTGCCATTTATATTCAATTCCTTTATTATACTCTTTTTCTATTTGATTCCATTAACTGTTTGAAGAATGCTGTATTCTTTTCTCCACATTCATACCATGAGGATCTTGACCGTACTTTCAACCCTTCATTGATGTAATCGTGGAGTAAACTTAGTTGTTGTTTCTTAGTTTTCAAATTTTCAAAAATATCTTTGTGACGTCCATTGCTAATCGACAATAAATCCTCTTCTAAGCCTTTAATCTCTTTTTATTTTTTGTCGATGACCTATTATGGAATACCAGATTAACTGCTGAATGGTCAGGGGCTATAGAGGGAACAATGTCACATTTGGATGTTATTTGCTCTAAATTCTCTGATATGATCCAATAATCTAAGCGACTTTGCATAAAAGGATTTCGTTGTTTATACGTGTATTGCTTTTTATCTTTATTTTTACTTCTCCATACATCACTTAATCTATAAATATCCATGAACTCTTCTAATTTTTTACTAAATTTTGTTTGCTTCTTTGATACTTGTCCAAAATAATCTAAATTCGTGTCTCTAATAACATTGAAGTCACCCCAAGTGCTACTGGATTTCCTTCTGTATTATTCCTATATAACAATTGACTTAAATCACTTAAGCATTGTATTTGGTCTCCTTCGTTATTTCCAGTGGGGAAATAAACATTTCCAACTAGCATCTTCTGTCCTTGTATACTACATTTAATCAAGACGTATCTACCATTTCTGTCTACACAAGTATCTAAAATGTCAATGTCTAACTTACTATCTATTAACACAAGAACTCCTCTTCCGTGGTTAGTACCGTGACTAAAAATACATTTCCCGCCCCACTCTAATTGCCATTTGCCCTCTATATCTGGCGTACTATATGTTTCTTGTAAACATACTATATCAGCTGATTTGGTCTTACACCAATTAAAGATTCTTTTCCGTTTATTTTTATCTCTTATTCCTTTTACATTAAGCGTAAGAAACTGACATGAGAGCACGTTTAATACATCATCCATCATCATGTGAAAAAAGTCTCAGTCCCTTTGGCGCCCTTGGTAAGGTAGCTATAATAAAATATTTTAATCTATGTTGGCAACAACTTCCTATGATGAAACCAACCTCACAACCCTCCAACCCAAGGAAAAAAGAAACAAGAAAGTAAAAAGACATATATGAGAACATGCAACAAATAATAAGAAAGAAAAAAACAAAAAACAAAAACAAAAACAAAACAAAAACAAAACAAAAAATACCAAACCCTACAATTTAAAGAAAGCCTTCTACTCAAGAAAGTATTTATTTCCTGAGTAGCAGCTTTGCAAGACCTTCTCAAGCAAGGACTGCCCACCGTTCACCCCCTCTTCCTTGAAATTACATAATCAAAGCAACAAAAAAAAGAAAAACCACCAATGTCCAACATACCCATTCCTCTTTTCTTTGACCTGACAGTATCTGAATTAACGGCCTAAAAGCAACTTATTGTCACCGTGTTTTTTTTTTTTAATGAACATATCAAGAACGACCAGAAGAACTTCAACTCCACCTTTTGAAACATAATTACTAAAACACGTACCCGAAGGAAGTCACAGCACTTTTAAACCGCAATACTCTTTGTCATACGATAATGTCACTTTGTGACTGGAAAAGAGAAAACAAAAAGAAGAAAAAAAAGAAAATCAATTTGGTTTAACAACTTATTCGTGACCTTCGTCAACCTTAACCCCCTGTGCAACAACAAAACATTTCAAAAGAACATGTGACCATTACACCTCTAAACTCTTGTCACACAGGACAATGTCAGAATTACAATGCCAATATTAGCATAGTCAAGATGTGTTCTTAGGAAAAGTTCTATTAGGTTTAAAATTTATTCAAAGGTATAATACCACAAAATCACAATACTATAAAAACCTTGAGTGGTCAGGCGTGTATCACTTTTGGAATTTGAGAATTTCAAAGGCATCCCCTTAATCCACTTAATGTCCAAACAACAAGCTTGGCACAATTGTAAAGAGCGAGACATGCAATCAAGCATGCAACCTATTGCACTATTCGAGAATTCAGAAAATACCAAGTTCCACATTTCTTTGATAGTCAGTATCTGAATACCAATATGCATACACTTTAGCTTATTAACATGGATTTGTTTGCTCTTGTTTTAAATAAACATTTTAAAGACAAACAACTTGCAATTGTTGTCATAAGACATTCACCTATTGATGATAAACACACTGATCGAAATACCCATGTCTTCAACAATACCTTCAGTGAGGAATGTGCCACAGACATGCAGTGATCGATTATGGACATCACTCAGAAATAATGCCTATAACATTCCCAGGAAAAACCTCGTTCTAGGGTGGAGAGGCCGAGAGGGGCGTCAAAGGGAGGAGAGTGCATGGTGTCTATGAGATATACAAAAGGGTATTGAAATTGCCCTTGAGTTGATTTTTCGAAAACAGTTGCGAACTTGCGATTGTGTTCATGTCATAAAGTGGAAATCCAATAAAGCACAGTGCCCACTTTTTCAAGTATCTCCAAAGCCATAATGCCCCCTCCCCCCCCCCTTTAAAAAAAAAAGTTTCCCTTTTCATCTTTACTAAATACCCCTATCGAAATCTGATATGTGCACCTATTTCTTGTAATAAATACCTGTTTCCCCTTCTTATAGTTGCGATTTTTCACCTCTGATAAGTGCCCCCCCTTTTTTTTTAAAAATTTTACTTTGACAGGTGCATCTTTGTCTGTCTAATAAGTCCTCGTTTCCTTTTTGATAAGATCCCCGTTTCCCCTCACGGTAATAAGTACCCTTCTCCTTTTTTTTATAAGTTCCTCCTTTGGCACCCCTGAGAAGTGCCCATATCCAAATCTTAAATAGCCCCATAATTTACTTTGACAAAAAGTGCTTTCAATCGGCATCTTTCCCGTTCTAATATGTGCCCTTTTCACCTCTAATGAGTGCTCCTCACTAGATATGAGAAGTGCTTTTTTTTTTCTTCCCTCTGATAAGTGCCAGGCTCTTTTACTATGACTATGAACTTAAGTATCTAATAAGTAACCCAGGGGCGGATCCAGCCGGCGGCAAGGGAGGGGGCCTAAAAAGGGGCCCACTTCGTGCGAAAATTTGAAAATCGCGCCGGTCGATTTTTCGCTCAGTGAGGGGTAGGTAGTGAGCAAAAAAATTTGGCACCCGAAAAAAATTTCCCTCCGGGAAGGGTAATTTTTTCCACCGCCACCCCCTTGGGCGCCAGGGTAGTGAGCACAAATTTTTTTTTTGGCACCCGAAAAATTGTTTTCCCTACGGGAAGGGGGATTTTGTTTTCCACCGCCACCCCTTGGGCGCCAGGGGAGGGGCCCATCTTCTTTTTTTTTTTAAAGGTGTTTTTACCTGTTTTTTTGCTAGGGGGGGCCCGGGCCCCCCCCCTGGATCCGCCACTGAAGTAACCTTTGCCTGCCTATAAATACAGCTTTTCGCTTCTGATTATAATTATACATGCCCCAAGGCCTAATTTCAAACAGGCGTTACCGTATGATGTTTCTCTTGTTGCTTTTGATAAGTATCCCTTTGTATTCTTCTAATATTTGTCCTTTTTACCTACATTTCCCACTGTCGCTTACAAACTAGCTGTGCCCTTTTTGCGGTCGTCTAAAGAACCATATTATTGTTTCAATTAAAGAATCAGAACATGCAGCTTTGCGTAACGGTAACATCTACCACCACAGTGAAAGGCATTGGAACCGGAGGGGGCGACGAAATGTACAAATAAAACAGCGTTCGTTTTCAAAATATAAAATGTCCATTCTCTCAATAAGGAAATAAATATCAAAATGATAAAAGAAGTGTGCCCATTTTTACGCTAAAGCGTTTGCCCCTGTAAACTACCATGACATAATTCTACTCAACCGCAAGAGAGGCATTTAGCTTCCACCCTATATTTCTTTAAACCCCATGCCCATTGTACATGATTTCATAGAACGCCAAATTTTTGCTCGCTCTTTTTGCTCGCTCGCAAATGAATTTTTACCATCACACGAACAACTTCAAAATATGGTGCTGAAGCAGTATCTTGAAAATCATCCCTGATCATAGAGATATCAGGGCAATGTCTAAAATTTGTACTTTTCCGCTTTGAGGTTACCCTTTGTAGGTACCCCCTATTTTCCCATGAAGTGCCCTTATTAGTTGTTGCCCCCCACTCGGACGATCCGCCGCCCCTGAAGACAAATCATGAAAAGACTTCTGTATGCCAGTATGATGACCATCATCAGGGAGGTGGGCCCGGAGGCGTTATTTTTTTCTGCGGCACAGATTGGGGTTAGGTGCGTGTTGAGCCTATGGGAAAGTTTAGGGTTAGGGTTAGGGTTAGGGTTAAATCAAGACCTCTTTTAAAAAAAAGCCCCAATCTGTGCCGCAGAAAAAAATGACGCCGCCCGGAGAATAAACTTGAACTTGAACTTGAACTTGAAACAAAATCATGGAGAGCAGCGCACGAGTTGAACATGGAGTTGCGTAATCTACGGAGACAAAGTACGGAGATTTGAAGAGCGCCATCTATGTACCGTATATAAGATAATCAACAAGATTCTCTTTTGCAAGTATTTTTTCTTGCGATAAAGTACCCTAGCACCCGACGAATACGACCGCGGAATCCGAAACTCTGCCTTTAAATATCCTTATATACAGTTATACACCTTCTAGTTGGCAAAAGTCAAACTCCTTCAGGTTTGGGTCTACAAGGAGGCAGAATAACTGTAACTATGGCTCTTCGATTACTCTCACGACAAATTCGAGTAAGTTTTATGTAATTGCGATCGCGTCGAGAGGAGAGGCTGAGTGATGGATGCGAGTCATGAGTGATATAACTTTGCCTAGCTCTAGTCGGCTGCACATGCACTAGCGCTAGCGCACCAGCACTGCACAGGTGACAATAATAATGGAGTGCCCTTGAAAATGTCAATGACAAAGTTGATAAAGAGTCCAAATTGGATTTTGTTATACAGGGCAAGTCTGGCCCATTCGCAAGTTTAGTTGAATAAATAGAGTAAAAATAAACAAAATAAATGGTAAAAGTTTCATCAAAATCGGATGAAAAACAAGAAAGTTATGGAATATGGAATTTAAACAATTAATAATAAATAGGGTCTAGGCTTTAGCTTTAAGTTTAACTTTTCATCTTTTGCATAAATAATTTCATGAAACAGTCACTGATGGTAGCCTTAACTTAATAAGGTCTTGGTGATAATATGAAATATGATATTGATATCACCTAGCCTTAATTGGCACCCATACCCCTGCGTGAAGAGGCAGGTAATACCCTATAATAAGGCTAAGGCCGATGAAAGTTGATCTCATGGTTCTCGTCAGCGCCCGCATCAAATTTTGCTCGCGCACCAAAAAAGTTCAACACTCATCGCTGACGAAATTCCCGCGTCAAAAAGTCTAGATATGAAATTGCCGCCTCAAAAAATCAACAATATTTTCGATTGACTGCCGCGCGTGGCCCATGTGACACGCGTCCATGGCGATGTCTGCCAAGTCGATCGCTGATTATTGATCAATAATATGCCGCCCGCTACTTTAGCTGCCTATCGCGTAGGCCAGGAATAGTCTGCGGCTAGACACGGGGCGAATGTTTTGCCTCACGCCGTACTCCGGCTTCCCGCTACCGTACCGGGTGGGAGCTAACGCGTATGAAACTGGAGTATGATATTGGTGTAAGAGCGTTACATGTATAATGTACAAGACTCGATACCCTCGACAAGTTCTATTGGTTTGTATATGAAAGATGAATTTGGATCAAAATCCCTCATTCAAATTCCAAATATGCCCGCGAGAACATGAAATCAAAGTCAGATGAAAGATGAAAGTTGATCTAAATCCCTCATCAAAATCTCAACAATGCCTGACGAGAACCATGAGATCAACTTTCATCGGCCTAAAGTAAAGCCTAAAGCTTAAACTAAGCCAGAAGGCTAATTAAGCCTTAGTCTCTTAGACCGAAGATTTCTGTCTCTTTCGTTCGTTAGCCTCTGATTTGGGTAGGGTCGGCTCCTCTCTTTAGAGACAGAAGCCGACCATAGGCGCTCCTGTGAAAACATTTTGGCCATTTATGGCCAAAACTCTTTGCCCAAAATAGATCTACTACATTTTACCCGATGCATATCTGATCCATTTATTATTGTAAATTACCGGTAGGTCTAGGCTAAACTACATAGGTTCCACTTACCAGATTGACTGTATGATGCATTTAAGGGTCTTTTTTCCGGATTTTCATCGCCGAAAATGAGCTCCGTGTTGAAATTCTTGCAGCCGTATTTTAAACTGTTACTGTCAATGGATGACGTCATCTTCCTTCATGCGCAGTAACAGTTTAAAATACGGCTGCAAGAATATCAAGACGGAGCTCAATTTCGGCGATGAAAATCCAAAAAAAACAAACTTAAACGCATCATACAGTCAATCTGGTAAGTGGAACCGATGTAGTTTAGCCTAGGCCTAATTTACAATAATAAATGGATCGGATATGCATCAGGTAAAATGTAGTATTTTGGGCAAAGAGTTTTGGCCATAAATGGCCAAAATGTTTTCACAGGAGCACCTATGGTCAGCTTCTGTCTCTAAAGAGAGGAGCCGACCCTACCCAAATCAGAGGCTAACGAACGAAAGAGACAAAAATCTTCGGTCTAATTAAGCCTAAACTAAAGCCTAAAGGGCTGGGCCTAAGAAGTAAAATGCGTTCGAAATCATGCACCGCTTCCTGATCCCGCACCTGACGAACACTGCACACTGCACTGGCTTCAGAGTTCGGTACGCGGTAGTATTAGTGGACTAGCTCTTAATTCTTTCTTCTCATACAAAGCACTTTGAAATCTGGTAAGAAATTAAAAAAAAATGACACTTTGATACTGGAGTGATATACTGATAGCGATATTTGCTCACCTTCCACGTGTTCCTGGTGATAATTAGTGAAGGTGCGATTTACATTATAAAACGCTGACAAATATGTTACTAGACATGTATATGTTTTCATGACGTCATCATGTTTTTTTAATTACCTTGTTACCTTATTACCGGATCAACTGGAAAAATACAGAGATCTGCAGTTGAGTTTCCAAGTCTATACTGTACAGGTGTACATGTATCTGTCATCCAAGTTCCATCTTCCTTTTCCAATAATTTGATCTGATGACGCGACGTGTGTCAGTGTGTAATGACTATTATATTAAATGTGCACATTGCTTCAAACAAATTTCACCTTCCTAAGGGTGAGAATTTAGTTCACCACACCAAAAGTTTTCAAGCCTGGCTTAAGAGTTCACAGATGTTTTTTACTATTAATCTATAGTATACAAATAATGAATGCTTATGAGTTCAATAGTGCATTAATTCTATTCAACTCGGCTGACGCCTCATTGAATAGAACGTTAATCTTTCAACTCATGAAAATATTCGCACTATTGAACGAATGAAAAACATTCATTATTTGTTTTTTACATACAACATCGAAGTAGATCTAATAGAAAGTTAATCTTTCAACAAATTATGCTTTGCTCCTTATATTAAAGATAAATTAAAGTTGGAGTCAGGCCTTTTCGATTACATTCAGATTGCCTTCGCGTCAGATGCAGGCAGCTAATATAACAATGGGATACGCGCAGGGCAGAGACGTACGCGGTACGCAGTCTGCATATAACCAAAAATGCACGCTCGTTGAATAGTACTACGGCGAATAGTACCAAAAATGCACGCCCGTGCAATAGTATATCTATTGAATACCATGTGACCAACAATCCTCCAATCAAAATGACAAGGATCTACTTAGGTGTTGTATAATATTTTATATTGAGCCTGCACTCTTCTCTAGACTCAGTCTCATTATCTTGCTGTTCATGTGCAGGGCATAATAGTCTATGTGGTACAAGACTAAGAGGCCATTCCACCGTTAGTAAAAATATCTTCCATTTTGTTTTACTATGCAGTATGTTTTGAGGACGTGGTTATTTACTGTTAATCTATCATATTTTATATTGAGCCCGCACTCTTCTCTAGACTCAGTCTCATTATCTCGCTGTTTATGTGCAGGGCATTAGTGTTTGTGGAACAAGAGGCCGTTCTACAGCCAGTAGTCCTGCAGAAGCAGCAGCAGAAGCAAAGTCATCAGGTCTATCTTTTGGTAAGTATCAGTATACATGTAATCAGAGTACAGTGAAACCTGTCTATAAAGTATAAAAACAACTCAAGGGAGACAAGAAAAGTGGTCTTTATAGGCAGGTGGTCTTTATGTACTGGTCCCTTTAGTATGTACCGGTACATGGTTCAGTGACTAGTGAGAAACCATTTTCAAGGGAAATTAAAAAATGGCCTTTATAGACAGGTGGTCGCTAAAGCAGGTTTGACTGTAGATAGCTCTTACCAAAACAAAGGTGTGGTTTGTCTACAGCTCGTCATGTGATATTATTTGCGAGGATTGCATTAGCATATATACAGTAAGTCAAGTGATCTATTAAAAACAAAAACAAAAGAATTTAAGCATAAGGCCATGAAACAAATTGAAATTACAACTTGAGAGTTAAAAAAAAGTGTTGCAGAGCTGCCAACCATTCTGTTTTTTAAAAAATTTTTACATACCGCACGTCAAACAACTGCCCTAATATGTTATTTTGATCACAAATTCAATAGAAAACTAAGGTTAAAACATACTTGAAGAGAAAAATATTCTCAAAAAGAAGCATTTGAAGTGTGTCGTGCGTGCTTGTAAGTTTTGTTTTAATGAATTCCTTTTTTTTGCCATCATGATTCCTTTTTTTGGTCGCACAAGGTTGGCAGCTGTGGTGTTGATTGATGATTGACAGTGTATTATACAGTAATTTGTACTTGAATATAATTCTCTGTACAAACTGAATCATACTTGGTGAACATGCCCCTATATTGCACTAGGAGTCCACACTAAAGCATCATTCAGATATGATGAGGTAAACTACTGTGATCACTTTTTTTCATGATGAAACATCATCATTGATGATGCAAGTGTAATACGCCTCACATTTCTGCATCTCACAGAGCTAAAGTGAATACTTGAAGGACCTTTGTTGTCTGCAGTTGCCATTCATGTTCACATTGTAAAAAAACAAAAATTGCGATTTAACCACTTCATACCTGAATGAGCCCTCACTGTACTTTACTGCGAGAGCAAATTTTACTCATTATTTTGCACAGGGTCTTTGAAACCCCACATTAAAGGAAACCTCACCCCCCAAAATAACTTTGGTTATGCTGAGAGATTTATTGTATCCTTGTTCTCATTGATCTACAAGATTCCCCACCAAAGCGTATGAGAGAGGCGTAAAGCGAGAATATGTACAGTTTCTCAGCACAACATGGGCATCTTCATTTTTATGAAAACGTGACATACTATGCGAAGTTTTTAATCAAGAAAATGTATTCAAACTTATGGATGCTTCCTACCCAGTTGTGTGTGCGGTGATGAAGTATTTCATTCACCTGCTATTATCCTTTGGCTTTGTGTTACAATCGCCAGCACGCTAATTGCATAAATAAGTAGGTGCTCTTCTGGGGTGAAGGTTTCGCATAAAATGAAGTAGATTTGTCAACTGCTATATTTTAGTATTTTGATATAAATGAGTTGCAGTTGTTCCCCTATTTTATATTTTTTACCTTCTCAGCTATGATTTTCCCTCATTGAAAGGTAAAGGTTTTGTTATTGAATTGAAAAGTCTTTCAAACTAAACCTTGGTGCATGATACATGTACAAATTCGCATAGTACGTTACATTTTCAAGAAAATGGCTGCGCCTATGTCATGCTAAAAGGCATTACATCATGCCAAGAAAATCTTCATTTATATATCTCTTGTTCACTTTCGTAAGGAATATTTTACATCAAAGGGCAAGAATACATTTCATTTTTCAGAATACCTACACTTATTCTTTGTGGTGAGGTTTAATGTAATGAAAGAGTTACATCGTATCCATGGCTTATAATTTCTTTTGAACAGCTCTCTCTGAGGAGCAGCTACAGTACCAGGATCTGGCAAGAAAGTTTACTGCGGAAGAGATCATCCCAAAGGCTGGAGAGCTTGACAAATCTGGAGAGGTAATCTATCTCTTATAAATTGCTACACTGTATGTCTGGGGAGTGTTTCACAAAGACTAAGATCGACTTTAAGTTGGACTTAACTATGGTAGGCCATTCATGCCACTGGTTGCTCTCACTATTGGTCTCTCAATTATGATCTTTAGATAATATTTTTTCCTTCAATAATGAATTATCAAAAAAATATAAATTCTGTAGATTTGTGACCATGATTTGTACGTCCCTTGAGAGACCAATGCCAGTAAATGGTGATCTTAGTCTTTGTGAAACGGCACCCCCCAGGTCTGTTCTATTGTATGGAGCAGAAACATGGATAAGTATGAAAAGAAAATCACATCATTTATTAAAATGATGTGAATTTCGATATAAAATTTGAAAGGCAGTAATTCACTTAATTCTTTTAAATGTGTATAAATACTAACATAAATTCCAAAATGTATCAATACTTCACTTATTAAGTAGTACAGATACATGTAGTTGAGGCATACCACATATTTTTTTGTTTTTTTGTGTTACTGTAGGTTATACATGTAACTTCAAATCATTCACACTAAGTTTATATAGAGCTGTACATGTACGTGCCAAAGAAGTGACTTTTAACCGCCAAATTTTCACGATTCAAGATTATTATCTATATAAAGATACATTTAGAACTGATAATTTCATTTTATCATTCAGCATAAGATAAGAATCGACTTTAACCCATTATATGAGAACAGTCATAGTTTGATACGAGATATGGAAATTAATGTGATGGGATATATTAAGAACTGGTATTTCATATTGGGATATATTTAGAACTGATAATTTCATATCATGTCATGCATAAGATAAGAATTGACTTTAACCCATATTATGAGAACAGTCGTAGTTTGCTACAAGATATCATGGAAATTAATGTGATGGGATATATTTAGAACTGATGATTTGATATCATCATTTCATGCATAAGATAAGAATTGACTTTAACCCATATTATGCGAACAGTCATAGTTTGCCACAAGATATCATGGAAATTAATGAGATGGGATACATTTAGAACTGATAGTTTCATATCATCATTTTATGGATAAGATAAGAATCGACTTAACCCGTATATATTATGAGAATAGTCGTAGTCTGCTACAGAATATTATGGAAATTAGTGTGATGGGATACATTTAGAACTGATAATTTCATATAATCATTTCAGGCATAAGATAAGAATCGACTTTAACCCATATTATGAGAACAGTCATAGTTTGCTACAAGGAGAAAAGGTGGGTTAGAAAAACATGATTTCCAGCTGCCCCGGAAATGAGAGAAAACCTTGAAAATATGTTTCTTTTTTTTCCCAGTCAGAGGAAATATATATAGAAAATATAGAATTCTCACTTATACTAAATTGTGAAATGCTGAAAGTTTGGTACAAACTGTAGAAGGAGTGGCTATAGTGGTTATAGAAAAACAAAACATATTTGTCAAAATCTCACAAATTTCCAATAAAACAATGCACATATAACATTGGCATGTCATGTAGAGAAATGTGTATCATGCAAAATATATGAGTGGCCATATTATGTTATGGTTCTACATCTAAAAGAAAAAAACAAACATGTGTATGTATTTGTCAAAATCTTACACATTTCCAAATATAGATGGAGCCTCTTGCCAGCTTTTGGAACTTAAACAAAAGTTCGCAATTAAAAAGTTGAGTCATGCACTGGAAGACAATAATGCAACTCTTTTATCAGCAAGCAAACTTGGATAAGATTATTATATTCATTGTGTACAGTGTTCATGCAGACATAAATGTGCTCATCAAACAAGGATTCACACGTTCACAGTGTACATGACATAAAAAATGACACCGCTCTTATGGTACCTTTGTCTATGAAGTTTGGAGTGGGTCAGACTCAAGGTTCCCTGTGCTCCGTGGCACAGGCTTCATACAATTATCACATGAGCTTTAAAGATACTATGTCCCTTTTGCAGCCAACATCAAATTCTGTAGAACTTTGCAGGAATTATGAATATGTATGTCCTATCTGTGAAATTTAAACGTTAGCAGTGTCCTAATATTCAAATTATGCAAGGAAACCCGTTTACTTGCTAGACCTCACTGTCAGACACTATTGAGTGAGTGACTGGCTTTTTTCATCTTTGGTAATAACATACATAAAATGAGCTGTAAAGGGTACATGAGCATTTGTCTACATCAATAACCCACTTCTTGTAATGGCCAAAATTAAACTGATTGAATCTTTGCGCAGCATAAAACGTACGACCATTCGGTACAATGGTCTGAAAAATCAGACTATTACTTACTGGCTCTATAGCTCCTAAGTCGATTCGACAACTAATAGTCGTTATTTTCCCACTTAAAGACATTTTCAAGCCCCCTTTTTTAAGGGAAGTTCTAAATTAGTATTGTCTTTCAAATGCCATTGGAATTTAATCTTTTCATTTTTTTGGCCTGCAAATGGGACATAGTACCTTTAATGCATTCTGGGTAGTATGTAAAGTAGGTTGTACATACATAGATACAGAAAAATAGCTTTAAAGCAATACTGAACTGATGATCTTTCTGCCCTAGCGTACCGTTTTATTGCACAGCGCCGTCTCAATTTCCGCTTCTCAGACAGAGGACTCGATGCGAGAACCAACTGCACAGCGAGTTACAGGATCATACTGCTTCAGCTGACCTGAGATGGTGCTAGAGGGATTTGCGGTAGTGCTTCTAGTACAGTATGGCTTTAAAGATAAAACAAAATTATAACAAATATAAATACATTAAAGGGACATTCTAATATTGTTCAGGTGAGAGAAAATGGTGCTAAGGTAGTGACTTCAATGCTAGATGTACAATTAAAGCTAATCTGAGAGTTTGAGTGAAAACAGACCATTTATTAATGATAAAAATTGGGATAAAATGATCTGATCGATTCCTGAATTCTCCCAACTACATTATTATATTTATAAATTAAATTTTAGGTGAATGTAAATTGTCACAAAGCAATGAATTGGCTCTATACTATATACATGTACCATTCCAAACATTTTAGTGTTGAAAGATTTTTAAAACCCTGTTTTATGTCTTATTTTCATGGAAAAACAGTTGGGATGATTACAAAATTGGTTGGGATAATTTACTGTTAGAGGGAGTTGCACATTGACGCCTTAAAAAAAACATAAATATCTTTGTGGTTTGAGAATTTGTTCAGGATCTTTTGCATGTTAGAGGGTTAGTACAGTAGAAGGAATATAATAGGTAAACGTTCCATACAAAAATTAGGCATATTTTTCATCAATCTTCAACAATGTTACTGGTTCACTTTAATTGTAAGCAGAATATATTCTACTTGTACATGTAAAAGGTGCTCCAACATTATATGCTCTGACAACAGTTGTTTTAGGGCTGTTTATTTGTCAGAGATGTAGGGTAAGGGTTAGGGAAGTCTGCCGGCACAGACTCTAATTTGACAATTTATCACTATTCCTAAAGCCTTGAGTAGAGCCTAGCACTGTCAGTCTCTGGCTGTGTCCCCCGTTGCCCCCGTTGCATAAAACTTACCACTGATGGTAACTGTGCCATCACTATTTAGTATTTACTACCATGGCAACATCACTCACTCAACAGCCCATCAAATCAAGGTTTCCATGGCAGTAACTACAGTCAAACCTGCCTATAGCGACCGCCCAAGGGAAACACAAAAAGTGGTCTTTGTAGACAGGTGGTCACTAAAGCAGGTTTGACTGTATTAATGGCAAAGTTACCACCAATGGTAAGTTTTATGCAACACTGCCCAGAGTGCAGAAACTGTTATTCGCATCGACTGACAAGGGCTCGTGCCTGCAAACTAGGGTAAGGGTTAGGTATTGATGAAGTGTTTGCCTATTGGTCCATGGCTGAAGTTCAGCATTCGATGAGTGTTGGATAGTGCAGAGATGCCAACCAGTACGAGTACGATATTAAGAGTGAAATACGATAATACGATTTCACCTCTTAAAATCTGATTTTTCATCTTTCAAATTTTAAATTAAAAAAAAAAACCATTAAACCATAAAAACCACAGAATCGCATATAAACATGTACAAGGAAACCCCGCTACCCCAACAAAAACTTTGCTTTACAATTTTCTCATTAAATTTTAATGAAAGAGCAAACATTTTACTTGACCGTTCTTACCAGTGATACATTTTTCTGAAACTATACTAGCTCGGGGCCAACGGGCCAGTGGTCTAGTGTTGAGTTTTCGTGAAAATCTGATTTTTCTCTCCAAAATCTGATTTTTTAGGATATTCAGTCTGTTTTTTTGTGTCAAGAGGTTGGCATCTCTGATAGTGATCTTCAAGCAATTTGTCACTATGGTTGCACAGCCATGTAAGGTCAAAGATATGGATGCATGGTCAGGACATAAATGGACTCAAGTTTTCCAGTGGTTTTTGCTCTTTCTGCTTATGTGCAATTATTCAGAACATTCTGGATCAAAAGATAGAAATAAAAGGTCACTAAAAAGGTGACACTAAACTGCTACATTGGATATTTCACTTCTGGGGCGTCGACTTCACTAATAATCAGAATTATCTATCGCCATGTGTACATAATGATAATACAGACTTGTCTATTCACCCTTGGTACGTGACATTGACCTCAACTGTCTACCGATTACGGCTAAGTATTTGAGATACAACGTCCGTCACTTATAGCGTAGATAAGATGAATTCTGATATGAAACCCAAACATATTTATCAAATTTAGATTACATTGTAATTACAGTTATTAAATAGACATAAGCTCATCTTTATTTACAGATCTATACACACCCAGATGATATTAACCAATGACTTGTCAAAAATTTTGATTTGTTACTAGAATTTTTTTCTGAAGTTAATACATATTTTTTTTAAATACCACCTTAGCTTTGACATTTTTTTACATAGTCAAGATAACATGGTGATTAATATCTTGTCTATGAATAGTATTCATAGGTACATGTAGTTACTACATTGCAACCTGCATCAAGCCGGTGGCCTTTAAAAAAAATTAAGAAGATAACATACTTGCATGCATATACAAATGTTTCATGGAAGACTGCATAACGGTATCAAAATCAGTATTCCACATTTACAGGTATTACAGGTATGTACATGTTTAATGTATTATGTACCTACGGATGGTTTCAAATAATGTTTGTGTATTATATTTCTTTAATATGGCCTTTTAGTACAGGAAGAGGAAATGAAAACCATGTATGCTAGAGTGCTTTTGAATTTAGGGAAATGGGAGGAGAGAGAGGAAAAAAGTAAGATACATGCAGTGGGAGAGAAGGAAAGGGAGGGAGAGAGAGAGAGAGAGAAAGGAGAGGGAGAGAGAAAGAGAGAAGGAGAAGGAGAGGGAGAGAGAGAGAGAGAAGGAGAGGGAGAGAGAGAGAGAGAGAGAAGGAGAGGGAGAGAGAGAGAGAGAGAGAGAGAGAGAGAGAGAGAGAGAGAGAGAGAAGAGATGGCCAAGGAAGCAAAGGGAGAGAAGGGACAGAGTGAAAGAGAGTAAGAGGTGGAGGGGAGGGGGGAAGAGGAAGAGGTGGAGGGGGAGGGGAAGAGAGAGAGAGAGAGAGAGAGAGAGAGAGGAAGAGGGGGAGAGAAGCCAGGGAGGAAGAGGAAAGAGAGGGTAACTCCAAATGGAGCAAAATATCAAATGCAGAACCCATAATGTACACTTTTAATAGTGCAAAGTTCTCTACTGTATATAGGCAAACATTTAATTGGTGTCTTATAAGTATAACCTTGCAAGAATCGCCACAGAGTTGCCAACTTGTGTATGATTGATCTGAATCATAACTTTTTATTTATAATATCAGGGTGGACTTCCCCGTTAAAGCCCAAGTCCACTCCAAAAATAACTTACTTTCAATAGAACCAGAAAAATCAGACAAACCAATCAAAAAAAGTTTGAGCAAAATCGGATAACTAATAAGAAAGTTATGAATTTTCAATGACATGAAAAACTTTGAAAATCACTACACAAATTGGCAACTCACTCGTGAGTCTGTGACGTATGGTCCTCACTATCCACTTATTATTTTCTTTATACCCGGTATTGATAATATAAATTTCCTATTTTCACCCTAAGAATCTTATTTCTTCACATCAGCATCCAAGTTAGATTGTTAGTAATATGTTTTTGTGTGGATGCACAAATAAAGAGTAATTTTGTCCAGTTAAATCATGAAAAATTGAATTTTGATAAACTATTTATATAAAAATCAATAATTATGAAATACAATATTCAGAAAATAGTATCAATTCTTCAAAATTCATAAAAGTTTTTGAGAAATGTCATGCACGCAATATGATACAAATCATATAAACTGGGCAAAGGCATGGGGAAATCAAGTTTTTGGGGATAGAAAGGGAAATTAATGGGATTAAACTATATAACTATATAAAGCAATTGATAAGTTGTGAGGACATGACCTCACAAACTGATATTAACCATCTTGGCAATTTGTGTTGTGGTTCTGACTGTTCCATAGTTTTACTTACTTTTTCAGAAATTCATAACTTTCTTATTAGTTATCCGATTTTGCTCAAACTTTTTTTATTAGTTTGTCTGATTTTTCTGCTTTTATTAAAAGTAAGTTATTTTTGGAGTGGACTTGCCCTTTAAGTAAGGGATTTGTTTATGATTGCAAATCTTCTTATTTTTTTCCTCCATTTTTCCAGTACCCATGGGAAATCATCAAGAAAGCATGGAAGCTTGGACTGATGAACACACATCTCCCGCAAGATATTGGTGAGTTTTTATTCAACATTTCTTTATTAATTTAGGGCCCAGTCTTATAAAGAGTTGCGATTGATTGGAATCAATCGCAACTTAAAATGAATCGCAACTGTGTACTTCAGAAATAGGAGTTGCGATTGATTTGAATCAATTGCGACTCTTTATAAGACAGCGCCCTGTTTTTGTAATTTTGCTTTGATAGTTTGCTGATGAGGGGGAGGGGGGACTGTGGTCTCGGGCTATCCTTGATTATTATTATTTTTTTTAAGGGGGGGGGGGAATTGTCCATTGAGGGGTAGTAGAACAGTCCAAGGGGTATTGTCCACAGGGTAGTCCCTCATGTAGTCAGCCCAGAGTAACCATACATGTATATCCATGTAGTATTTCTGAGAATACCACATTGCAGTGGATTGATCTTTTGTCCCATGTTTACATATCTGTGTTGGGTTTCTGTGAATTTCTAATAAATAACAATGCCTATGATTTGTACCAACAGGTGGACTTGGTCTAGGCATCCTTGACACATGCATCGTCACAGAGGAGCTGGCCTACGGCTGCACAGGGATCCAGACTGCAATTGAAGGATGCTCATTAGGGGTGAGTCTTGAGTTCAAAGGTCACTGCAGACCATACAATCTTAACATTGACTGGATTTGAAAGAGATTAAATTGGGATCAGATAAGGAATTTCAGAGATGTGTATTCTTCTTGATTAAGGTCCCGAGTTGTCATATGAGTAGAAATAATGAAATGGCAGCTAGGGTTGAGAGCAGACTCCACGTTACTTTTTTTTTATGCAGAGATCCGTGAACCAGGTAATTTGGCAAAAGTTAATCTTTTATTCAAAGGAGATTTAGATGAAAGAAATTTACAATCAGGCCTCTCTATGAATAAATGTATGCTACTAAATGTTATTTCACATGATTGAATGAAATTGACTTTAAGTCTATGTATTCTCCAGAGTTTGCATCATAGTTTTTTATCATTTCCTTCTTGATATAGTCAGCACCAGTGATTCTTGCAGGCACCCCGGAGCAACAGAAGAAATATCTAGGCAGACTTGTGGATGAACCTATTGTTTGTGTAAGAATGATCTTTTACTTTCATTGAATCAGATGATTTTAAATGATCCATGTTGTATCAATACCTAGGCCCTGTTTCATAATATAGAGATATATAGACTGCTACGAGAGGACTGGCTGTTTTTATACGCTCAAGGGAAAAGTTGAATCCCCTGCCATCACCCGGAGGCGCGCCTGTGTGGGCGGGGCGCCGAGGGGTGATGGCAGGGATTCAACTTTCCCGCGAGCCAGTATAGAAACAGCCAGTCCTCGAGTATTAAAGCAGTCGATATATTATATATTTTATATGCCGATCGTACGAATTAAAACAAAAAATCTACCAAGAATTCTTACCTTAGCCTGTTATTGAGTAAAGATTGGTTAAAACATCACAGAAAATCTGAGACACTGTCTGTTAATGTTTGCTAGCAAAATGACTGAAAGTTTCAATAATTTGGGAATCGCAGAAAAAAACCACTGTATGGTGTCCGCGCTCGCACAAAGACAATTTTAACACGTAAACCAATGGGGATCGCAGGAGGATGAGGGTACAAATTAATGGATAATCCCTGTGAGCGGGCCACGAGGGTACAAATTAATGGATATTCCCTGTGAGTGGGGCATGGCTTAAAATCATGACTCCAATTTCGACCAATCAGATGGCTAGATTTCTAAAGTGAGGTATATAACATTTATTATCAATAACAAGTTACAATAAGCATTATAAGCTACTGAAATCAGGGCATTTGATTGGCTGAGAGCAAATTTGCCATACAAATTTAGCATTTGTTTCTGATAAAAAGTTTTATGAAACAGGGCCCTTATAAGAGCAGGTGGAGGTGTTGTGGTATAGTGGTTCATTTACTTGGCCCTTAATCCGAGGGTTGAGGGTTCGAATCCCAGCCTGGCACTAATGTCCTTTGGCAAGGCATTAATTCACATTTGCTACTCTCCACCCAGTTGTAAATGGGTATCTGGGAAATGCTGGATCTAAAATTACGATTAACAAAGGAAAAATTAGACCTCGTATTAACTTCCTTTGTTAAACTTGATTTTCAATAAAAGCCTAAACCCAAGTTCGGGTTTAAATTTGAGTAGAATATAGGCTACAATATCAAAATTTATGGTTTTGGTTCTGTGTTATAGTAGGTGTACTGTGACTATGCTTAAACTATAACCAAGCAGACAAATTTCAAGTGCTTGTGTTAGGGCTAGCAGGTTGTACAGAAAACAATCATGTCAACATTTATGGTGTTTGCTTGTGTACTATTGTGTTGAGGAGGTGTCATGGTCTAGTGGATACGTCACATGACTGTGGAACACATGATGCGCGGTCGAGTCCCGCCGCAGCACTAATGTCCCTTAGCAAGACATTAATCTACATTTGCCACACTCCACTCAGGTGTGAGGTATTAAAATTGGTACGTGGCAGGAATTAATCCCTTGAAATGCTTGAGCGCCATAATGGCAGCCCTGCTAAAGCCCAGGTAATAATTGTGGAGTGCCAGGAGTGTCACAGCTGACAGACATTAGTGCTATACAAGAACCCACTGTTATTATTATTATTATAACTGTAGGCGTACTGTGTAACGGAACCAGGAGCTGGATCCGACGTCGCTGGAATCAAGACCAAGGCCGTTCGCAAGGGTGACGACTACGTCCTGAACGGTTCCAAGATGTGGATCACCAACGGTGGCCATGCCAGCTGGTACTTTGTGCTTGCAAGAACCGACCCGGACCCCAAGGCATCGGCTAGCCGCGCTTTCACAGGTTTTATCGTCGACAGGGACACTGAAGGAGTTACTCTTGGAAGAAAGGTACGCAAATGTCATTGTGCATTAATAGTGGATAATAAGTTCCCCTTTTCAGTCAGGGAAAAGTCTTGGAATTAGAGAAATATTACTCAATTTAAGAAAAATTGGGAATTTCATTCACCCAAAAGGACAGCAGTCTCTCTCTCTTATATTTTGTCTCTTGTCCTAGTGGCATATCCACAGGATGAGGACATATTAAACTGGAAAGAGGTCTAAAAAAATGATATGGAACTTTGAAACCGTATCAGGAAAGACATCAGAGAATTTTTTTTTCATGGATGGATCAGCCTACAATTAGACGGCTTGATTCAATGACATGAAGTTACATTTGTTTGATCAGTTATCCATATGAGGGAAACTGTCTTTTAAAATAATTGTTATAAGACTGCAGATTCTCCGAACAGTTTACCAAGGCCTCTTGGTCTTTGAGGCTAATGAGAAGAGACAGCGCCACATTTGTATGTTCTGTCTTTCTTCTGTGCCTTTGTTTATAATACAGATGGTTTTATGTGATATCTTTTTTTTGATTTTTGTTTCACAAATGCGCCTTGAGCATTTGATTTCAAGTGAAATTGGTGCCATATAAATCTCATATGTTATGATTATTTTTATGCCTCCGCTACAACGTAGCCGGAGGCATTATGTTTTCTGGTTGTCCGTCCGTCCGTACGTACGTACGTACGTCCCGTTCTCGTGATCGCGTTATCTCAAGAACCAATTGATGGATTACCGCCAAACTCGGGTCATGTATGTATCTTGCAGAGCTAATGAAGTGATTAGATTTTGGGGTCACGAGGTCCAAGGTCAAAGGTCACAGGGCCCATTATGTATGCAAAAATAGCTCGTGATCGCGTTATCTCAAGAACCGATTGATGGATTACCGCCAAACTTGGGTCATGTATGTATCTTGCAGAGCTAATGAACTGATTAGATTTTGGGGTCACGAGGTCAAAGGTCAAAGGTCACAGGGCTCATTATGTATGCAAAAATAGCTCGTGATCGCGTTATCTCAAGAACCGATTGATGGATTACCGCCAAACTTGGGTCATGTATGTATCTTGCAGAGCTAATGAACTGATTAGATTTTGGGGTCACGAGGTCAAAGGTCAAAGGTCACAGGGCTCATTATGTATGCAAAAATAGCTCGTGATCGCGTTATCTCAAGAACCGATTGATGGATTACCGCCAAACTTGGGTCATGTATGTATCTTGCAGAGCTAATGAACTGATTAGATTTTGGGGTCACGAGGTCAAAGGTCACAGGGCTCATTATGTATGCAAAAATAGCTCGTGATCACTTTATCTCAAGAACCGATTGATGGATTACCGCCAAACTTGGGTCATGTATGTATCTTGCAGAGTCAATGAACTGATTAGATTTTGGGGTCACGAGGTCAAAGGTCTAAGGTCACAGGGCTCATTATGTATGCAAAATAGCTTGTGATCACGTTATCTCAAGAACCGATTGATGGATTACCGCCAAACTTGGGTCATGTATGTATCTTGCAGAGTCAATGAACTGATTAGATTTGGGGTCACGAGGTCAAAGGTCACAGGGCTCATTATGTATCTCAAAATAGCTTGTGATCGCGTTATCATTAGAACCAACAGATGGATTACAATCAAACTTGAATTTTAAAAATTGCTTCCATTTTGGTTTGTAAAATTGCTCTATGGCGGAGGCATCATTTTCGACTGCGCGCAGTTGAAGTTCCATCTAGTTACTATTATTATTATAACCAATTATTCATTAAGTGAATCATTCATTCATTTAATTTGATTTAATTTCCATTTCCAATTTCCATTTCCATTTCGAATTCCAATTCCCATTTCCCATTTCCCATTTCCCATTTCCCATTTCCCATTTCCCATTTCCCATTTCCCATTTCCCATTTCCCATTTCCCATTTCCCATTTCTCATTTCCCATTTCCCATTTCCATTTCCCATTTCCATTTCCATTTCCATTTCCATTTCCATTTCCATTTCCATTTCCATTTCCATTTCCATTTCCATTTCCATTTCCATTCCCATTCCCATTCCCATTCCCATTCCCATTCCCATTCCCATTCCCATTCCCAATCCCAATCCCAATCCCAATCCCAATCCCAATCCCAATCCCAATCCCATATCCATATCCATTTCCAATTCCAATTCCAAAATTTCAAGAGTACACTATAAATCAGCATGACAATAACTGCACGTTTGATACGTTTTTAATCGCAAACAAGAGAGTTAATGCACTTCATCCCCTTTCCCTCATCTTGCAGGAATGGAACATGGGCCAAAGAGCCTCAGACACCCGAGCAGTCAACTTTGAAGACGTGGTCGTCCCCAAGGAGAACGTCTTGTTAGGAGAAGGTCAGGGGTTCAAGATTGCCATGGGAGCCTTTGATAAGACCAGACCCCCAGTAAGACAACCTTCAATTTGTTCAATCTTGACTAAGATTTATGTTTTATGATTGATATTTCTCTCACAGCTCTTTAAAAAAAAAAAATATATATATATATGCAGAATAACATCAAATATCATTTCATATAGCCATCTATGTGCATTAATCATCAAGTTACAGAAAAAAATTTGTAAAAAATATATGAAACAAACATAATAATGCATTAGACTGGCATCTTTGTAGATCAATTGCCCTACCAAACTGCAAGCTTAGGAAAATGTGAGATACCGTATCCCAGATATATTTCTTGTACAGGGGTGTATTTGAAATTTACCAAAAATGGGTAGTAGTCGATCTCACTTGTTAAATGTTTTTGCTATGCCCACTGTTGTGTCTAAAGCTGTGAGGTGCAACTTGTATTTTAGAGACCTTTCAATTGAAATGGTTCTTACAGATGGTAGTCTTTATTTGGAGGTTTTGGTTCCTGCAACCAGTAATGAACAACACTTTTCAAGTGATATGAGAATGGGGTCTTTGTTTTTGTTTTTAAGGTTCGATTGTCATTTTTGGTTTCATATGATAGGGCTCCATCAATAACGTCATCAAAAGTTTTACGATTTGTATGCATGAGCCCCTTGTTAAAAATTAAAAATGTTGTGGGTCCTAAATTAGATTTTGGGTGCCCATGTGTTCCAGGTACCTATTATTGGCTAACCCTGAGTATGGATATCAGCCAGACGCTGTAGTCTTTGTCAAGGAAGGTTTAATTATTCATAAATGTTTATTGTTGATGATCTAATGACAGGTTGCTGCTGGAGCTACAGGACTTGCAAAGAGAGCCTTGGATGAGGCTCTCAAGTACGCAATGGAGAGGCAGACTTTTGGCAGGACCATTGTGAATGTAAGTTATTGGTTGTAGGTTAGGGAGATTTGTTGTTCAGAGGCCATATTCAATTCAGTAAGTTTAGCCCTCCTGCAAGCATGTACAGGTCTATCGAGTAGTCTACTCACTAGCCGCAATTGCGTCTATTGAGAGTGTATTTGAACTCTCAATATCCCTTTAAAGAAGTATTTTGTGAAGCTCATGTTTTGAATATGGTATAGCAACATGGAACTCCCAACATACAGAGCAAAATATCTTCTGGTAATTGGTACACTTTCACATGGAGTACAGGTGCTTCAACTTATCTCCTAACAAGTTACTTTTCCCTGTATTAAGAGTGTATTTGAACTTGTGATGCCCTATCCATTACAAAAGTTTGAATATTTATACAAATATATTATACAAAAGTTAGTTCGAAAACAGATCGAAGAAAGTTCTGGCATGGATTATGTAAATACTCTCTGTGTTCCCTTTATCATTCTTTTTTTTCTTATTTAAAGAGAAGGGGTGATATCTTATAAGATCACTGATCTGACAGCTTCCTTTTTGCACTGCAAATAAATATTTTTTTCATTGTTGACAATTCGTGCAAAATATCATACCAAATTAAAGACCATAGCCTCTAATTTTTGAAAATTTCATTTATGCAAATGTTTCGGGTTTGACAGTGTTCTTCTATTATCTTGGCTTGTACAGCACCAGGCAGTGGCCTTTATACTCGCTGACATGGCCGTAGGTGTGGAGGCAGCTCGTCTCCTGACCCATCGTTCAGCCTGGGAGATCGACCAGGGCAGGAGGAACACTTACTACGCCTCTCTGGCCAAGTGCTATGCGGCCGACGTGGCCAACAAGAATGCCTCGGATGCTGTCCAGGTGTTGGGAGGAAACGGATTCAACAGCGAGTACCCCGTCGAGAAGCTGATGCGAGATGCTAAAATCTTCCAGGTGAGACTGTAGATAGTCATGATCAAAGTACAGTCAAACCTGCTGTAGCAACCACCTGTGTAGTAAAGGGCCACCTGTCCGTAAAGACCTCATCTATTTTGTTTCCCTTCAAAATCAGCTTTCATTGAAACCTGCACCAAAGGAACCTATACATATAGACCACCTGTCTTTAAAGACCTCATTTTCTTTGGTTCCTTTGAAAATCAGTTCTCATTGAAACCTGTACCAAAGGAACATGCACATAAAGAACACCTGCCTATAAAGACCACTTTTACTGTCTTCCTTGAGTGGTGTTGATATACAGGTTTCACTGTATTCAATTATTGACTGATTTGAGAGACATACCGGTAGCTAAAACTACTCACCTGACAGGGTTTTGAAACTGCTGTGCTGGTACACTCTCTAGACCACTAAAGGGCTATAGATTTAAGCTGTGACCAGAAAAGTAAGCAGTCAATAATTATTTAAACATATTTGTGGCTTTACACCTAGTAAATAAGATTGATTGATCGATCTGTAATTGAAAAACAAGTCAGAAAAAATCTTGGAACCAGCAGGACTTGAACCTGCATCTACTGCTTGCCGGGCAGCGACTCTACCACCAGGCCATCATTGGTCCATGGCACAGTCACGATGAACTAGAAACAAATACCCAAGCTCTCCTGATTCATTCTGACTTATTAATATTCATTAGTCCGCCATAATAGTCAATAATTGTATCGCAAGTGGATTGTTGAATTTGGTATATTTTTATGAAAATGTGCCTGTCAAGTTGTTTCTTAACATGTAAATGTATGGCAAATGCACGCAACAAAGGCCTTATGTGTATCCACTGAGCTCTGTGATATAAGATACAGAAATATGAAGCGTATCCCACTGAACATCATCATCATACCTGTGTGTTGACTCAGTCAGTAGAGCGTCCGCCTCACAACCGGGAGGTCGTGCGTTCAAACCCCGGCCGCGTCATACCAAAAGACGTTAAAAGATGGGAGTCGCTGCTACCTTGTTTGGCGTTCAACATTAAGGGGATAGAGCAATGTCGATCTGGCGCTGCTCAGTGGCTGCCGGGCTCACGATTAATTGGGCAAAAAGAATTTCCATTTTCGGTTTAATAAAATTTGGAGTGGACTTTAAATGATTATTATTATTATTATTATTATTATTATTATTATAAAAAACTGCTGTGGATCTGCTGCGTCGTATCTGAACAAGGCTTAACTCATGCTCGTTCCATCCTTTTGTCCTTTCCAGATTTACGAAGGTACAGCTCAGATCCAGAGGGTCATCATCTCACGCGAACTGCTCGCCAGGGCCAGCCAGACCACAATGTGAAAGCAGCCAGTATCAGCTTATAGCGTCTTTCACACGTGAAGCGGTAGACCACCTTTAAAACCGGCGCGAGACAATAAAAGACATTTTCAGTAGAGATGAATGGTTAGTGAGGATTACAAATGGTAGATATGTTCAACAACGAACCCTACATGCACTTACTCATCTGTGTATTATTTTAAGGTACCGGTACAGAAATCTGAAGTGCACTATTTTTACATAATTTTATTTTATTGTTTCAGTTAATTTTAAGCGGTTTATTGCATTTTGTGTTAATGAAGCTGAAAGGCAATTTATCCTTAATTGATGTAATGGAAGGCAGAAATAGAATGGAAAGGGATGGTTGAAAGTTTTTCACTAAGTGTGTACCTGTTTTGCGTTTCATAAAAAAAAAGAAAAGAGGAAGACACACACAAAACAAAATATGAAAAATAGAAGACGTACTGAAAATGCAAAAAACGGGTAATGCCAAAACAAAACCATCTTTTTTTCTTTCCCTCAGCTGAAACATAGGCCTACATTTAAAAGAATATAGGCAAGTAATCAAGCTTTTGTATATTTTTGGTTATATAAATCGGATAAGATGAAGTCCGAAATTTAATTGTTGTGGGTAATGCAAGCAACATGTACATGAACATGTTAAATTATTTTAATACTAAAGTTAATGGTTATGTAAAGCCAGTTCAAATATTTACTGTAAAACTATCAATTAACATTTAAGATGATTGCAATTCAATTTCTGATTTTGATATGTTATGTGGCATTTCCACTCCATGTATTGGTGGTGAACAAAAGGAATAATAGAAAGTGACGAGTGAGAGAAAGGTCAACTTGCTTACATTGATGACTGTGGCATTGTCTCAGGTTCAGGGGGTAGAGGGGATGTGCCCCAACCCCCTCGCAATAATGTTATCCTGTCATATTTGTTTTGTTTTGTTTTGTTTTGTGTTAATGTTTTTTTTTTTTTGGGGGGGGGATTTACAAATAATTTTGAGCTAACTTGTTAGCAAATGTATTCTGACACCCCCATTCAAAGGAGAAAGGGAATACGCATGCTTGAGGGTGAGATTTAGGAAGATATACATGTATGTACACGTATATTGCGCTTCATAAAGTGTAATTTGTATATGAATCTAATGGGAAATGAATTGGTAGAGCTACCTCGCAGGTAAATTGGAGTGAAAATAGAGAGACTATAGTTTATCCATACTTATTTTTTCCTCTCTCGAAAATGAAATAAAGAGATGTGTCTTGTTATGCCTGGTAAGATTATGGCACGTAGAATGCAATAATACACTTAAACTGCCTCTATGTCATCGTCTCTAAGTGTTACAAAATTGTAAATATCATTGATTATATTTCTATAGCAAAGCTATAATAGTATTTTTGTTAAGTTTATTTGTCTTAGAATCATTGTTGGGGTTGTTGTCTTCTGTCGCTTTATGATATTTTGAGGTGAATGGGCACATGATTTTTTTTTCTTTTTCTGAATTGTTATAATATGATGTCACATGGAGTATTTAGTTTGGTACAGTTCCCATGGATGCTCGATTCTGAATATTAAAAGTGGCTAGGAGAGGGGGTGCCACAGCAAGTTGACAGGCAACCCACAAGATGACAAGGCTGAAAGAGAGCAGGAATGGGGGGGGCATGTACTTTTGACACCTTGTAAAGAAACTTTATACCATACACTCCCCTTATTTTCCATACGATCCTATTATTAGAATCGAACAGAATTTAAAAATATATGAGATGACTGATCTGCAGTGTATTTGGTAAAAGAGTTGATTGTTAATTGGGTCCCATATATATAATATATTTAAGAGAATATAGTTTATTCCCTGTGCTCTATTGCCTAAACTGGTCTTGCGGAAGGGGATTTTTACACCCCAAAAGGCCCAAATAAATGTACAGCACTTCGTAATTGCAAGGAAAATCTGTTCTATCAACTACTTTGATAATTCAATTGGATTCACTCGTGCAAAATTACAGACCTCAATTGCTAATTCAAGAGAGTAAGCCTAATATAAGTAAAAGCCTTGGCATTGTGATTTTTTTGTTTTAGTGCATTAGTGAACTCATTGACTGGTGAGAGCGAGAATGGCGTTACATCCTGTAAAGGTCAATGCTCTTCTGACCCTCAGCAGATAATGCAACTGTAGTCTAAATTAATCAGCTCTTCCTCCTCAAATTGGTACAGATTGTTTGTATTTTATACTCTTTCATAGTTTAAAAAAAAAATTATATATCATATGAAACCAACGTGAATAAAAATTACAAAAATATCAACACCAAATTGCCAATTTGTACACATCAATAGTGATTATAACTGTTATTTTGTGTTGCCAATTTAGAGACTTCAATGATTATTTTTGATTAGATCACTCTTATTCATGAACGGCACAATGTACTACAACAGGAATGGGCTTCAATTTTCCAGCAACTTTTGTACTTTCTGCTCATGTATCATTTGTAATTCAGAGCATTCTGGATCAAAAGATAACAAAAAAATATATTAAAAAAAATCCCCTACTAAACTGCTGTTGGTTAAATGTGCTATAACAGGATTTGAGTTGAATATCCCCATCTTACATTCCAAATTATTTTTGTCCTTTATTCATTCTGCAAAATAAGGGAACAGATTGTAACTCCTTTAAGTGTAGGCCCTATATCCAGTTTAAATTTTCAATAGCTGGGATAAAGCATGGGAATTAATTTACATATCATGTATATTATTGACCTAATGCATATTTTCTGGGTTATAATTTGTATTTTGTTAACAATTTCAATATATTTCTCACAAGAATATAATGAAAAATAGTTGTCTAATGTCTAAGTTCATTCGTGTTGTTATTGATTGACTTTGTTACTTGATCTCAGACCCTACACATTTCTTGAAGCAAATTTGTTTTATGATATATGTAATGATTATTTAAATGACTTATTTCATGGTTGGTTTGTAGGATAGGAATTAGGAAAGTTTTAAGGTAATACTTTTCTCAAGAATAGCTGGAAACTTTTCACAAATAGCCTGATTTCATTTATTACTCCTGAAAAAGATTTTGGCGGAATGAAAGCTGAAATCTATTCACAAATAACCAGGTTTCATATCATTCCTGAAAAAGATTTCAGCCAATTCATAGCAGAAAAATATTCATAAGCATTTTTTTCACATATCAATCATGCAATGATTTCATGAATGATGAGCTGAAAAAAAGTTGCAAAAAGAGACAGAAAAGATTTCAGCCAAAGAATATCAAATTGAGAAAAAAAGTTGCAAGTAGCACTTCATGAAAAGATTTCAGCAGATTTCATGTATCATTCATGAAGAAAATAATGGATTGACACATGGACAGGAGTGTGTGGTTGATGGATTGATTAATTCATTAAGTTTGTGAAGGATTGATTGAAGGAATGGGTGAATGAATAAGTGACTGAATGGTTAGTCGATTGATTGATTGACTGGCTGACTGATTGATTAACGATTGATTGGTTGATTAACTAATTGATTGATTGATTAACTTGGATTGATTGCCTGACTGATTGATTAACTTTGATTGATTGCCTGACTGATTGATTGATTGATTGATTAACTTTGATTGATTGCCCAACTGATTGATTGATTGATTGGTTGGTAGGGAGGTTTTTCATGAGCGACAATATAGGTCAAAGGGGAAAAAGAATCTGAAAATACATTCTTCATCATGTTAATAATGATCTGCATTTAAATTATTAGATCAAGAAATCATATGAAGTCATCACATGAATAAAGTTCAGTTTTTAGTTAAATTAAATGACCACAAATCGTGTGGGACATTCCCCCCCCCTCACTGCCCGATTTCTAACCATGTTTAGGCATGGACCCACTACGGTTTAGGCCTATATCTCATGATGAAATGGATCAATATGTTGAAATTGATTAGAAATTCCTGTGGAGAACAGATGTCGACATCATGCTAAAATCAAGTAAGATTATTTTCACACATTCGCATTGTGCTGTTTAGAATCACCAATTTGTACAGAGGTTGAAGAAGCAAGTCTTCTTCCAGAGCCATCAATACACAGAGTTTGGCCAACTTGGTTTCACTTGGTCGCAACATGACTTATATAAATATGTGCTTGCCCCACAAAGCATTCTCCATATTGGTGCCCAATTCAACCGGATTGGCCAAACTCTCCTAATGATCAATGGCTCTGTCTTTTTCCTGAACATAGCGCCCCCTTTGTTGAAGCTGTGCTTCCTCAAACCACAAAAGCCAAACAGACATTATATAAACTTTTTTTGCTTGGCATCTCTGTAATTTTTCTGCACTTGTGTAGACTTTCATTTTGAACGGGGGAGGGTGGAGGTGACATACAAAATAAGCTATAAACACTTGGGGTCGGGGTAGAGGTAATCTTGTTAAAGTCTAGACCACTAAACTTACGACATAAAACCTAATTGTGACACTATAAGTATAATATGCGTCTACATTATGTCAGCTATATTTTGGTTCACCGCGCACATAAGTAACTGTTGCTGTAATGTCTGGCAAGCCTCCTACGAGCTTCCGGGTCGTCAAGAACAAATTTTGTTTGAGAATTGCACACAAATCTTTTGAAAAAAATTGGTAAACATGTCTCTTCGGCACGCACTTTTATTCTAGATTAATTGCGACACCGCAGTTTAAACCTTTTAAATGAGGCCGGGGTATTTGGAAGGTTTCTAATACCGGGCAAGTGATGTCCGTTCGCGCTAAAAATTTGACACACGTATTAGGCGACATGTAAGGAACACCCCTATATATAGTGTTAGTTTCGGTACGCAATAATTATATTTTCCTAATTTATGCTTAAATCATGTTTCTGGCTATTATTCAGCTTTAAAATGTGCTGGATGGCCAATACTTTGCACAAAAATTGCTATTATAACTCGGAACATTTGTGTGACATAAAAAAAAAAATCAAAAGTTCACCATCTTTCTTTTGTTTTTCATTGTTTTATGAATTTCTTATGTATTTCTTTGTGTTTTAAGCTTATGTTTTTCATTGTTTTTATAATCTATATTGTTTCAGGACTCATTTAGAAGCACAATGAATAATATCAAATGCTTAGAAAAGGAAAATAAGCTGTGTTTTTGTCTAAATTTGTGGAATCGATTTTGTATAGCTGATTGTACACAAAATGTGAACTTGACGCACGAATATAAAAGGTTATGTAACTGCCTATTAAAAAAACGTTACATCCGATTTTTATATATTTTGGTCACGGTCAAAATATAAGCGAAACTTGAAAGAAGCCACCAATATTTCGCGGCGGTTGCAAAATTATCGCGAACTTTGTTGGGGGGGTGGGGGGTGGCTTTACAAACCCCCGGCCTTATTAGGGTTAAAGAAGTGGGAATTCTTCATAAATTCAGGCCCTGCCATTCATGTAATTTCCTTCAATAAATAATGAAATGGTAATCTAATGTATTTTTACACTTTGACGGACGCGTTTCCGTCTCAGTTCTTTGAAGGAAGTTGTGGGATAGGTTTTAGTAAGTCTATTATTTAGAAGTACATGTATATATATATTGGCCAAATCATGTGACCCTAGCTTCTAAATCATTGACCTCTAATTGTGTGAGAGCGATATAATGTAGAGTGTATTCAACCTGTAGCTGCTTTAAAGGTGCATTGTTATAATGACATTGGTAATGATAATTATAATAATAGTAATAATAATAATAAAAATGATAATAATGATAATAATGAATGAATAAATAAATTCATGTTAATAAATTCTCAAACTAAAAAAGTAGGAATTTAATGAATTATTTGTGGATAACTTTGGGCCTCGATCGTATTCTATATCGTATAATTTATGAGGAACTCCTAGTTTATGGCAATAGTCTATTCCGCATAATCTGGATTTTGAGGGATAAATCATTATCATTTTAGCAGGCTATTCTCAGCCGTTATAATATATGTGCCAAACTCAGCACGCCATGTCACTGGATATTTCAAATTAATATTTTTGACGGTTTACAAGCATTTATGAGCTTGTGGTTTGCATGTTTAACTATACATGTATATACAATTTTAATTCGTTTAATTGAATTTTAGATATTTGTTTGTATACATAATCCTGCATACGTTCGAAAGCTTGAACAGGCAGGCAGGAAGGACCCTCCCGCATTTCGAACATTTTAAGAAACCTGTCGTGTCGATTCTATATAGCTATACACCTCAATAATGCCAATGTGCGTGTATTATAATTATTTGGGTGTGAGTGAACGCAGAGCTAGGTCTTTAACGAATAAATATTGCACATCCTACCAGTGATTTGACAAAATTGGGACGGTAACAACACGCTCAAAAGGCATCCCGTGACCTAGCCCTCCTGCTGCAGGAAATTTCACTTAGGCTATATGGCGCTTGAAAAAAGAAGAAGTTAAAGGCGTAATCGAGAAAAGTTCCCTTCTTCTTTCGAAACCGGGCCATGTGCTCAATGGCGATAGTGTCTAACCATAAAGGGTACTTTCATGGGGTGGAGGGGGGATTGGTCTAAGTCTAACTCGATGAAAAGAGGCGAAATTTTTTAATACCAATGGTTTTGTTATTGTTATTGTTATCATGTTTGTTATTATCATTTTTTTATTATCATTATCATTATTATTATTATTATTATTATTATTATTATTATTATTATTATTATTATTATTATTATTATTATTATTATTATTATTATTATTATTATTATTATTATTATTATTATTATTATTATTATTATTATTATTATTATTATTATTATTATTATTATTATTATTATTATTATTACTATTATTATCATTATTACTATCATCATTATTATTCTTATTATTAATCTTATTCTTATTCCTATAATCATATTCTTATCATTATTACCTAACAAGGCCATCAATAATTACTGGGGGAAGTTGGGGGCCCAATTATCTTCTTTACACAATCCACATCCCAATTTCTATACCCCTCTCTCCCCCTCTCTCTCTTTCTTTCTCTCACTGTCTGTCTGTCTGTCTGTCTGTCTCTCTTCTCTTTTCTCCGTCTCTGTCTCTGTTTTTTCTTCTCATTTTCTCTTCTCTTCTCTTCTTTTCTCTTCTCTTGTTATCCTTTGCGTCATTCGATTGGGGGAGCACGTGCCCTCTCCTCGTAGTTACACCGTTTGTTATGCCTATACCGGTTGTTGCCAACATGGGGAGCATATAATATAAGGGCCAAGCTCTCCACTTAAAGATAAATGTCAAAGACTTTCTAATGAAAAAGACGCGCAAGCACATAAAAATGTCATTACAAAAAATATAAGCTAAATGAGGTTTAGCACTTTTGAGCTACATGTGCTGATCAAATTTGTTGATATTTGCGATTTTATGTTCATGTATTATGTTTTATGTCTCAGGCTATTCACAAAATAATATTAGTTCAAAATGTGTTGGTCGAATTACGGAATGACATCATAATGGGGATTATAAGAGAAACGGAATGGTAGACTTCTTTCTAACATAATATACATCTTTCGAAATCAAAATAGTATGGCGATCTAGACGATAGTACCTGATGCACCAGTTACACCAACGAGACCGACAACCGACCGACAACAGACCGACGTCAACCGACCTCCAAGCATTACTCTAAATTGCCAAGAATCGGTCGGTTTGGAGTAGGATTTGGCGGTGTGACTGAGGGTGTCACTATAACTAATGCGCGCTTCAATATTATTTATGATTAGTCATTATACCTGCATTTTCAAAACGCATGATGGGAATGGGGTAATAATTTCCAAAGCTCTTTGGAAGCGCATAGAGACGTTATAATGTATGATATGCGCTATACAAGAACCGAATATTCTTCTTCTTATTAAGGGATATACAGTTTGTCAAATCAAGTCGTCTGTGTTCAATCCTGTAATATGAGACGTGGAAATACTCGCCAAAGACAAGATGAAAATTGACATTTTGTCTTTCTCGTATAGACAGGAAATTTGAGGCCGAGTTCGAGCACTATGCATGTGATTTATTTAAACTGAAAAGAAGTGACAATCGCTCAAAAACTTTGATTAAATCATGAAAAAGTTGACCTTTTGCAGTGTAAGAAAAAAGGGGGGTTTATCAAGAAACTGGGGGATATCATGGAAGCGAAAAATCAAGAACGGCGACAAAGAAAACTTTAAGAAAAGAAAAATGGGAAGAGAAATAAAACGGCTCGGGAAAGTGCAATGTAGAGCAAGGAAAGGGACTAAGGGGGAAATCTATACAGGAGTGGAATCAACTTTTAGGAGAGTCATAATTATATGGGATCACTTCGCTTCGTTTTTGAGACGAATCCACGCACAAAATAGTGGAATCAATTCAACCAATACATTGAATCCCGCGACAAATTCGGAGCTGATTCAGCTCCAACGGAAGTGATCCTTGTTCCTATATTAAACAGAAGATTTTTATCACTCTGCATAAATGTCACATAAATAATCTCTCTGTGCCACACATATTAATGGGATAAATTATACTAACGGCTGCAATATTTACTGTTTCCATGCAGTGCAAGTTTAACCTCTACTGGAGTTAACGGTTGCCATGGAGCTAAGCAAGACCGGAAATGGATAATTTTGCAAAGCCGTTGTGATGCACAAAGCTATCCTGCAGTTTCGTTCATTGGTGCCTATTGTTTTTGTGCAAACTTGCACGTTTAGCATACGAGCGACCGTCGGTAAACAGGCGAAAAAAGCAACCGAAGTACAATAAAATATTAACCAGATTAAATTATTTTTATAACAAAAATAACCTAAACAGGGACAGATAAACTAAACAGGAAAGGAAATTGACAAGTAGTTGACTTGCAGTAATGTTCATTTTATAAATTTATATTTATATCTTAAGAAGACAAGTTGTAGTAGGTACTACTTGCCTGCTACAACTACAGTTGTAGTAGAAAAGAACATAAACGAATATAATCTAAGCAAGGAGAAAATAATCCAAGCAAACATTAAGAGAAATAAGAAAATAATTCAGTATTTTAAGTATCACTCATTTTCTGTTTAATTAAGTTTGCAACTTTTTCTTCATAATATTGGTTTCTGGCAAAATATAACTAATTTTTAACTTTATCTTCTTATTATTCATCAACATCACCAGTGTAAATCTTTAAAAAATAAAAAAGGACTGACAAATTTCCCCGGAGTGCGCCTTTAAGAAGAAACTTTTGGTAATGGCAGGCGCTCGTCTTTGGTCGGCTCAACGCCTTAAAAGTTTGTATCCGACCCGAGTAGCTTGCTAATTATAGTGAACTTGCGCTGTCCCTGGCTTTGAAAACCCGTGTCGTATGCCGCAAATTTTTCACTCAAGTCCACATAAACTATACATAGAGAACTGCAGCTAAGAAGGGGGAACCATGAACCGTCGAGATCAGAGATTTTACATTGCCTTTTGCCGGCCTGCTCCAAGATATGGCCAGAGAGGACTACCAACGCTTCGTAAGTTGACCTCTACTTTAATTAAAGAGATCGCATGCTACCTTTTTGTTATTCAAATCCTATCTCGATATATTCAGTTTTCTTTTGCCCGACGATGAATGGAGTGCAATATTATTGCATGGCTGATGATAATGTGCGTGCACACTTGCAGCTATATAGACCGAGTGTTTTGGTGACGTATATACTAGCTGTTTCCAGGAGGTATACGAAATTTGCTAGGGGTGCATCTAGCAAAATATTATATTCCTCCAGCCTCTTTGATCTTTGATCCGGGAAAAGCCTTGTATTTTTCATTATTTCTGCTTTTCTCCCTGTTGTCTTCATCGGGCTTCTCCTTCCCCTCCCCCTTTCTTACTTTTAATTTGTTTGAAAATTCCTCCTTTCTTTCCACTTTCACCTCTTATACCCCTTCTTCGCCCCTACTTCTTTCCTTCTATTATTTTATTGTTTTTTTGCATTCTCCCTTCTCATTATTTTTTCTCGAATGTGAATTCCTCCAGAGTTATTAATTTTGGGTTTATATTATTCTCCCTCGTATTCATTAATGACAAGTTCATTTTACTTGCGTAGTGCAAAGTCAAATGATCCCTGATAAGTTAAAGTTAGAATTATTGGTGAAATAGAACATTACTCACTCCGCTCACAGTGCTGAGCTAACTTCAGTGGGTTTTGTATCCTACCGAGTACCCTTGTAGCACCCGGGTGGAGAGTGGCAACTGCATGTGAGTTAATGTCTTGCCTAAGGACGTTAGTACCGGGCTGGGATTCGAACCCTCAACCCTTGGATTGAGAGTCAAATGAATGAACAACTAGACCGAGACAAATTTCCACTGCTGTACATCAGCGGCGTATAGCATGGGTCCACATTATTGAGGGGCGCTGGTGTGGGCGGGGGGCGCCCTGGTCTTACATAATGCGAATTGATGTAACTTATCGAGACCATTGATTGGCGTGTTGAAGGTTCTTACGATTCACCCCTACCCCTTTTCCCTACCCTTTTCCCTTTTTCTTTTCGCCATTCGATTAGAAGGGGGCACGGGCCTCTTCGTATGCCTCTCTATACCTCTGTTGCTGTTGCCTATATAATAAAGGTGGAATAAATTTTCTTTTCTTTTCATAAAATGACTATAATTTATGATATATTCTTGATAGGTACAGTTTATACCTGCTCATTGATCAATCTAAAGAGTCTCATAAATAATGGATTGATCTATAAGATACTGAGAAGATATAGGCCCATAAACTATATCTATCAAGAATACATCCTATTGTCATAAATCATTTCATCAAAAACGGGTAGGAAATATTTATGGGCAGCATTATATCTATAATCTACGTGTCTAATAATCTTATCTAATAAAACACTAGGTGTTGAAATGAGTTTGCGTCTGACTGAATCTGATTTGTAGTGGCGAAGCCACAGACGGAAGGGGTGCGATGGGGTGCTGGACCAGGTGCATGAACATTTTGTCGCCCTCAAGGTGCGTCCAATAAAAGATGGATTAAGTGCAAAAAAATAAATTTAATAGTTGATATACACCGGTGTGTTGGCTCAGTCAGTAGAGCGTCCGCCTCACAACCGGGAGGTCGTGGGTTCGAACCCCGGCCGCGTCATACCAAAAGACGTTAAAAGATGGGAGTTGCTGCTACCTTGTTTGGCGTTCAACAATAAAGGGATAGAGCAATGTCGATCTGGCGCTGCTCAGTGGCTGCCGGGCTCACGATCAATTGGGCACAAAGAATTTCCATTTTCGGTTTAATAAAATTTGGAGTGGACTTTAAAAGATTATTATTATTATTATTATTATTATTTATTATTATTATTACATACTATGATAAGTAACACTGTAATAATACTTAGTTTTAGTGATTCAGAATTTGTATTAATTCGTTTCTTCTTGGTGTGCATGGTGACCATGATCCCTCGCATAATTAACCCTTACAATTTAGACGATTTAATGATCCATCTTCAATTTTTTTTCTAGCTGCCGATGCACAGGGTACTTTCATTATTTGCTTAAGTGTACATTTAGCAATTTCACCTTTTTATCTACCCCCCGCCCCCACCCCCATAGTTTGTCAGATGCGCTAGTGCCCTTTGGTAAAGCATTAATCCTCATTACCAGGTCCCTCGGAGAGGACCTTAAGCCATCGGTCCTCTGGTTGCTTACTAACAAGCATTTATGCTTTCTTAGCAGTCTGGTAAATAAACCACCACCACTACTACTACTACTATACATAATTATATTATTTTGCTGAAGAAAATAAAAAATAGACAGTAATATATACAAACATATCATTAATTTTTTTTTGTATATACTTTTCAAACAACAGTTAAACCATAATATTTGAATAAAGAATTTCATGTTAGACGTCCTCCTGTCAATGCGAGCGTATGAATTCGAAAATATGGCCGTAATTGTATAGATTCTCTGGTATTTACAGAATTTCAATTAGATCTGAATATGCTGCTGTCTATTACCGTATGTAAATGATTACCAAAATATTTGTGCGCATGCGTCACAATTTCCAAGATGTCTTCTTCCTTGGACCTACGACAAAAACTGAATCAACTACAAATTAGCATTCAAGATGAAAACAAAGCGAGGAAAGAGAGGCCTTCTATTGATTTCAATTTACAATCACCTAAACTGCCTCGGCAGAGGCCAGGTAAGACCAAATATTCCACCTTGATAGTCTCTCAGTGATTTTTAGAGCGCTTATGCAAGCGAATGAGAAGATGGAAGACATCAACATTTACACTGTCATTGCACTCTGCAGTGTCACACTCATAGGGATAATGCACACAGCACAGCGCGCGATGCGCTACGCCAGTGGACATGGTAGAGTCTGGCTGAAAAATCCCCGTCTCGCCTATCGCTTTTGGCGACAGTGTTAGTGATATTATGATGGCATATTCACCTTTTCAATCCTAGAGAATGAATGGAAATTGATTACTTTGAAATAGACCATATTCCATGTAGGCATTTGCACTTCATCAGGTGTTCATGATTGAACTGAAGTCTGGAGATAATTAATTGACATAAAAATCATAGACTGACATTGAAAAGTTTGTGCATGTTGTACGTTGTGCACTTTGTCTTTTGGCATTTTGCTTCAGAAGTTCAGCCTTTACTTCATTCAAACCACCCTTACAAAAATGGCATTTGTTAGCCAGATGTCTCTGTAAGACAAACATTGACTGAACATTCTGATCTGCCATTTTATTCGGCAGCATAGACTAGTAATTTCATGAAAATAAGCGGAAGTCCAGAAAGTGAAAACAGTAATTTATTTTGAATTAAGTGAATGAACTTCTAAATAGTGAACTGTTGGCTGTAGACCATGTGACATGTATAGGAAAATTGCAAAACGGCATGATGCCAGTGCACCATCGGATGTTAAGCATGTGCATGCTCTCAAATTTGATTTATCGTAACCCTGCTAATTGGCCCGCAATTTGAGCAAAATTATATCTCCTTGTGATCGCTCACTGTTATTTATGATGGGGTGTCCAAAATTTGTGCACATTATAAAACAAATCAGGAATGTGAGCTTTGACTATGATTACTCATCGAGTCTATTCTACACAAATTTCTTGCAAGTTTTCAACCAATCAGTAGCAAAAAGTAAGCTAAATTTAACAATACAAATGAATGCCACTAGTAGAACATCTGTTGACACAGAATTTGGAGATATGGCGATCTTTTAAATTAAATGTTGGCTCGCAATTCTCGGCAACTGACAGAAAACATAAATAAAGAATGAAATTAAAAGTGAGAAAAATGAATGGCATTCTATTTTCTCGCATCTTACTCTTGAATATTACAAATGCGAGGGGTGATCGTGGGGGAGAAGGGCGGGGGGGTTGACCTGTTTCCTCCTGTCTGGAATTGATGCATGTTTCCAGTAGGAACCCTTGGTGACAATATCATCTTTGTTATAGAATCCATCTTGCAAGAATTAAGAACCACAATATTCAGTGAGTCTCTGGCAAGCTTTGTGGGAGCAAATTTCGTTTAAGAAGTATCCATAGAATTTGAAAGCATTCTAAACTGAAAGTGGTCTAATGGATTTAAAATGTTCAATTTACATATCTACGTTGCTACACGGCACCCTAACACCAATTTTAATACATCAAAGTCAATGCATTATACATGCAGTCATGTGTGACATGGTGCGAGGGTAAAATGTACACAGGGTAGGTTTGTGTATATATGTCACTGACCATATCTAAGATTAAGATGTACAGTACATCTGTAAGTCTATAGCCGTATGGGAGCTTGGAGGAGACAAAATATGAAGTAAAATGACAAATTTGATTTAATTTATCGTACTGTATATGTACAAATGTAACTTTACCAGACCTGGTAATGTATAGGATCCCTGACACCAAATGACCAAATGTACATGCACATGTAAGTAGAATGGACTTGCCCTTTTACCTATTTGTGTTTTGAAAATAGAAATATGCACCTCTCTTTACTCTGCCATGTTCTTTCTTCTAAATAGCTCTTCAACTAAATCACAATGGAGGGTTATCACCGCACGCAAGGAGGGACAAGAAACATGTACAAATGCCGCTAACATGTGGACCTATCAACAGAAGTACAATAGACGGGTAAGTAGAGTTGCAATTTGAATGAACAATTAGGTTCACACAATAGTGTTAACTTTAAGTCTAGGTCATGAGTTTGAACTTCAACGCTATCTTGTAGGTATGGAAACTGGAAAGTGCGGACGCACTCATGGTCACAAAACCATAAGTTAACTCGGAAGTTAAAAACCACAAGCGATCTTAAGGTTAGCAAGATAACTTACGAGCAGCAGGGATCTTCACTTGAGGTTCTGTGCTGTGCGGATGCAATTAATTTTGAGGTTATGCCAGTTGATGTTTTCAAAGCTTGTACCTATAGTTTAAAATTGTAAATACTTCTAGTTTTGTGAAATCATTGTCGTTGTTAGTGGATCGTTGCTTATAACTTCGAGGTTTAGCAAATTCATGTTTGAAACGACGATGGTCTCCTGGGTACATACATTAGCTACATGTACATGTAGCACGTGTAAGTCTTTGAAATTGAAGCGGGAGGCAGATAGTGGTGCACTACATGTACTATACTGTGCACTTCTCCATCTCGAATTGTGGGTACCGGTAGATTTATGGAAACATCTCATATTGTATACCGGTAAACGTACATGCATGTATTAAAAGATGATAAACTTCTGAGTGTATTGTGGTTTGGGAGAGGGTGTACTACATGCCATTGTATTTATAAAGCTGCTTGAAATGTACCAAAACATACAATGTATGCAATTATTGAGGTGATTGACATACATGTACATGTAGTAATTTGCAGACCATGTACATCTAAAATATTCATGTACTTCTGTTTTGAAGTTCTGTAATAACTAACAAATTATCTGTGTAATCTTTTTGTTCAGTGAACATTAATCTCAGCAAATGTAGGCATGTGTACATGTAGAAAGTAAAAGTAAAATGATTTGTAGACCTCCTAAGAAACAGATTTTGATAGGTACACAATGTTCCTCAAACTTAGAATGTCATGTGCTTAAATAATCCTAAAGTATATTGATGTAATTTGTTTTTATAGAATTGAATTGTGTGAATAATACTGATTGTGTTCCCAAAGGTTAAGCCTCCAGGAAGTTCTTGTTTGACGTCCTGTTGAATGGAATGTAAACAGACTTTCAAAATAACAGATATGTACAGCTTTACTTTTGAATGGCTTTGATGTCCACATTCATTTACATGTACATGATATACATGTTATAATTCATGCCAGCTTATACCTACGTGTGGCATACTGGCATTGCTAGCTGGGAATAAATATATCAATAAATATTCTAAGATTCATTAACAAATATTCTTTTAAATTGCAAAGTTCACCTAAGTGCATAGGTTTTATTTTCCACAACAATAAAAGTGCAAAATTATACAAGGAATAAAAAGCCCAGATAAAGTGAACAACTATGACAAATACAAACAGAATCAAATACAATAGAAAAGTTGTCAAACAAATGATAATTGATCACAGTGTTGGAAAGTGATATACTTATTATTTTTAAAGTCCATCGATCGTTTTATTTCACATTTGTACTACAGGCCTGAAATTGACAGGAAGTTACAGGAAATAATGAAACAGACTGGACTTTTGACAACAGAGGGCAAGGTAAGAACAATATTATTTTCTAATTTGATAAAAAGGAGTGTTCCCAGATACTTATCCCACGGGATATAATGTACTGCAAGTATTGAAGTTTACATTTACAAAGTACTTGATACAAGCCTGAGTTGGTTCAGTTCGTATTAAACCATGCCCAGACCATACCTTCATTTATCCGGTGCCGCTTTCAATTTCCCTTTAAGTGTACCGTTCACCAACAAATATTTTTCTTTGCATGTTGGGGGTTCCATCCATGTCGCTATATACTAATTTTTTTTAAATGAGGTCCAAATGTATTATACACTCTCAAGTCTCCACCAACATAATAGTGACTTGTGAGTAGATTAGTTGCCTCGCCCATACTCGCTTGCGTAGAATAAGGCCTGCACGGAACCCAAGTCGGATTTGGGTTTGGTGTGCAGGGTTTTACGTTATCCTTTATTTTCTTCATACTCCTTTACCGTTGACCTGTAGAATACCTGGGGGATGTTTCACAAAGACCAAGATCAACTTTAAGTTGGACTTAACTATAGCAGGCCATTCATGCCACTGGTTGCTCTCACCATTGGTCTCTAAATTCTGATCTTTAGATAATGTTTTTTCCTTCAATAATGAACTATCAAAACAAGTAAATTCTGTAGATTTGTGACCACGATTTGCACGTCCCTTGAGAGACCAATGCCGGTAAATGGTGGGAGCAAACAGTGACACGAACAGCCTTCCATAGTTAGTCCAACTTAAAGTCGATCTTACAGTTATGTAGTCTTTGTGAAATACCGCCCTGGTTAAGTTTTTTTGAGGTTGATATAAAACATTCTTGGTGTACACAAATTATGTGTTGGGTGATCGGTATCTTTAAACCAGGGCCCCGTTGCACAAAACTTACCATTGATGGTAACTTTGCCATCAATGGTAACTACCATGGAAACATTGATTTTGATTGGCTGTTGAGCCCTGTTACCATGTTAGTTGCCATTGATGGCATAGTTACCATCAATGGTAAGTTTTATGCAACGGGCCTAGCACTCGTAATTTTTTTTGGGGAGCCGGGGGTCTGACACCTTACTGAGACCTTACAAAATGTTGCCCTAGAGAATTTTACATTTTACTCAGGTTGTGAAATCTTCCTTGAACATCCCAATTCCCCTAATAAATTTGGATTTGGTAGTCAGTTGTCTTATTATTTTTCCAGTAATTTCATTGAATTTTTTACAGATTCATGTAGGAATCCTAACTAAAATACCAAATGGTTTTGAAAAGCAGTCATGTGACATTATCACTGGTATAAATACTACTTTTTTGTAAGAGTCATCCATATTTGCAAGCAATGTATTAAAAAAATATCTTGCTAAGAACGCTTTATCACCAAGTACATGTACATGAGTTCGCCAAGTACAATAAAATATATGTGATACGTATTTTATTAGGATTTTAAGAAACAATTCAAGGTGTACTTTGAAAAATCATATGAAATAAATGGGACAAAACTTTGGTTGTAAACATAAACATTTAGATTTTGCCTGCCCTGCCAGTCCTAGAAAGATCCCCTAGTTTCAGTGGAAGTGCAGGTCATGGATCTACACGCGAGACCCTGCAAGTCCCTCTTCAGGAAATTGAGCATTAATTTCAATTACCTGAATTGCCAACACAGAGAAGCACAACACTTCCTGTCCCCAAGGGGGCCTGGTTCGGTTGCCATGCCGATGTCAGCTATCGGACATGTCAAAACTCTCCTCCGGTAAGGTGCTAACTTTAGCCAGCGCCTGAGAGTGGCTCTTACCGTAATTCAGCCGGAGACCGGCCTATAATTCGGGCTCGACACTCGAGTTTGGTCTTGGGAATCGTGCTTTACATGTAATTTCACACTTTCGTGCTTGAATTGGGAAGGATATGTTCAATAAACTTAGGGACCAAGGGAGACAAAATGTACTGCATGTCAGCCCAGCGCTCCTCTCCTCAGTCTACTGCATGTGCATTTCAAGTGTGTGCCAGGGTCTACATGACTTATATGTTGTGTACATGTAATTTTCACTGTACATGTTTAATATTCATTTGCAAATATGATGTGAAAAAAGGCAGGCCTTGACACTAACAGGCACCCTAGACGCACAGGCGCCCCAAATCTAGGTGGAACCCCAATACATTTCAAAAGTTTCAACGTACAGTACATGTATGGCTCAATGCATGTAGACCAAAAAAATGTAAATCCGGACCCCCAACTAAAAAAGGTTAGTGTTGAACCCTGAAAGGGGTTGTGCACAACGTACAAAGTTGTGTATACTTCAAATGTTTGGCAATGGAAAGATACACACAAACAAATTTGATAGTATCAGATCTGATCAAGGACACGTTACGGGAACTTCTCAGGTGTTGAAGTTTTGAAGGTACGTGAAGAAACTCTTGCGTCACGGCTTCCTGGAGCGATTCCTGAAGCGATTGCTGAAGCGATTCCTTCAAAGATCTAGGGAATTCACCCTAATCCATTATTGTTATGTGCAGGGGAAACCTTTAATCCGCTACATGTGTAGATTCTTTCGAGCGTACCGGTCTCGGGCCCCACAAGCACAACTAGGCCATGTCATTGCACTTGCTCACAATGCCAAGTTGAGCTTTCAGAATCTTTAAACTTGCTTTGAGACTGAACTCCCAAAGAAGAAGAAGAAAAGAAGGAGAAAAATCTGCCTTCTAATGTAAGGAAAAATAGACATTTACACATATTCCATAACAGTGTCCGTGTTCATTGAAGAAGAAATCTACATGTACATGTATATGTACAATTTTTTTGTACATGTATATTTCAAAATTCACTGGAAACATTTTAAAGGTGGCAATGAAAAGGGGAGGGGCACACAACTAAGTTTGATAGAACTTCATAAGTACTTACAAGATTATTCATATTTTATCTGTGGCCATGGGTATCTGGTGCAGTATAGTACCAACAATATTGACTGCTTTGAGGTGCAGTGGGGATTATGCTTTGTATAATATGATCTCAAAAAGAAGTTAACATTTTCTATGCTAGAACCCATATCAGGCTAAGAACCCCTTTGCAGGCTTTCGTGCTATCCTTATATTTCGTCTAGTTGATGTTACACATGCACAAATTATGTTCTAAATTGACCGGTCCCTTACTATAAACTGACATTTGAGATGTCTTTTTCAGTGATTATTAACACAAAGGAATTATATTGAATTTGTGTACTGGTTATTGCACTGACACGTGTGTTTGTGTTGACTGTTCTTGCAGCGTTATCACATCAATGTAGAGAGTCTCGAGTCGATAGGAGAACTTGGTTTTGGAAGCTGTGGCCATGTGATTCGTATGAGGCACAAGGAGAGCGGCACAATACTAGCTGTGAAGGTAAGTTGTGTCTTTCACAGAATTAATACCTATGTAGCAGGTCAGAGTTTTCTAACGTTTTAAATGAATCCTCAAATTGGCATTTATTGTTTTTCAATTTCCACTATTTCATAGTTCAGAAATATGAAAATGTATGCTAATTGAACCGATGTGCATGAAAATAATCGGCAAGAAATTGCCACTTTGTACACAAAGATAGTACTTATTGATTTCACTTCCCATTGCCAATTTAGAGATTTCAGTGATTACTTTTGATTAAATCATTCTTATTCATGAACACAACAATGTATCGCAACAGAAATCGACTCAACTTAACTTCAGATATTTAACTGGTTTAATTTTAGATCTTAAAGTAATACTTATTGGAAAAATGCTTTCTGAGATACTGTACATGTTCTATTTGAAGTGAAAGTAGGCATGGCATTTTTCTTTTAAGCCTCAAAATCTGTTTGAAAAACCAAGCAAATGTTTATTATAAGTTTGGAAGCTAAAAGTACTACACTGTCAAGTTTTAAAGGACACAAAACAAATTCTACGTTTATTTTTTCTTGCAGCAAATGAGAAAATCTGGAAACAGAGGAGAACGATCTTTTAGAAAAAATCAGGCCATTTTTATCACATGTTTGAAATTAAAATGTACCACATTTCATCAAGTTTTAAAGGAAAGAATACAAATTCTATGTTTATTTATTTTTCTTGCAGCAAATGAGAAGATCGGGAAATAAAGAGGAGAACAAGAGAATTCTAATGGACTTGGATGTTGTACTCAAAAGTCATAATTGCCCTTTCATCGTGCAATGCTTAGGGGCCATAGTAACGCCTGTAAGTATACACCAAGGTTGTTTGTCCATTGTTAATCCCATGTGTTCGCCATGGCTTGGGTGTCTGGGATGCTGAATCATTATTATTGTCATTATTTTATTCACCAAAGACAAAATCAAGAAAACAGTGAATACAAAGCAACAGTAAGGTTTGAAGTCCATGTAAGTCACATGGATGCCAGGAAGAGATAATGATTAACTAAATAACTATAACCGGGGGATCTCCTTTTCCAATCCATTTGACTTTACATAAATAAATAGCACAGAATAGCAACATATAACGAATAATGAATTGCAAGTATTAAAGTGACTCGGTAACATTGCCTCAGATTCTGAAACAAAATCCTTGATTTAGCTCATGCTGCAATCATAATTATAAACCTTTAGGTCAGTCAGGAATCCCATGACTTTTACAAGCCCATCGCCTGTCTGATTATCAAGATATTTATGATTGGAAATCGAAATTTCATTTTTCGTTTTCTTAACGGTTTTTATAACACTACAGTCTATTCGGGAAAATGAGTATGGTAAAACCGGTCACTCAAAGATTTTTACTTTTTTGAGGCAATTTTTTTAAAGGCTTCAATATTACACCATACCACAGACACTGATAACACGTAGGGCCATGCATCTCAGATTTGACATTGTTAAACGATGCCTTTAAAGCAGACATGATATTCTCCCAAGTTAAATTGGAATTCAGATTTTTCAACTTTCCTATCAATGAATTTAATTTTCCCATCATTTTTGTCCGACTGTAATTTTATACACAAGTTCAGCATTTTATATGGGCACCAAATATGTTGCAGCTGAATTATTTTGGGTAGATACATGTATGTCTAATTTCTACCTGCGATGCGCACGCTGAAAGGACGTTCCATACAACATTACCACTGCGTAGCTGTGTGCGCCAAAGACGCAAATGTATAACGTTTATACGCACTGCCCTAAATTAGGTCGATGAGTTTCTCAAGTTAGTGATCGCAGTTGCAGCTAGTATGTAGTGCATGCACTTTGCTTGACGATTGCTACATGGATTAAAAGCTATCATAAAATATAAAGAGGTTAGATGAAAAGAGTTTTGGTTTGTGAGGTCAGATGTTAAAGGTTACAGGATCATTGATTAATGAACATATTTATAACGTAGCCATATTAGAGACACAGTCGCCTCCGCTACAAAGTAGCCGGAGGCATTATGTTTTCTGGTTGTCCGTCCGTCCGTCCGTACGTCCGTACATACGTATGTCCCGTTCTCGTGATCGCGTTATCTGAAGAACCGATTGATGGATTACCGCCAAACTTGGGTCATGTATGTATCTTGCAGAGCTAATGAACTGATTAGATTTTGGGGTCACGAGGTCAAAGGTCAAAGGTCACAGGGCTCATTATGTATGCAAAAATAGCTAGTGATCGCGTTATCTCAAGAACCGATTGATGGATTACCGCCAAACTTGGGTCATGTATGTATCTTGCAGAGCTAATGAACTGGTTAGATTTTGGGGTCACGAGGTCAAAGGTCACAGGGCTCATTATGTATGCAAAATAGCTTGTGATCACGTTATCTCAAGAACCGATTGATGGATTACCGCCAAACTTGGGTCATGTATGTATCTTGCAGAGCCAATGAACTGATTAGATTTGGGGTCACAGGTCAAAGGTCACAGGGCTCATTATGTATCCTAAAATAGCTTGTGATCGCGTTATCATTAGAACCAACAGATGGATTACAATCAAACTTGAATTTTAAAAATTGCTTCCATTTTGGTTTGTAAAATTGCTCTATGGCAGAGGCATCATTTTCGACTGCGCGCAGTTGAAGTTCCATCTAGTTTAAAGGTGGTTTACTGTGTCATTAATGGATAGGGCTTTATTACAATGTCCCATACAGACCCTGCAAAGAGACACAGCAATCGCCATTGCTCTATGTACCAAGATCTATTAACCCTTTCAGGACATGATTTATTTTTAGGGCTAAATAGATCACATAATGTTCTTCAAATTGGCAACAATAATATTTTTGTTATTGCTACATTGTTCAAATAAATTGCAAAGTCTCTGAAAACAATAAACATAGGAATGAATATTGTTGAAAAGTTGAAAACATTGACAATTTTGATCCAAGGACGATGATTTTGAATCTCACAGCATGTTGCCAATTTAAGGATTTTAGAGCTTATTTTTGTTTTTAAAATTCCTAGCATCAAACGCAATACAGTAATGAAACAAAAATAGATGTAGTGTGCGCAGAAAATGTTTCCCTTTCTACTCTCTACTATCTTGCCTATTTTGTAGGGCTCTGAATAAAAAGTGATTGAGCCAAACCACAAAATGCGATAGAGTTAATGTTGCCAATTAAAGAGACAATCGGTTATTAAATACACTCCGCAGCTTCCCCTATGAAAGGAAGCTGCCCATTCCCTTTGTTCAGTCAAGTGTCCAGACCGTTCTGGAGGCAAGGTATGTACCTGAACATCTGGTTGACAGTGGGTGCATTTTATACCCACTGTGCATTTTTTGGCAGAGAGAGGAGGGAACAGCACGTGAAGTAAAAGGTTAAAAGTTCGATTCAGCCAGGCCTTTTTGTTGCAAAGGATATCCTCTCAATGAGAGACCTTGGCCAACGCTCGACATGTCAAAACCTTGTGAATTTGGAAAAACAAAATATGGAGCTTTAGCAAAATGATTGCTTATGACCGCCCTGTATTAATTTGAAGCATTAGATGCAGGTTCAGCAAAAGGAATCGGTATCCATTTGAATCACTGATTGAAATAATGATTTATTCTATTCTAAAGTCGAGGATTAAAATTCTGTTTCTCTCATCAGTTAGGATCAAAATCATTATTTTTTGATAGATGAAGCAATACACCAACCCTGGTTAGAAGTTTTATGATTTTATTGAAATTAATTTCTACACTTACGGTCCTAGGACCAAAATGTAAATGAGGACTCTGCTGTTGGGCCAAGTTCATCTTCTTGTTCCTTCCTGTTGAAAATGATATTTACATAGACGATGTTATCAGAAACCCTCATAAGCAGGAGAGTTTTAAAAAAAAGTATTAAAACTATCCACTATTGGGTTATTAATGTACTAAGAGAGGAAATAGTGGGGGGACTATATGCTGAAAGTATATTGTAAAGTTGAATGTTGGTACATGTACCTGCTATTTCTAAGTTAACATTGTATGTCTTTATTCTTTGACAGAGTGAAGTGTGGATTTGCATGGAGCAGATGGCCACATGCCTGGACAAACTCATCAAGAAGCTCAGAGAACCTGTTCCGGAGCAAATCATCGGCAAAATGGTCGTGGCAGTAAGTTTCAGACGTTGTTACAATCTTCAATCGTACAGAGAACATTCGGATGAATGCACCGCTAGGGATATGCAGAACTTCTGTCACATCTTTGCCATGGAGTAACAACAGATTACGAAATAGAAAATTATACAACTTGATATGATTTTGAAGTATTACCAGATTGTTCATTTATCTTGTTATCCTGCCTCTTTTAGGGGCACTCTAATTTTGTGTTGTACTGTGCCAAAGATATGTTCAATATGTACAACTTATGTCAAGACGTGTCATGGAAAAAAAAACTAACATGCATTAAGGAAAGCAGCAGCAGCAGACCACAAAACCACGTAGTAAAACAAAAATCTCATTTGAACAGGATATACTTTTGTGTAGAACCCATGTCCTCAGTTGTTAGATTACCAGAAAGGTTTGTTGTATTCTTTGTGCTAATGGTATTGTCAACGTTTGTGTGTTAATGTTAGAAATGCATGCTTAAAGGCATCGTTTAACAATGTCAAATCTGAGATGCACGGCCCTACGTGTTATCAGTGTCTGTGATATGGTGTAATATTGAAGCCCTAAACAAAATCGCGCTTCAAAATAATCAAGAAGTGCCTCAAAAAAATTAAAAATCTTTGAGTGACTGGTTTTACCATACTCGTTTTCCCCAATAGACTGTAGTGTTATGAAAACCGTTAGGAAAACGCGAAATTTGGTTTCGATTTCCAATCATAAATGTCTTGATAATCAGACAGGCGATCGGCTTGTAAAAGTCATGGGGTACCTGAATGACATAAAGGTTTATAATTATGATTGCAGCATGAGCTAAATCCAGGATTTTGTTTCAGAATCTGAGACAAAGTTACCGGATCCCTTTAAAGGGATCCGGTAACTTTGTCTCAGATTCTGAAACAAAATTCTGGATTTAGCTCATGATGCAATGATAATCATAAACCTTTAGGTCAGTCAGGAACCCCATGACTTTACAAGCTGATCGCCTGTCTGATTATCAAGATATTTATGATTGGAATTACAAATTTTGAAAACCGTTCGCCTGATGGTTTTCATAACACTATAGTCTATTAGGGAAAACGAGTATGGTAAAACCGGTCAATCAAAGATTTTTACTTTTTGAGGCACTTCTTGATCATTTTGAAGCGCAATTTTTTTAGGGCTTCATTATTACACCATATCACAGACACTAATAACATGTAGGGCCGTGTATCTCAGATTTAACACTGTTAAACGATCCCTTTAATATTGTCCATGGTGTGCTCTTAAAATTCCAAGATTTTTCCAGAGATCAGTCAAATCAGGATGTAATTTTTCTTACTGTATTGCAGATTGTGAATGCACTGAACTACCTAAAAGAGAAACATGGTGTCATGCACAGAGGTGAGTTGGATGGACCTTGTAGTCCAGTGGTTTGTTTTTCATGTTCGAAGTGTCGCAAGTTCTAGGTTCAAATTTCTACCCTCTGCATGGGATGCTGTCAGGGTACATGTTTGCTGTTATAGCTCATGTACAGTTTGGATAGCTAAAAGGAAATTGGAAAGGAGTGTGTTATATATAGTCTCATCACTCTCGGGTTGTTTTCCTTGTATGAAAAGATATATGTACGAAATCAATTGGTACTATGGAAAATCGTTTAAAAATTGTGATTGTAAGATACCATAATGCAAAAAATACATGGAGTTTATTATGTTTGGTTTTGCTTATAGACACTGTCATAATAGATTCTTTGGATTTGAGATTCTTATTTTTCAAATGATATCTTAGAGGACAAGGTAGATCATGTTTAAATAATAATAATAATAATAGTTCAGTTCTTGTATAACGCATAATACGTTATGAAATAACATCTCTATGCGCTTCCAAAGAGCTTTGGACATTATTACCCTAGCTTTAGCTCCGGCAGCCGTTATCAGCGCACAGTGCATTTCAAGGAATAATCCTACCAGGTACCCATTTACCTCACCTGGGTTGAGTGTGGCAAATGTAGATCAATGTCTTGCCAAAGGACATTAGTGCCGTGGCGGGACTCGAACCGCGGACCTTGTGATCGACAGTCCGGTGACGTATCCACTTGACCACAACACCTAAATATGTTTTAAAATCATTTATTCTCTCTCTCTCTTCTTATTCCATTTTTTAAATACTTTTTTATGCATCCATTGTTTTGTTTTGTACTTTCTAATTGCTCTTCCTCCCATTTTATTCATTGCTTCTCTTTCTCTCACTGTGTCTCTCCTACTTGCATCTTTAACCCTTTTCTCTATTTCCAATTGCATTGAGTATTTCTGTCCCATTTCTATCCTTTCTTCTTTGTGTGGTTCTTCCTCTTCCGCTCTCATCTATTATCACTATCCCTTCTCACCCCCTCGCTTTTGGTCATCCTCTTTCTCTCTCGTTCCATTTTAACATTTCTTTGCTGCTTGTTTCCCTGCATGTCCGCACAGACGTGAAGCCATCAAACATGCTCTTGGATGAGAAGGGTGTGGTCAAGCTATGCGACTTTGGTATCAGTGGCAGACTAGTCGACAGCAAGGCCAGAACGAGGAGTGCCGGATGTGCAGCGTATATGGCGGTGAGTATCTCTTAGGCCCTCAAAGCTTCGCTGTTACTGTAAAAGCAAATATTTCCCCCTTCGCAGATTGTTTGCCGATGTCAGAGACGCAGACTCTTTGTTGTTTGCATGGTTATTAACCTAGGGTGCTTACAGGTCATGTTCTTACGTTCTTTGCCAATTTTTTTCCTGCATTTGATTTGTGACGAGAAAACAAAATCATGAATGTTGCAAAAATAATAGCTTAGTCAGTATTTCATCGACCACAGGAAAGCTGATAAGCCCTTCTGAAAAAAGAAAGAAAAAAAGACATTGTGAGATGCAGTGAAATATTAGCTCCTTGGCAAAAGCATGTGGGTAGAACAAAAAAGAAAACCATTTAATGTAATTGTAGTCCTAGGCATAGTGATACATGTGTGCTTTCTGATGAAAAAAATACATACAATAGAATATGGAAGGTAGAAGCTCTGTTTTGATTTGTCCTCACTCATCACATCAAAGGTGACCTTATGTAAATGACATAAGCAGACTATAGAAAAGGGGCCAATTATCACCCCCTCCTCCCAAATTAGGAAACTTCTAGAAAATCAAAGAGAATAAAGGGAGAAATACTAACAGAAAGGCCTGCACAGAAGTTTCCTCAACAGTTGCCTTCAGTGCATGCTTTAGATAGTGTGTATGTGTCAATTAGTCACAGGTGGCTTTTCTTCTTCTAGTAATCTTTAAGGGCTACGCAGCCTATAAATCCACTTAGAGTCCTTTAAAAAAAGAAATCTAACCTTGCAATGTCTCTTTATAGAATTGATATCTAAGACTGATATGTTGAACTTAAGGTACCTCTGTGGATCCCCAAACATCCAAAATATTTATGGTGATTGAGACAAATATTGACAATTGCAAACATCCAATTTTTGTACCTAGCCTTGCAATGTCTCTCAATGAAATTAACATTTGAAACTGGTACATTGATAATAGGATACGAGTATGGATCCCCATATATCCTAAATATTTATGGTGATTGAGACAAATATTGACAACCGCACACATCCCATTTCATGGAAGAGGCGATAAAATATTGATGGAAAATGTACCGGATGGAAGAACAATAACCTTTATCACTTCGTGGTTGTTGGATACTGGAATATCAGGAAAGTGTCACACGCCCGGGTACTGCACAAGAAACCGACTATCGGTATTATAGTGAAACCTGCATTAGCAACCACCTGTATAGAAAGGCCACCTGCCTATAAATGTTTTTTTCCCTTGACTAATGTTTGTCTTTTAAAGGTGTACTAAAGAATACTGTATTTAAAGATCGCCTGCCCATAAAGACCACCTGCCCATAAAGACCACCTGCCTATAAAGACCACTTTTCTTGCCTCTCTGAGCGGTCTTTATAGACAGGTTCCTCTGTATAACTACATGTGTTCCTCTTTCTCGTACAGCCGGAGCGGATAGACCCACCAGATCCAAATAATCCAGACTACGACGTCAGAGCCGATGTCTGGAGTCTAGGAATTTCACTGGTAACTATTTCATTGGCATCATATATTGCAATTAGAGAAGTGAATTAATTTTTGCTATGTGATTGATGATACATTGAAATGGGTGTTCAGATAGTTAAAACTTCTAACAAACAGCAATGATCAGGTAGGCAGCTGTGGACCATTGTAGGTACAGATTGCAAGCCTCAAAAGGACCAAGTAATGGAGGACCTATGTATTTCTCACGTTCTTTTCTTATGACTTTCCAGGAAAAGTTCTGAGAAAAGAAGAAGAGGATAGTAATTTCAGTGGCCCCCCTCTCCTTCATAAAATCTAAACAGGAAGCCATGAGCCAGTTTTCTTTTCATTGGAATCCTGGGAAAATCAGGAACAAAAACGAAAACAAAATACCTCCAACATAAGTGAACTGCTACTGTGATTCATGTGTAATCCTATCGTTGTTTAACATTTATGATTTAATAAACCTGTGACAGACTTAGGTTCAAAACTTCTTAGTGGTGTATTTCAAAACCACAAATAGAGGTACATTTAGATCTTTAATAAACTTAATAAAAAGTGAGGCATGTAACTTTATATCAGATTTCAATGCATTGACCATTTATCATTGATTGATATGTGGAATTAGCAACTGGGGAATTCCCCTACAAGAATGTAACTTTATCCCAGATTTTCAGCGTATTGACACTCCATTATTAAATAAGTTGTGTATTTCAAAACCACAAATGCATGTATATTTGACAGATCCCTGGTAAACTTAATAAACATTGATTCATTTAACTGTATATCAGATTTCAATGCATTGACCATTTTATCCTTGATTTATAGGTGGAATTAGCAACTGGGGAATTCCCCTACAAGAATTGTACAAATGACTTTGAGGTACTAGCCAGAGTGTTGTCAGAGGATCCCCCACGGCTTCCGCTCAAGAGAGGCTTTTCGGTTGACTTTCACTCTTTCATTCAGTGCTGGTGAGTATATCCTTTAGATATATACCGGAACAGTTAACAACAGAATTATTCGTACCCTTACCACATTTTGTGATTTTTTTGTTGTTGAAGTTTGTGAAAATTTGATTCGTCCTGATTAATGTTTCTTGAGAATGCAACATTTCAAAGCTTACATCTAAAAGTATTCCACAAAGGCCCTAATTCAACCCGTGTACTTTTCATTCTGGCGTTACAAAAAACACAAATAACATAAACTTTATAAAGGGGTATGAATAATTCAGTTGAACTGTATGTAGGGAGCAGTGTCAAAAATACTTTCCTCTTCGCGGGGGCGCCTGTTTAGCAAATTTTGTTGTAAAAGTGTGATTTTATCACAGCAATATTTAAGCCTTTTTTTTTTTTACCGCAGCTCTTAGTTTACCAGAGCTTTTTTTTTAGCTTTGAGAGCTGAATCACTCATCGCTCTCATCTATTTTAGACGCTGGTAGAGAGGGCATCAAAGTGGTCTAGCAAGTGCTCTGGTGACATTTGCTCCGGGCATTATTTCATCTAAGATGGCAGTGTAGGACTTGTTCTAAGATTATGGTTAGGGTCAGGGTTAAAGGGATTGGGTATCTTTGTCTCAGATTCTAAACAAAATCCTGGATTTAGCTCATGCTGCAATCATAATGATAAACCTTTAAGTCAGTCAGGAATCCATGACGTTTACAAGCCGATCGCCCATCTGAATATCAAGATATTTATGATTGGAATTCGAAATTTCAAAAACCGTTTTCCCAATGGTTTTTATAACACTACAGTCTATTTGGGGAAAATGAGTATGGTAAAACTGGTCACTCAAATTTTTTTACTTTTTTGAGGCACTCTATGATCATTTTGAAGCACGATTTTTTTAGGGCTTCAATATTACACCATATCACAGACACTGATAACACATAGGGCCATGCATCTCAGATTTGGCATTGTTAAACGATGCCTTTAAGGTTCGGTATGAAATTGGTTCAAGGATGGAAGTTGGAAAAAACAGTCGCTGTAGCCTGCATCCTATAATCGTATTGAGAAGATGAGGAGAGAGGTAGATAGAGGAGGCATAGGAGCACTTTTATTAAAGCACTATTATTTAAAGCACTTTTAGTACATGTCAATTGAAGAAATAAATGATAAATATGCCCAAATATGAACAAGAAAGAGAAGAAACATAAGAAGGCAGGAGTTACAAAGGAAGTGGCTGAGGATGAAAATGATGTTGTGAGTCATTATTGAGCTGTCGATGTTAATCTTGACTGCATTCAGCACCTGTTTTTTTGTCAGGGAGATTGTTTTATAGATAACATTATGCAAGTCATTCTTCTTCTTTTCCCTCCCATTGTTTCTTTCTACAGCTTGACAAAAGACTACAATAAAAGACCTAAATACAAGCAACTCATGGTAAGTATACTTGAACCCCAAGTAGAGAATTGTTCTGATATATTCAAGTTACGCTATCACTTGAAAATGAAGAAATAGGATTACTCTTCTTGGACAAGAGGAAAGAACAGATTTGAAAAATTTTTGTAAATAGTTTTTGTTGTTTTATGTTTAGTTTCGTTTTATTATGCCTCCACACCGAAGTAGCCGGAGACATTATGTTTTCGGGTTGTCCGTCTGTCCGTACATACATACATATTCAATCCTTTCATTATGTTATAATTGACTTAATGCTTTACTATTATCATAATTATACTATAATATCATATATCGAGACAAGTTATTTGTATTATTTTAGTTTACTTATGTATAAGACAGGAATTTTGTTATGTATTACATTTTTTTTTTATGTGGACAGGGGTGAGTCCTAGGTATTTGGTTATTTGGTGTCCCATCTGTCACAAAGTATTGTAGAGTTCTGAACATGTATTGACATCAAATTTTTAAACTTATTTCATATTTGGTCTGATTAAAGCTCTAGTACAGTGTAATACAATCATCAGATGTATAGTAAAATCTTAGATGTGATTTGTGATGTATGGGACAATAGCTTGGACTTATCCCAAAATTAAATGAACTTGAAAGCACTAATGAAAAAAAGAAGACAAATTTGAATCATGTACTTAACCCCCTAATTAAAAAAAAAACTTTGCCATTACTTCTTACATACAGTACAAGTCATTATGATTATAAACCTAGTGATTACAATATCAATGATTACAAAAAAAATGTTCTTTGAATTAATCCATTGCCGAGAGGGTACTAAAACTTGTCTTCACTCCATCTCCCTACAGGAGCACAGCTTCTTCAAGAGGTACCTGGTCGCCAGGGTGGACGTTGCGTCCTGGTTCGCATTGGTCATGTACAAGGTCAGGACGCAATCGAGCCGGCAGGATAGGCACACCCCCTAATGGTCGGCCAAGCTCCGCGGGCGTCCATCACACCTCTGTGACAACAGTGCAACATATCTTGCACTCTCTTTGAACATTTTAAAACCAGCACCGGTCCACGCACCGGGCGTTGTTGTTGCACCATTTCAGGAAACGTTTTCTTCAGGATCCGTCCTGTGGACGTACATGGACCGATTTGCCGACAGAGCGCTTAAGAGTGAGGCACCCTTTTCGCAGTGCAGGTGCACGCAACCAGTTATATTTTACTATAAGTATACTTTTTTTTGACAGCCTCCTCGTTGCACATGGGCTCAGTCTTGTGATGCAGAGGCGGAGGTGGACAATTCCATGATGTTATAACTTCATGTTTGTGTGTTTAGAGTCGTCACTGAAACCACTATACTGGTTAAATGACTTTGACAAACCTCGTTGATGAATGAATAATTAGGTAGCAATCTAGCCATAAACCCTCATTGTACAAAAGAAGAGGAATATTACAGAAGAAAAAAAAAATCATGATTTGTAAGATATGTGGATGCAAACTAGAGATGTTTTATATTTCTGCATCATATTGGTCTCTGCTCCTTATTCAACTCCTTTCAATTAATCATTGTGTTTTGTAATTTATATTCTTAAACTAAGCATGTACTACGTTCGTGGTAACGGACATTGTGTAATCTTGATATTTAGCGTTACTGCATTTCGGCGAATCCCTTGCGAGTACAGACTTAATCGCGTTTTTCATTGAACTATTCTCCTGTCTGCAAGGGCATCACTTTAAAGTTAACAAACGGTACTTGCTTTTCTATTCAATTGATTTCTCTAACAGGCCACGGTAAGCTCTCGTTTGCATAATATTTGATACTATACACAACTACCACAAAGACAATACACACTTATATTTAAGTCCTCATCCACGAAGCGGGGCCTCCATCCGAACACGGGAGAAATAAGCATTCTCGTCAATAGCTCAAAGACTCGGGCAACATCAAGGGTTCACAGGGCATACATAGCCTGATTTATCCTCTATCTCCGGCTTGAGATGCACTGAGGCTCTTTTATTGTATTGTATTGGTTTATTGAGATAAAAATCATCAAACATGCAGCTGATAGCTGAAATTGTTAAATGTACAGAGTAAGAAATTACATGGCATAAAGGTACGTTCATAACACATTAAAAGATATAGAAAACTAAACAAGTACTGTGTATATTTAAATACGATTTACAAGTTTCATTGATAGTATTGTTATTTGTTTTCGAGTGAAATAGAAATTTGATAATTAAAAATTTAAAGGTTTATTACAACAATGACGAAGTAGGTAGCCTAGGAAAACTGATAGAGATTGTGATTTCCCAACCACAATTATGTAAGACGACCGCTCTTTACCAAGTACATGTATGAACGAGTATTTGTTGAATTCACCTCGTTAAAGTACAGGGTCAATGTTGGGTTATAGGATCATATTAACAAATCTGCCCAAAGTTCAATTCCCAAAATACTACCACAATTTATGAAAATGGAGAACTGTCGATATAATATAATAGCAAGAAAAAAACAGGGGATGAAAAACGGGGGATGGGGCATACATGGTTTGGTATGAGACCAGAGTTAAAATGAACAAACATGTAAGGAAAGTGAAGTTTTGGATCTGAAACCGCTTGTTTTGGAGCAATTAGATAGTCTTGAACTTTGCCAACTATCCCAACATTCTCTGTACCAGTATGTAGTATCAATATTGGACCCGAGCTACAGACAATGTGATCTCCCCCTGGTGGCGAATATTGTATATTGCTTGTTAGTTTTGCTGCTCGACTCGATTTCCTTTTAGGTTCGTTGAAAAGTGGATGCATCCATCAGAGAAATTTGAAATCGGATTATGTCCCTCTATTTTTTCACTGTGGTTTGGAAGTATTATATACAAATGAACAATGCACCGATTCATTATGGGAGAGGGGGCGTAATGTTACCACTCATGGGAGATTGGTTTTGCCCCTGGCGGTGTTCTGAGGAATCTAAGCATCTCATGACATTTAATGGAGATGCGCGTATGTGATTTTTTAAAATGGGATCATGACTTTCTACATTGTCTCACTTGTGATGTATTGGGCCCGTTTACACTTGCAAGTATTTGCGTTTCCCTTTAGGAGTATCTCGGAAGAGTGTTCACCATGTACATGTATGAGGTTCTTATAATGAGATCACAACTTATTAAAATGTCTCGTCTTTGATCTATAAGGCCCTGTTTATACTCTCAAGTATTTGCATTCCCTTTAGGAGTACCTCTGAAGAATATTTGGCCACGTTTGTTATTTCTTAAAATGGGATCATAACTTCCTACAATGTCTTGCCTGTGATGTATGAGGCCCCATTCACACTCACAAATAAGTGCGCTCTTTTCAAGAGCATCTCAGAAAAAACGATTTAATTGAACAAATTACATTTATCATGCTTTTTCTATGCCTATGTACATTTCCTTTCATAGATTTTGGAAGTTAACTCTTTTAAGGGTGTCACAGAGAAAACAGTTTATTTGGAGACTTCACGTTTTGCACGCCTTTTGTGGGCTTGCGTTCGTTACTCTTTCTTTCAAGCTAAAAGTATTTGTTAAAAAACTTATAGGAATGTACCAAACCATTCTTCTCCAGCTACATACATGTGTGGGCTCCTGTATCAAGTTTCCTGGCAAAAATTGTGTATTCATTCTTAAACAAGGGCACTCTTATGAAGATCAAACCCACCAAGAACGCTCTCTCATTTCATGAGTTGGAATAGAACTGGAGGCAAACAAGAACGGAAATGGATCAAAATGGATAAAACGCTTTGCTTTGAGAAATTGAGATATCCTTCCATCAAGTGAGATGACCTTGAGCGATTGGGTTCTTCACAAAATTATAGTCTGCACTCACCCATGAAGGCAACAAGATCTTTGCCATCCCCAACTAATCTTGCTCCCTGCCCAGAATTTCAAGGAAACACAGCTTCGATTGCCCTAGAGGCATTTTGGGATTTTCCCCTCGTTTGTTTTTCACAAAGAACTTTCTTTAGAACTGATTTCAAAATAATGCAAGGCATTTTGTGATGAACAATAATTTCTCAGAAGAAAGAAAGACATGGTAAAATTTAATCTCTTAGCAAAGTGAATTACCTACAAATAAGGGAAGAAAACGTTTTTTAAAATGATCTTTTAAAGACTAGGTAGTCAGTTCCGTGTGCGTAATGAATTTCTGTGCGAAGAAGAAGCTTATGTGCAGTTCAGAGGGATTTGTCGACTTTTGAACGCAGATATGTAGAACGAAAGAATAAGTGATTAATGTATAGATTGAATATAAGCAATTAGAGAAAATGACTACTATGCTCCGATGCACAATTCCCTGCCAGTGACTTGCTTACATAGCTCACCTTTGCAATTCCTAATTTGAGATACTTGTGACTTGAGTCCCTCCACCTGTCCACTGGTAACAAGTAACGCTGCAATTGCTGCGGGTGGGTGGGCTTTGGGGATCAGTAGAGGCTTAGCGGCATTGAGAGGTGTTCTAGTGATGCAGGGGAAGTGGCATCAGGTTTCATCCAGGTGCATCGGCTCGGGTGTTTGTCAGCGGAGTCCTCATTACTAGTTATCTACCTTGATACCCCAAACCGCAAAGGCTCGTTCAGACACGCCTCGGTGCGTTTTTATTATAAAAACATGAAGTGTAATAAGCTCCACATTTCTGTACCGTCTAAGACAGAGCTCAGTGAATTCACGCAAGTCCTTTGTTGCGCATAGTTGCCGTTCATTTACACAAGAAAAAAAACCTGCAGCTTTTTGCGGCTGTTTACTGCGACATATCTGAATAGGCTTTCAAAGTGTTGTCGAATATTGGTCATGAGATTTTAAATGAAATACCCATTTGTTGAGCTGTAACAAGAACATGCAGATTTGGTAACGTCGATACCATTTAAGTCTTGACCTAAAAGCAAGCCGTGATACTAGCTAAGCTAGGCAATCAGAAGTAGAAAATCCTGAAGTCTTGTCTGAAACAACCTTACAGATACACCTGTCGAAGTGTCGATTCAGCCTCGTTGTCATACTGTGGGTGTTTGGGATAGAGATTTTTGAGGGGGGCTTGAATGATTTAGCATGGACCCTGGTGAGGTTTCTGGTACACTCCCAGGTAGTATCTCTATGGTTGTGCATGGTTCAAGAGGTGGAGTTCTGAGAAAGGTGACATTTTTGTGAGGAGCTTTTCCGTTTTAAAAATGTTAGTATGGATGAGTATAGAAGGAAAAATGTCCACTGAAAAGGATGGCTCTTCAAATGCTGTCATATTCTGAACATGACGAGTAACAGCTAAAGGTTGTGGGCCACACTTTCATGCCTCATGTTTGTGTAGTCCCATACACTCATTTCTGAGTACAGTGCATGTCAATTTTTATCAAGACTGGGCCAATTCCTCGTCACCTTTGACGATTCCAAAACGTCACAGTATACACCAATACTGAAATGCCACATGTTCAACCTTTTCTAATCGCTTTCAAAATGCAATCGCGTGACCAGAACTCGACTTTATCTTAAACCATGACACAGGAACCCACTGCTTCACATGGTGAATGACCCATTTACGTCAGCTTGCATATTATGGACATGTTGCCTGCTTGGAGCCAGAAAGGTGTTAGCCCATGCACTTTAACACACAGAGTTAATGACCTTCTGGCTCCAAACAGACAACGTGATCCTATGTATGCAGTCTTTGAGCCGTGCATATTTTAGATGATGATGTACCTCTTCATTTCATATAAGGCTCAAGTGTCTAGATAAACCCCTTTCTCCAAATGTTATCTTTCCACTCTTTTCTGAAAAAGAGAATGGGAATGCTTGAGCCATTAGTTTGGAAATATTAGAGGCAGTAGGTTTGACTTTAAATGATTAAAACAGCTGATATATTCATACTTGAATTTCAATATTTTTGTCAGCTGTATGAAAACGATGCATTTTGATCTCGCCCCCGGGGCAGCAGCAGGTGATGTACTCGGTTCCATTGTGTATTTTATAAGATGGTAATATATTCTCGCATTTCGATGAGGAGTTGCAAGCCATAATGTCATATAAGCACAAGTATATATGTATAAAAGATTTGTTTTTTAAAATAGTAGATGTGATACAGACGAAAATTTCTGTCCCTTTTTGTAAATTAATCAACCCATTGTCTCCCAGTACGTTTGAATTTCAAATCAATTCTATAGGCTCTTTTCATCATCTACATCAAGCGGGGGATGAGTGCCGTAAAGTCACGAGTACCGTTTTGATATATTCCCAGTGATATCTATTTAAACATTCTGCCGTGCGTCATGACAACAAATTTAATGAAACATGCGGCAGAGATATATTATTCTACCTAGAATTTACCAACGTGTATATAAGATATTTTTTTGTTTTGTACATGTTTTGTACATGGTACCAAATTGTATCGTTTTAAACTATTCACCCGAGGGCGACTCCTTTACTTTTGTCAGGTTTTTTTTCTCGAAAATTTCTTTCCTACTTCTTTCCTTGTGTCAAATGTTTAGCTTTAGCCTGTTAAACAACAGTGTATACATGATGTCTGTGAGTAGTTGATGATTGGTGTTAAACTAGGGGTGGACAGAGTTTGTGTTTAGAGTATGTAATCATTTTATGTTATAAATGTCTTGGAGAGCCGGCCTCTAAAGAATTATGAATACAAAAAAAATTAACATTGTGTTTCATTTCATTACAGCCAGCGGTGTTGAATATTGCATGGATAAGAAAGGCATTTTTGCTTGCTATGATATATATATATTATATATACATCTATACACAGAGGTTTGAAAACCCCTGGACACTCTGTAGGGGTACACTTTATGTTTTGGAAGAAGCCTTTTTCATGGTTATAATGCCTGGCTATATATTAAAGTTATAAACATGTGTTCAAGATGTATTGTTTATTCCTCTTGCATTGGAGGATGTTGATTGAAGAGTTCTTTTCTGCACCAAGAGGAATTAAAAAATTCAGTTGGACAGTCATATACTCCATGCTTTTAGTAGGCCATTTTTGTAATGCATTCTAGTTATATGTATGTTTGTGTCGTGGCAAATTATTACATCCACATGTTATTATGTGTCAGTAGTCAGAATGCTAATTTTGTACAAACGTGCTGTTGCCAGGTCAGGCAAGCCATAAGGTTTGTCTAACCTAATAGCACACCTAACATACATGATTGTATGCAATCTGTACTTCGACTATTAATGGCTCGGACAGGTGAATGTAGTATATCACGAGAAAAACATGCATATATTTGAATGCATTAAAAGAACGGCGGACTGATTGTACATTTAAGTTCGATGAAAGAGTTATAAAACATGTATATGCTGTGACTGCGGTATTAACTGAAAAATACTCTATGAAAAACTTGTACTCCAGGAATCAATCAATTTAATGGGATGAAAGTTTGATATACAAGGGTAAAATGGTAAGCATTTAAGTTATTTTAAAATATTTTATACAAGTATTTATCTTTCAAAGAAGAAAAGCAAGCAATCATGAATGGATACTTTTTAATCTATCATGCTTTGTAACTCAACAGTGAGTATCTATCTATCTATTATCCATGCAATATTCAGTTCGTAACATGTCTAAGCCAGAGTGAGAATGGATTGATTAAGAAAAAACAACAATTTTTGTGTAAGTTGTTAACTTTTCATACTAAGGCCTTATGAAGCATTTATTGAATACACCTGTATGTTTTTTAACTTC
>CP137679.1:14613444-14891691 GCA_037976565.1 Mesocentrotus franciscanus | reverse complement strand
GAATACACCTGTATGTTATTTAACTTCGTACAAGGCATGAAAATTCATAAGTTGACCTTATCTAAGCTGTTTATTATTAAGTCCAATTTAGAACTTTTCACAGGTGTATTCAAAGTCTTTAGACTTTCTCTTCTACAATAGTAACCAATGATAACCCTAAGCTTAACAGAGGCTTGTCCTGTTATAGCAATGGATATTCTATATGCTACTCTGATTCTTACAGTGGAAATACCATTTTTCTTACAGACTAGTTTAATGGGTTGTCACTAGTTTGTTGGGTCTAGAGTCTGAACGCTTCAGAAATGAAAAACACTTGTGAACTGGGCTGTAGACGTAATCCAACCATATGTGAATGGATCAGCAAACTGAAACTGCCCGATACTGAGGTTTCTCAGAATTGAGCAGGAAAGGACATTCAAAGATATTAGAACATGATGTATTTGTACTGTCCAATCTGATCCTCTTTTTCCGCCGAAATTGGGTTCTGTTTCAAATTGAGCAAAATGATAGATTGTTTGTCACAAAGGGTATTTTTTGTCAAAGATACATGTAGGCTGTTCTTAAATTTCCATTATCCATTCTCACCCTGGCTTCAGTGTTGTTCTAACTTAATTATCAACTTGTGTTTTGTAGGGGGTGTGAACAAACTTCTCACCATGTTAGGAGACATGTGCCCTGTTCACATTTAAATGTTGTCAGGACACTTTTGACATATACATATGTGAGGAGTTTAATGTACACCCTCCCTGTGCTGTACACACTTTGGGGAGATATTGGCACGTTCACACAAAGGGTCTAACTTCGATTAAGTTCATGGCCCATTTCAAACACCAGAGGAGTGGAAACACACTCGTGCTCCCTTACATTGTACGTGTATACTCACATTCGTGATGTTGGCAGTGTTACTCACCACTGCTGGCTGGCTAAAACTTGCTAAAGTTTATTTACCTTAGCGCAGTTTACTTTTCTGAATATCATATTGTTTTGTGAAAATTCTACCCTATTCATATATAATACGGAGAGGAGATTCCATTTGAACAATAAATTGAATATGACAGTTATGTGGTCAATAACCATGGTGTTTTTCATGTTTGTTTATTTCTTCTGTTGTCAGCATAATTAATGAATAGAGTACATTGGTTTTCAAGGACAAAGTCTCTTTATTACCAATTTTCTGTTCAAGGTGAAAATACAGTAATGTGTTGGTCAATTCACTGTATGAATTCTATAAGAATGTATTCTTCTTCTTGTTCTTGTTGTTGTTCTTTTTCTTCTTCTCCTTCCCCTTCTTCTCCTTCTACCTTCTGCTCCCCTTCTTTTCTTATCCCCCTTCTTCATCTTCTTCTTCTTCTTCTTCTTCTTCTTCTTCTTCTTCTTCTTCTTCTTCTTCTTCTTCTTCTTCTCCCCTTCTTCTCCTCCTCCTCTTCTTCTTCTTCTTCTTCTTCTTCTTCTTCTTCTTCTTCTCCTTCTTCTTCTCCTTCTTCTTCTTCTTCTTCTTCTTCTTCTTTTCTTCTCCTTTTCTCCCTTTTCCCCTTTGTCTTCTTCTTCTCCCTCCTCTTCTTCATCTTCTTCTGTAGCGAGGATATCGTTTAAAATCAAGATGGTCAATCGCCTCACCCCCGTAACGCCCCTCCCCCAATCAGACCTTGACATTTTATACAGGAATCTCAAATCCGATCATGGATACAATATTGGACAGGCTCTCTGAAACGGGAGAGTCTCTTTAAGAATGTTGAATAACATGTATATTTAGCAATAGTGACGTCTAATTGAGGGAGGAAGATGGGAGCTGCAACCTTCTTGGTCGTCACGTTTGCTCAATGTTAATCAGGCGTTCATTTAAATCCTTCATTTCAATTCGTATTTATTTCATTTCCAACAGAAAGATACACAAAGGCATTACAGATAAATTATGACGATCCTAATTATTATATTCACCGTAGTCCAAACAACTGGAATAGGGAAATGCATGGGAAAAGACGGGGAATGGTTTATTATGGAACAATAACAACTTCAACATCAACATGAAGACAAGAAAACCACTTCAGGCGGAGCACACTCCCCTCGATACCTCATCCCCCCCTCACATCCCTCCTTCGCGTCGTCACAAATGCATGCAGGACAAATGGGGGCTATGCATACCCCTATTATAATAACCCAACGTATTTCCATTCCTCATTCGCTATACACCCACCCTACCGACGCCCTAGTTGTGGGCGCGAATGAAGACGTCAATAGGGTCGGCCAGTCAAGAGCGTTAAAGTAGCGTGACGGCGACATTAAACGAGGTCGCCATGTCCTACGATAGTAACATGTGACCTAGTATCTCTATTTTTACCATGTTGACACATTATTTCAAACTTCGACTTTCTCGTGAACTACCGTTAGCTTTTTAGTTTGGTCCAGCGCGTTTTTAAAGGGAATTTTTTTTCTCGAGGGAAATTTAGCGATTCCAATGTAGTTTAATTGCCCAATTCTTTACCACTCCCATCTAAATGTGCCCGTTATCATAGTTAATTAAGTAACTTGACTGAAAGAGGTAGTAGTAGTATAATAGTAGTAGTATTTATTTTCCGTATAAAAAACCAACATGAAAGATACAAAGCGAAATATATACATAATAATACACACTGATGTCAGCCCTGCTCAGCAATAACAACATGATATCGCTGGTTTAAAGTGGGGTCCATGGTAAGGCAGAGTACAACATATACAAACAGTACAGTATAATGCAACACATTTAACGATACTAAAGAAGAAAAAAAAAGAGACGGGCAATAAAGAAAAATCGGGGAGTGGGTGTGAATACAATATGATATTGAAAATGCCCTTGAGTTGGTTACTTGAAAGTCATTGCGATCGTGTTTCCACTAGAAGATCTAAAGAAATTAGATATCTACCAGGGGCGCGGATCCAGGATTTCTATAGGGGGCCAAATTTGAAATTATGCGAGCCAAATATTGGTACATAATGGTGACCAGCAGTGGCATAATGAGCAAAAACGGTTTTTTTTTTTGGGGCGGGCAGACAAAATCTGCATCACCCACTTTTACATGCAGGCCCTGCTGAACGTTTTTTTAAGTGGGTGGGGGGATAAAGTATTTACGATCAGGTAGAGCGTAGCGTAAATTGGCTGGGTTTTAGGCATTAAATTACCGTCAGATTAGCATCCAGGGGTCCGCCTTAGGGCCCTAGGTGGGGTCCAGGGGGCAGAGCCCCCGGAAGCTCAGGGATATTAGGAATTTAATTACGGTCAGAATCGGATGAGCATATTTTGATACCTTATTTGTGACACTGGCAGGACACTAATTGGCGTGGGGACCAGGGGGCGGAGCCCCCAGAAGCTCAGGGGTTTTAGGCATTTTATAACGGTCAGATAAGCATATTTTGATACCTTATTTGTGACACTGGCAGGACACTATTTGGCGTGAGGTCCAAGGGGCGGAGCCCCCAGAAGCTCAGGGGTTTTAGGAATTAAATTACCATCAGATTAACATCCAGGGGCCCACCTTAGCGCCCTAGGTGGAAGCAAGGGGGCAGAGCCACCGGAAGTTCAGGGGTTTTAGGCATTTAATTACGGTCAGAGGAGCATTTTTTGATACCTTATTTGTGACACTGACAGGTCACTAATTGGCGTGGGGTCTAGGGGGCGGAGCCCCCAGAAGTTCAGGGGTTTTAGGCATTAAATTACCGTCAGATGAGCATCCAGGGGCCCACCTTAGCGCCCTAGGTGGAAGCAAGGGGGCAGATGAGTATATTTTGATCTCTCATTATTTTGTGACACTGGCAGGTAACTATTCTTTTTTTCTTTCTCTCTTTCTTTCTTTTTCTCTTTAATATACTTTTTCAAAAAAGTGGGGAGGGGGCTCGAGGCCCCGAGCCCTGCCGTTCCGCGGGCCCTGACATGTAAGCCTCTAAATAAGCATATTTCATGCCTGACTGTAAATTTAGGAATTTGTCATTTTCCAACAAACGCATACAAAAGTATAATTTACTAAAAAGTGAGGAAAAATCTCGGAAAATTATGTCATTTCAGCAACATTTGTAAATCACCGGTATCGAATTAGAAATAAACCACGTTTGAATTTTATTGGGGGGGGGGCAACAGTTCGCCAGTGCCCCCGATCTACACCTTGTTGGCGGGAAAAATCGCAACTGATCTCCCCTACCTTTCTTCTTTCTCTTTTTTTTCCTTTCTCTCCTCTTTCATTTTCCCTTCACTTCCTTTTCTCTCTTTTTGGTTTGCTGGGGATAGAAGGCAAGGGCCTTTCGCCCCGATCCACACGTTGTTGGCGGGATTAATCGCAACTGATCTTCCTTCTTTTCACCCTTTTCTTTTCTTCGTTCTCTTTTTTGTTCCCTTTTAGCTCTCCTCTTTCCCTTTCCCTTTCTTCTCTCTTTTTTTGGCGGGGCGGGGGAGGCAAGGGCCCTTTGCCCCCCGATCCATAACTTGTTGGCGGGAAAATTGCAACTGATATCCCCCTTCTTTTCTTTTCTTCTTCCTCTTTTTTTCCTTCCCTTTATCTCCTCTTTTCCTTTTTTCTTAGCCTTTCCTTCCTTCTCTCTTATTTTTTTCTCTCTCTTTTGCGGGGCAAGGCCCGCTCGACCCCCTGGATCCGCGCCTGACATTATCTACGATAAATAGGGTTAGAGAAATTGATCTCTTGACTCGCAAAGTCTTGAAAACACACAAACGAAATCTAGCAATGGCATGGGCCGTGTGAACTAATGTTCGTCTGGGGGAAGGGGGAGGAGGGGGGGGGGGTGGTTACAGCTAGGGACCCATTTGAATGATAAAACCAATAACAAATATAGAGGAGGAAAGGGGTTCTCCAGTTTGTCTACCTGTATAGTTTTTAGTAACACCGCCATTCCCCCTCAAACTCTCGCTGGAAACAAAAAATAAAACATTCATGATATTTGATTACAGTGACATTTTTGGGGTGGTCGATAGTTGCTACTAATGTCACGCGTTCCTCAAAAAAAGTAGTGAAAACACATTTACATCCCTGTCTCTGGACGATACCTTCAATTAAATATCGTCAAATACTGAAAGCTCTGTCTAAATAAATAAGAATTACGGCGACTGCAGAGACGAATCAATTACGACGATGGGCGAGAAAGGAAGGGCGAAACCACACATGGAACTATAATCAAGGGAGTACGTTTCGAGGTGTTACAGTTGCATGGAAGAGTCAAATATACATATATATATATAGTCCTGCGGCAGTTGCCGAAAAATAAACAAGTGAAGAAGAAATATTGAAACAACCGTAGGAGATACAAAATATACAAATTTTTGGCTTATTATTCGTATATTTTGAATCTTCTGCGGTTGTTTCATTACTCTTAGCACAATGTTAAAAACAGTTTAGATGCATATTATCCTAATTATCTTTTTTGTTATTAACACGTTGTGGACTATTGTGTTTCCTTTGTTAGTTTGTTTATTTATCTTTTTCCAAAAGGCCTCAGTAAACCACGTTTTCGTATAAAGAACGTGTCACAGTCGAGCGGTTTTTGATGCTTGACTGGACGTTCGAGCGCAAGTGGTACTCTCCTTCGACAATGCATGTTTATGCATTTGCTACTCTCGACTCAGGAGTAGGCAGTGGGTATAATAATAATAATAATAATAATAATAATAATAATAATAATAATAATAACAATAATAATAGTGGGTTCTTCTATAGCGCTCACATCTGTCAGACTTCACACTCCTGGCGCCCCACAGTTTGGCATTTATACTTGAATGTTTTTCCACCACCGGGTTCGAGCCCCGATCATGTACTCTCATTCAACAGGACATTTACATACAATTACCACTCTGGACCCGGGAGTAGTCAATGGTTGTTTGGTACACATAGGTTCATTCACTACCGTGCGCATTGCAATTGGTGGTATAACATACTGGATATCATTAACCATATAGTTATAACACGATCGCAAAGACTTTCGACAAATCAACCTATATAGGTAATTTCAGTACCCTTGTCTATCACATTCTGAAATGCACGTATTAGTATAATCCAAACATGATTTTTTTTAAAAATGGGATATTATACTTGGATTCATTTCTCGAAAGGCTTTGCGCTCGAGTTCACAGTTACTGTCGATAATTATATGGCAACTTTTATTAACTTCACAGATAATATTGCTCTCTCGCGTTCTATAAAAGTATCAACATTATCATAATTATGTCTCGAAATGATAAAGCTATACCGAATTCGAGAGAATTGGGAAATAATTTTCCCTTTTAAGCTGAGGGACGTACATTCTATATTTCGACTGCATTGAGCACAAGTTCAAAAGCTGTGTATCCGATGGTACAGGATTCCATCGCATAGAAATGAACCGTCTCAGGAAAGCATGTCAATTGCCTACTCGTCTGACCAGTGAACGGTGTCGTGACAATATTAATTTACACAGGAGAAGCGCAGTAGCACTTGGACAGTGTATATTGCTCTGCTCTACAGCTAGGTCTGGACGCGGATGTCCGGTGAAAATGGAGGACTTGCGCTGTTTCCTAGCTGGCTGGACATAAATATATGTATATGTTACAGTTGCATGGAAGAGTCAAATAAACATATACATATACATATATATATATGTATATATATATATACATATCATCATCTTCCTCATAATGTTATCGTTGTTGTTGAATGTGTTTATAATCATTTTATAATTCCTTTTAATGTTGTTGACTTGTAGAATAATATTATAGATATATCGACTGCTACGAGAGGCCTGGCTGTTTTTATTGGCTCAAGGGGACGTTGCATCCTGCCATGAACCCGAGGCGCGCCTGGGTGTAGCCAGGCCTCGATTATTAAAGCAGTCGATATTTCTTTTATATACCGAATGGACACAAAAATCTACCAAGAATTCTTAACTTATCCTTTTCTTGAGTAAAGATTGGTTAAAACATCACATAAAATCTGAGACACTGTCTGTTAATCTTCGCCCGGAAAGATGACTGAATGTTACAATCATTTGGGGATCGCAGACAAAAAGCACTGCGTTATCCGCGCTCGCACAAAGTAAGTTTTAACACGTAAACCAATGGGGATCGCAGCAAATTTTTACTATTTTCATGGTACCCGGAATCCTGCGGGAATCTCATTCATGAACTATTGACCGTTAATGGCATTGTTCGTTTCTTTACGGGAATGGCTAAAATCACGACTCAATTTCGACCGCTCAGATGGCTAGATTTCTAAAGAAAGGTATATAATGTCGAATAAATTACCTCTGAAAAAAAGGAACAAAGGAAAATATATTTCACACGTGATAAAATGTAAGAATTTTTATGTCTATTTTCTTTGTACCAAAATTGTATCCTTTTGCCATACAGTGTCTTTAATATGTCCGTGTCTCCCCCTCTCTCTTCCCCTCTCTCTCAATCTCTCCCTCTTTTTCTCTCTTACCCCCATCACTCTCTATTCGGGCATTTTGCCCTAGAATTCTCTCTACCCTCTTTAGCCTCTTACCCCATTCGAAATTCATGAGCTTTCGTCTTCTAGAGAGAGAGAGTATGCAGCATCTTCACTTGTTTCCGAACGTTCTCCCTTTAAAAAAAAGGTAATGTTGCTTTAGAAACCAGTTCAAGTTACGATTTAGGATGAAAAAAAGACCAAACACACCCTAGTATATTCACAAGCACTAGTAAGCCTTCAAACTTATCTAAACTGACTTTGAACATGTTAAAATAATAATATTAGGTTCTGGTATATCTGTCAGACTTGACACTCAAGGCGCTCCCGATTATTACCCTGGCTTTAGCACGGCTGCCTTTACGGCGCTCTAGCATTTCAAGGAATTAATTCCTGCCAGGTATTAACATTTACATCACCTGGGTTGAGTGTGGCAAATGTAGATCAATGTCTTGTCAAAGGACATTAGTGCCGCGGCGGGACTCGAACCGCGGACCTTGTGATGGACAGTCCGGTGACGTATCCACTCGACCACGACACCTCTGTTGACGGCGGCTGACGATCATGCTGTCATATTGTACACTACACACATCATTTTGCCCTCGCATGGCATTGTGATAAATCTCTCTCTATATATGGCTTCCTTTGTTTCTATATATAACTAACTTGTAGCGACTGAGCCTCGATTAATACATTCTTTACTTTTTGACAGAATGTAAAGACACAAAAAGGAGAAGGTTTTGATATTTGAGAAAAATAATATATTATCACCAAATTTCAGGAGATTCCAAGAAAAAATTGAAATAAAAGGGTAATGCACACTGTCTTGAAGGAGAGGTGTGAGAAAAGGGGGACATTTCCATCACGTTCGTAGAGACGAGAGAACAACAAAACATTGCATCAAACCTGCAAAACAAGTATTAGGTACACAGAGATTTCCATGAAGTTAGTAAGCATAGCTTCACGTTTCTCCGTTAATGAAACATCAAAAAACGAAAACAGACCGATATATACCTCTTTAAAGGAGAACTGAACCCAAACTACATCGATTGGTGATCAAACATTTTTAAATATTACTCTGTACAGGATTATGAGACTTAAAGGGCTGGGTTTAGTTCTCCTTTAAGCGATAATGAGCCACTGAAAAAAATATGATTGAAAGAAAAATGAACAAAAAATATGATGGAAAAAAAGGAAACTTAAGAAGAATAGAGAAGAACATGAATTTCTATGTTTAGTTTTACAATGCTGTTTGTGCTTTCCTTTTTCCTTTTGGAGCTTGGGATTTTTTAAAGTTTTGTATTATATTAATCACACAAAAATATTTCGGGTAGAAATGAAAGCATTTAGTAGAAAATACCGGTAGAAAGGAGTGCGAAGGGTGTGTAATGGTACAATATTCTTAGCACTTGGAAAGGTATTATTTATTGTCCATTTTCCTGTTACATTTTTCTTCTGGAAAGCATATAAGTGTGCTGTAAGAAATCGCTTCTTCCGGGGATCGTTTTTAAAACATTTCAACTATGTTTTTATATACATCATTTAAATGTTTAAATGACTTATCATATATTTAACTGTTTGATTTAGGTTTTTTTTAACATGGGAATTAATATAATATTTTTCTTGATAAGAATTGATATCAATTAATTGAAATAAATTTCCGAAACTTAATGGATAACTTCAAAATGAAAAAAAGGTTGAAGTAATTTCGAGAAAAATACCTTTATTGTCTATGAAGTGCCATCAATTTCTAATTTTAGAAGTATAAATATTTGCACATAAGTTTGTGAAATATAAATTTGTTTGCAACTAGTGTCAATGAAAAGGAAAGGTGTGTGTGTGTGTGTGGGGGGTCTTCCTTCTCCCCTTCCAAATGCACCGCTGGCACACGATTGCCAACTCCAACATCCTTTCTTTCTTGACCTATTTGAGTCTCGACATCATTGTTTGAGACTGGATTTTATTTTCTACCTTGTTATGATATCCATGCATCTCTATTTCAAGCTCCTCGCAACCTATCGGAAATGTCCGAGTTTTTGGGACGAAGGGTTCTTGTAGGGCGCACGAGACGTAGATCCTTGCTAGAATGTCGCTAGATACGCTTTAGGAACACTTTAGATGAAGGCCTGGTTCATATATACTCTTAAATTCATTTTCTTTTCCTTTTTTATTATAGTAATCATCACCATCATCAAGATAATGATCATCACGATGATGATATCATCATCGTCGTCACCGCCGTCTTCATTATCATCATCATATCATTATCATCATCATCATCACCCTCATCATCATTATCACCCTCATTGTCATCATCTCCATCATCGTCATCATTATCATTATTATCATCATCATCTCCATCATCGTCATCGTTATCATCACCGTCATTATCATCATTATCATCATCATCATCATCATCATCATCAGCATCATCCTCCTCCTCCCCCCATAAAAATCCCCATGGGAAGTCTACCCCTAACTTGTCTACTCAAATCGATTGATTACCGGTTATCCACATTAGATATGAACCTATTATTCAAACCGAAATTGATGTACAGTCGGTTGTATCTACGGGGGTTACTAGTTTATATGAAGGTTCAGATAATCTGGGAACACAATTGTCCATACCAGGGGGTTCATAATTCTGAACATTTGATGCAATACTCTGAAGGTTCGTTGTGGGAAATAATAATGGTTCATAACTTCATAATTCGAAGGTTCGTAGTTCCACGAACCATGTAAACGATACGGGGTATTCTTCATTTTCGGAATGAAAACCCTTTTTTTATTTCTCTCTTTCCTCTCTCTCTCTCTCTCTCTCTCTCTCTCTCTCTCTCTCTCTCTCTCTCTCTCTCTTTCTCTCTTTCTCTCTCTCCTCTCCCTCTCTCCCCTCCTCCTTTCTCTCCCCCTCTGCAAACCTTTAAACAAATCACATTGCTCCTTGAGTCGTTTCGAGACTGAACTCGAAACAAAAAAGGAAAAAAAAAAGAGACTGAACATCTGATTTTACATGCCATCATTTAAAAAAAAAATCTCAAGACATTGCATCGCTTCCACATGCTCTCTTGAGTTTGTTGTCTGCGACGAATATAATCGAATGATATAGGAAAATTGTGCGCCAAGTTTTCCACGAAGACAGCTGATATTGGGGTCAGTTCAGTGCGGTACTATAATATTAAGGTGAGGAGACCAACGAACGCTTTTGGTCGTTGAGCATTTTGTACCTCCAACTTTACGAGGCTTATAAAATCAATCGCGACGTTACTGGAAGCAAGGAATGTTTTCAAATTGTCGGTTGGGGTTGGGTTTCCCACTTTGATCGGTAAGGACATGGCCTGTAACATCTCGTCTTGACGGAGCACGTCCACACGGAGTCGTGTCCCCCTTTTCTTGCCTCGACCCGTGGCGACCTGTGTTTGACTATCGGTGTGCTGAAGTCTTCAGCACCTGAAGAATGTATGAATAAACGCAACATTGCCTCAACATTGCCAAACTTTCAATAATGGATGCGAACGGTGGAGATTATTGTTCATGTAAACTATTGAAATGCCCTGATTCTTTTATACGAGTCCGATATGCAAGCGGGAGCAATTGAGAGAAGTTTGAAATAATCAATGTCAGTTAACATTTGATTTATATATGATAAATCGATAATCATATAATATAAAGTGAGTGGGTAATTATAGGATAGGTAAATTTGATCCCATTCTAAATTTTCTATGCCTCAATTAAAAGAAATTCGTTGAGTATATGCCCTTGAAACAATTAAACATGAAAATGCATTTTCTATCCTTTCCAGTTGGCTTCTCTTATTGATATCATTTAATGATTATCATAAATGTGTTGTCAAAGAATCAAATCAAATGATTATTGCCCACAAGTGCCCAGTCAACGTATTACCTTCTTTGCCGTCCGCATTGTTACGGTAAGACGGACCTTCGAATACTAACCATCACTATAATCCACTATGGTCCATCGTGAATATCTCAGATTTGTTTATGCAATAAAATTGTATATCACTTTCTCCCCGTTCGTAAGAATGTTGAGAAGATGTTTGTTTCATGTTTGTTGTGGTTGCTCAGAGCACGCTTCAAAGACCAGCGGTTATAATTAGTCGTGACGCCATTTATTATTAAAAAGAAATCCTTGGTTTGCGGTACACATGGTAAGTCGCACATACATCTGAACTATTCATCGCATTTTGAAGGAGAACAAAACATATGGGAGGAAATATCAGATTTAGGAGGCAGTGGAAACGTTGTTTTGGAGGGATTGTATGAGTTGTTGCACTCGAGGGAACCGCTCGAAGACACCACTCTTTCATGTAAAAACACGACACGATTGAAGGGGGAGAGAAAGGGAGCAAGAGATATAGGATGGAAGAATCGCAAGCCCACATACGTCGAAAGAGAAGCGCTAAAGCTTTAAGTCTGAGGATCCAGTACAAAGACAAATGATTATAGACATTCATAAAGACAGCAGAGGTAAATAGAGAACAGGTGGGAAAAGAGTGAAGAAAAGAGATAGAGAGAGATAGATGAAGAGAGAGAGAGAGGGAAGGAGAGAGAGAGAGAGGGGGGAGGAAGGGAAAGGGGGAGGGAGAGGAAGAGAAAGAGAGAGAGAGAGAGAAAGCGTGAAAAGGAGAGGAGAGGAGAGGAAAGGAGTGAGTGAGAGAGAGAGAGAGAGTTAGAGAGGGAGAGCGAACGCACATAATCAAGATAACAACAAATTACATATTGCCTCAGTCACATCTTTGCGTATTTGGCTTGTATATTGCTGCGTATTTATGGCAAGCCGTTTTAACATTTATTCCTATTTCTTGATATCAAGAAATGAATTCTTGATATCAAGAAATTATTTTCTGTTGTAAAGCAATGGTAATTCTTGATATCAAGAATTCGATTTCTTGATATCAAGAAATCAGTTCTTGATATCAAGAAATAGGAATAAATGTTAAAACGGCTTGCCGTAAATACGCAGCAATACGAAAGCCAAATACGCAAAGGTGTGACTGAGGCAAAGGGCTGAGGCATAAATAAGGAGCTCTTTAACGGCACGATACAATTACATGAACACAAATAGCACTAGTCAGAATGAAATCCTGAAATAGACTAAACACGAGACATGGGGAAAACAATTGATCACTAGTGAGAGAAAGAGACGAAAGGGAATTTGAAAGGATTTATACCTGTAGTTAAAATATTAACGTTGGATGGTGGTGCGCCTGTAAGGAACCAACGGAGAGCAGATAGGGGAAAGGGGAACGCAGGAGCAAATAAATAATCATATAAATGATGAAACAAATATTTTGAGACGATAACAAATATTGGTGATTAATGATGAAGCAATTGAACGTTGGTAGGGGAGAGGAGAGAGAAGACGGAAACAATGTTATAAATACGGAGAAGAGGAATGAACGAAAAGAAAACAATCGCAAGAGAAGAAAAGAGAAAAGAAAAGAAGTACAGAGGAAAGAAAAAAGAGACAGGAAAGGAAGAAAGCAAACAAAATAGTCACTCAGAGTAACGACGAGAGAAAAGAAAGGAAGAGAATAGGGAGAGAAAGAACAGAAACTACAGAAAACACTAAAAGATGAGAGAGGGAACAAAGAGAGAAAAAATAAAGAGGAGAAAAGAAGAGAGAAGAGAGAGGTAGAGAAAAAGAGAGAAACAAACAGAAAGGAAGATAACGAAGACAGAAAAGATAAGTAGAGAAAAGAGAGGGAAAAAAAGAAAAAAAAAGAAGATAACGGAGACCAAGAGAAGAGACCAAAAGGATAAAGAAGAAAGGACTCGAGAAAAGAAAAGGAAAGCAGAGAAGAGAAGAGTTTAAGACCAGAAAAGAGAAACTCAAAGAAGATAAGAGGAAAAAAAAGAGAGAGAGAAAAAAAATGAGATGAGAAGTCAAACAAATTAGAGTAGGGTATGACTCGTTTTGGCCGGGAGCATATTATGTGGTGTTAAGTGGGTACTTGAGTGTTGAAAGAGAAACGGCTCTTTTTAACCTTGTCACGGTGTCAAGTTTGTTGCTAAGAGTCTTTACTCGAGTATCTGTCACAGTCTGGCAAGCCACATCAAGATGTAACATGATCACGTGACCCTTCCTGGCCTCTAGGCTGGCCTAACCCTGCGTTCAGGCTATACCAACACTCATCAGCGACCAGACTCCCACGAGTCCCGTATATACATTGTAGCTAGCTATACGACAGTAATCTTCCTATAGTCTGAACGTCGTGAAAGAAACGTCGTATAATGAAACGCCGGTGTGCGCATCGTTTCGAACGAAAACTAGATAAAGAATCGGGGATCCGCTTTAGTCTAAACGTAGTCCAGCTTCCGTCCGTTTTAATTTTCATTCTTCTATCACACGCATCAATCCCACATACAGCGCGGTGTCTTCACTCATCGCGCGATCCCCCAAAGTACCGTCGTTATTAGCCTCTTGTCGATGGCCCTGGCGCTGTTGGAGTCCGTAAATTCTGGCGAGCGAAGCGAGCCAGATACGAGGCGCTTGCGCCGAGGGCCTCTTAACAAGTGATCTGAATTATATATTCATGAGACCCGATTTCCTACTGAATTATGCATGTATACGTGAATAATGTAACCACCGCAGCGATTGCCCAACAAAGCCCCGGCAGAGGAAATCCGCACAGAGCGGTAGATATTACGTCATAGTAGCTCTTTCTGATTGGATGACTTTCACCGAACTTCAGTTGGGTCGGAATATTCGCCAAACAATGAAAAACATAAGAAATTCAGATCACTTGTTAAGAGGCCCTCGGCGCAAGCGCCTCGTTTCTTGCTCGCTTCGCTCGCCAGAATTTACGGACTCCAACAGCGCCAGGGCCATCGACAAGAGGCTACGTCGTTATCGACTGTCAACGTTGTATTGTCTGCTGATTGGGCGCGCGACACGGAAACTGTACAGAGGCTGGACTAGTCTAAACGTCGTATCGTACGAAAATAGGGTAACCGGGCGGGGCTTATCGTGAGCGCGCACTAATGATTGGCCAGCTGTCATGTCATATTGACCTCATCAAAATTAGGGTACATACCATGTTTATACAAAGTTTCTATACGATATTACTTTCTAGTCTGTACGCCTTTCCGTTTTTACGACCATTCTGTATATGACGTTTCGACTGAACAAGTCATAAGTCATCGTCTGGTTTTGGCCAATTCATCCTGTCTCTTATCCCCATGTCTATCCCCATCGCAACCTGTCTGAGATACTTGAACCACCGATTTTTTTCATTTTATTTATTCATTTATTTATTTATCTATCGATCTATCATTATTATTATTATTATTATATTTTTTTTTGGGGGGGGGTATGATTTTTTAAATTAATTCTTTCCTCTCATCGAAAAATAACAATGCAAATAAAGTTTTTAATTTCTTACAAAATTACATATGCAATTTCACATGAACATATTACCTGCAGTTGTTGTTCTCTCTCTCTCACTCTTTTATTTATGTGAAAATTAATTTGTAATTTTTTAATGATATGTGAATCATTAAAAAAATTTGGTTAATGAGAAAAAAGGATTAAAACTTCAGAAAAAAAACCTTCACATTATACCCGCGACGAGAGAGATGGAGAAAGGAAGGGGTCGGGAGGGGGGTTAAAACTGATTGGGAGAAAAGATGGAAAGGCGGCGCTATAAATACAAAATGTTCATGTTTTAACCAGAGACATTTCATGTGCACGACTCTCATCCATTAAAGCACCTGGTTGTCACCAATAAATTGGAAAGAAACCAATGTCCACGGATGAAATGGACATTGCAAGTATTGTTTGTTTATTTAGTATCGTATTCCAATTAGTGCAAGGGCTGGGGCCTGCATAGTTGGCAGAATGAGCGATTTGTTAATTTTCGATAGTTACATGGTCACCTTAAATCAATTGATATATCTTATTTTTCAACAGACACTTCGTCTTGATTTCCCAATGAATAATAGGAATGGCAGTGCGAAACGTTACTAAACGTCAACATTGGGTTTTCATGACAGCGGGAAAAATCTTATCTTGAATGAAAGAGTTGGTAATGGTGGTGTGGCGGAAAAGGACGCGACGGGTCTGGGTATTCAATCCAATATCAGAACCGGAAAGCCCCGTTCATTTTATGATTAAAACAAAAATAATGCTGTCTTCGTTTGAATACGGACTTGCTGAAAACAGCATTGCGGCCGAAATTGATATATAAAACAAAAACAAAAATCAAACACATAAAATGACTAAATATGATATGATAAGACAGTCAGTATCAAAGTGTATGATATCTTTGCAATGATTTAAGTGTACCAAAGTATAAACAACAAGGACATAATGTCCCTTGTAGACCCTGTTCGATCCATCACTGAAAGTAATCACCATAAAAAAACAAGAAGATTTTGATAACAAAATTGACATCACTTCTTTCAGTGGCTGATCTGATGGGGAGCTGGGGGGGGGGGGGTACAACGGGCACATGCCCCCGTAAATATTCCTATACTTAAATGCACATGTGAGTCATTCTTCCCTAACTAAAATAACAATAATAATAGTGATTATGATAATAACAATATTAATGATAATAATGATTTTAATAATAATAATAATCATGATAATTATAATGATAGCGAATACAATAGTAATGACTGTTTATTTTATATACATCTTTAACTGTTACAACCGACCAAAGCGCTTACAGTATCATTGTTACCCCGGTCACTGGATTCAGTCGCTATTCCGTACGTTACAGTACACATTTTCAACTCACTGAATGCGCACATGCTAATCCAACCACAATGACATTCGCATCCTATCGGGTACCCATTTAACACCTGGATGGGGAGGAGCTGTGTAGAGAAAACGTCTTGCTCAAGGACGTACGTGCCATTAGCCGAGGCACGAACCGACGATCTTTGCATTTCCCGTCAAGTGATTAAACCACTCAAGTACGATACCTCTGTGAATATGATGTTGGATTCTCGACTATCGTCATCTCCATTATACTTAAACATTGCCATGCTCAGGACGATGAGGGATTAACCTTAAAGGCATCGTTTAACAATGTTAAATCTGAGATGCATGGCCCTACGTGTTATCAGTGTCTGTGATATGGTGTAATATTGAAGCCCTACAAAAATTGCGCTTCAAAATGATCATGAAGTGCCTCAAAAAAGTATTTAAAAAAAAATCTTTGAGTGACCGGTTTTACCATACTCATTTTCCCAATAGACTGTAGTGTTATAAAAACCGTTAGGAAAACGAAAAATGAAATTTCGATTTCCAATCATAAATATCTTGATAATCAGACAGGCGATCGGCTTGTAAACGTCATGGGATTCCTGAGTGACCTAAAGGTTTATAATCACGATTGCAGCATGAGCTAAATCCAGGATTTTGTTTCAGAATCTGAGGCAATGTTACTTTAAATAATTTTGAGCATGCCAGTGAATATCTTGACCTTTAAAACATACTTTTAATATTGCAAATTACAGCTTACTTTAAAAAGTAACTCACTTCCGGTCATTTGTAGGAGACTCGGATTTCCAGGTGGCTATAACCCATTGTAACCCATTGTAACCTATTGTAATCCATTGTAACCCATTGTAACCCACTGTAATCCGTCTCAGATTTCCAGGTGGCTATAACCCATTGTCATTGCCATTGCCAAGCAGCCGAAATCGGCTGCTTGGCAGAGCAGGGGTAATAGTTGGAGCACCATGCATGGTGGATATGTGCGCTATGTAGATATCCAATAATAATTATTATTATATAATGATTTATGGCTATTTTAAGTTACTGGCGTCCATCTTGGACGCCATTACTATATGCAGATATCACATATCTTAGATGTGGTCTAGTGGATAAGTCGTCGGACTGTGGATCACTGTGTCCCGCCACTCTCCACCCAGGTGTTAAATGGGTACTACCGGACAGAAGGAATTCCTTGAACGCTGTGAGCGCCGAAATTTGGCGACGGTTACCAAGTCATATCTGAACGGGCCTTAATTACAAACAAAATAATTTAGAATGTGATGGTATCTACACAATATTACACATTTCATGTTTTAAAGACAATCATGCTGAAACAGCCATCTCTCTCTTTAAAAATAGTGATTGTTCCTAGAATCATTTACACACAATGTATTACTAATAGCTCTTGTTTTGTTTGTGCGTGTATGTATTTTTTTTGTTTTGTTTTTGTTTTTGTAAAGCGCTTAGAAACATATTGTATTAAGCTCTAGCAGTACAATGTATTATTATTATTATTATTATGTATGTGTGTGTGCTGTGTGTGTGCCCTATATATATATGTGTGATTTGAGTATGTCTGTACGTGCCTGTGTGCGTGTGTGTATTGGAGATGGGATGCGCGCGCGCGTGTGTGTGTGGGTGTGTGTGTGTGTGTTTGTTTGTATATATTTTACTAACAAAACATTCAAAAGTTTCATTTATGTTTATCAACTTTTTAACCAATTTTTTTTTTTTTTTTTTGGGGTTAACAAGGTCCTGTGCAGAAGATCGTGAAATTTAGACAAGTATTACAGGGTGAAACATTTCGCAATCCAATCCTTGTAATGTTGTGAATGTGTGAAATGCGAATCTCAAATTAGCAATTTGGTCATTTGATTGTGACGCAGTCATGGGACAACTCTATACCGTCTGTACAATAATTTCATTAATATATCTTTTTCTCCTAAGTGCCTTCTCCCTTGGGGCAATACTCAAATTATATCATGGATAGCATATTATCATAGGTCCTCTTAAAAGAGAAGACCCTCCCGAATCATGTACATTTTGAAAAATTGATATTTTAATCATTTTGTGTGTTGAATTAAATGGGAAAGTAGTCCGGCACTTTGTCACGGTGACATTACCGATTCAGCCAATTTGAAGTGCCCATACGAATAGTCACTATAGTGATTACAAGTTTCAACAATTCACACTTTTTTTTTTGTCCATTTTAATTCAAACCTTCACCAGTCTGCTTTTGTGATTTTCTGCCTTCTTGTAAAGTAGATGTATGTTAAGGTTGGATTTCTCTTTAAGAATAAATAATTTAAAAAATCAATCTTATATCCGTCGCAGAGCTAAAGCTTTGTTATCGTGACCTAGTAAGGAATGGGCTAAACCATCTACACTGGTAGAGAAACAAAACCTTGGTTCAGCATCGACTTTAACCCGTGCGATACAGACTTGATCTGCCTTCATGTTTTGCCATATGAGCCATCCAGATGGCACGAAGAGAATACTCCCCAGCCGCAGCCTCATATCCGTCTTTTCGAGGTTGATGAGTGTGAACGGACCTTGTATTTTCTTCAGATCAAACCATGTAATTTGGGTTCGATAGGCTTGCGTCCAAAACAATCGTTCTCCTTTAAGAAAAAAAAAGTAAATGAACATACTTTAAAAGATATAATCTCATTTGCCCTGAACAAAAATCCCCCTGATTCGGAATGATCAACCACTATGTATAATTTACCTGGAAGTTTGTTGTCCATAGCCTAACATGCAAACGTTGCAATGATGCATTACGTAATCCGAAAATGATTTTGTTATGGGAAACACAATAGGGTATTGAAATTGCACTCAATTTGATTTCTCAAAGTCTTTACGTGATCCGCAAGAATGAGGCTATGGTAGGCAAGGGGCCTGTTTAATAAAACTTGTTATCAATAACAAGTTTTAAAAATTGTTATAAGCTACTGAAATCCTTGCATTTAGTTGTCTTTGAAAAGATTTGTCATATATCTGTGGCAGTTGTTATTGATAACAAGTGTATGAAACATGGCCCATATTTTGATCTTTTGGAACTTCCCTTGGGCTGGGATTGAGGGTCTGCAGCCCCCCCCCCGCATTATGACCTCAGATTATTTTTTTTGATAATTTTTTTTACAGTTCTACTTCAGACTCTGTTAAAATGGTCATGCATGATTCATTGATAACTTTTTAGTGCCGTACTTAACTAAATGAGGAACTTTGAAATAATGAGTAGATTGAAAAATAATAAATCGGAATAACTAAGCGATTTAAACTATAATGACCACCAAACTAAAACTTAAGTTATATTCCCAACCACTGGTGATCAACAATATATCCATCTATTTTTTATTCTTCATGAAATTTGAAATTGAAGTTTGCGTAAATATGCAGTTCCACGTAAGATGTGTACAAGATTATTTAGATTATCTAATTATCGTAATAATGGGAGTTGGAAAAGCTCGGGGAGGGAGTGGGAGGGAGCCCTTTCGAACCCATTCATCTTAAACCCAATCAATGTACTACAATAAACAATTAACCACCTTCTTCATCTATGGTCAATCCATTTAACTGTCTTCCTTCTATTCTGCCTGTTAGCTTTGTTGTATTCCCGTCGTCAAGATGGGTTCGATGAATCCCTTTAGATTGATGGAGAGTGTAGAGATACCTGCCGAGGGTCCACTGATTCGAAACAATTATGTAGAGCACTTTGGAGTTGTGAACAGCGTATCAATTATTCTCTTTATGATGATCTAGCTTCTCCTGCGATAATGAAGTGTTTGCGATGTTCGTGTACTACACGCAAGATAAGCCTTCTACATCTGCATTTGACAGAAGGAGGAGAGCAGGGGCTCTTTTCACCAAAAAATATGTTATAGATAATATCTTGAAAATGTGCAAACACTGACAATTATTGATGAAATCATCTTAATTAAGATCAAAATAAAGAACGATGGTCCTGTCAAATATCCCATTAACAGGATTAACAGTGTGTGATGATATTACTGTAACAATGAATTAGAACTGCGGTTATCATTATTACGTAAGTGTAGCCACTACTTAAAACGCGGTCGATGGGTGTAAAACGAAGGGAGCTAGGACACAGAACGGCTACGGATTTCAAGTTGATAACTTCAAGGTTGGAATTGCTTACACTTACAATTTACAATTTGGAAACGAAACTAGACACTGCTAAAGAAGAGAGACGATACATCAACAGAAAAAAGAACAGGGAAGAGCATAACGAAAGTGAGATTTTGGCGAGATTATTCGTCACCTTCGTCGCTGATCAATGACATAGCTTTCGCCCATCGGGACCGATAATTCTACAGGATCGGAAACGGCTCCTTCTTGTCGTACTGCTCGTTGCCTATGCCCACCTGGGAATGTCATCCAGTGAAGTTGCTGTTCCTTGATGTCCAAAGCCAAACACCTGTACAGACTTGTCACTGTTATTAACGAGACGGAGAAGACGAAAGCTAAAAACTTAAAAATCTTAAGAGCACAAACAATAATCATGATAATCAGTGATGAGTAAACGGAAAAATTTCTGAACAACCGTTCTCAATAAAATTTAATTTTTTCTTTTATTTCCAAATTCAATTTTGTGTGAAAAAAAATATTCTGCCCCGAATCTATTAGACAGGAAACGATATTCATGTTTTGTTTTCCTTTTTTTGCCCCTGGCATGTGCCGCTTGGGACTCTTTCCCTTTCCCCATCTGCCCCCCCCCCCTCGTCCCCTCCCGACGCATACACACGTCTTATTGCGCTACAAAGACAAAATTAATACAGTCATAGACAACATTCAACGGAGAGAGGGGGCGTGGTTTTCCTAAACTTAGAAGTGATATGAAGGACTTTAGTATCAGATCCGTTGAGTAACAGCAGATTGTTGGATGACCATGCGTTAAACATGAACTAGACCGTTTAGTAGTGTGTCAAAGGAATCCATACGCACGTGGCTTGCCCCCCCCCCCAACAAAAATCTAGCTGTGTGACATCAGTGTAAACAGCACATCGATTTCCTGGTTAGCCGTAATAACAGCGTTCAGTGAAAATCTGTATGTGATGAATACCAGTGCGCCTATGCCAGACCCTTGAGGGATACCCCATGTGAGAGCAAAGAATCAAGAGCAAGTCCAGTGATAGATATCATCCTCCTCTGGCGACCCTCAAGGTAGGATATCAGACCTTTCAAAGTAAGTCTTCGAGTGGCATATGGGTTTTGTGAGGTGTACCTGGGTCTGGCTTGGTCTATCGTCTGAAATGCTGCCTAGTAGTGAAGCATGATTAGAATAGCTTCACATCCTCTGTCAAAGACGAGGAGATCACCCAATACTCTTACTAGTGCAGTCACCTTTGCATGGTGGCTCATAGTGGCCTCGACAAGCGAACTGACCAGTCTGCTTACATATAGCACCCATGGTGATATATTGTAAGTATGTATAGATCTATGCTCTGAGACGACTCCCTCCAAGACTTCCGTTGTACACTTGAAGTTGACAACGGGTCGATACCTTTCGGGTCATTGTATTTCACATTTACATAGCTTTTTCAAAAATGCGTTACCAGCACCGCCTTAAAAAAGGATCTGTCACAATCATGACAATTGGACAGCACATGTAGTTTGCCGAGACACGTTTCCACTAGCCAAGTCCGCAAAGGATTAATGTAACAAAACCTGACAGGGTTTTCCTGGGTAAATTTCTAACCTAGTTCATATTCAACCATTCCCAATAGTATGTAGACACTGTCTTTTATAAAAGCTCTCGCATGGTGGGAAATAAAATTGGAAGTAATTTCGGCTTTCTGCGACATTCAGAATATCGACACACATGCACATGTATAGCTTCTTATACAATGTCATGTAAGGTAAAGACTAAACACAGTGTCGAGTGTACGCAAAAAGGTCGTTTGTTGTCTATAAAGACAAATTCTGCAAATCTACAGTTCGGTAAAAAAGAAAAGAAAAAAGAGTCACAATATCAAAATAATACTAATACTGAAAGAAAACATATATTGATTTGGTGGCAGATGTTATTGTACCTACCTTAATTATGTTTTTAAATATAACAAAATATTTTGAAAAAAAAAAAAACGTTATGTGGTATAATACCTACAATATCAGCAGATATAAACTTCCAGTTCGCCCATCCCATCTTATGCATCCTAACGTCCAACGCCTTAGGCTCGTACCGTTTTGACAGAGTTCCTTTAACCAAATCCGTCCAGTAGAGTGTATCAGATGTGTCATCAAAGACCATGGTTACAATCTGGGCGGAGTTGCCGAAGTCTACGAAATTCGAGAACACGAAGTCGCTCATATTAGCGACCCAAATCCCAGTCCTTTGCGGATTGATGATTAGTAGTTGAAAAGAAACATCTGAGAGAAGGTCGTGGAATGAATAACGGCATTATCTTTTAGAATATCATTCACATTCATCGATATTGCTACTCTTTATAAAAACTCACTAGTTTTAAGACGAACATATCGTGGTATAGTGGTTTAATCACATGACTGTCAAACCAAGGGTAGAGGGTTGTAATCCCAGCCCGGCACTAACGTCCTTTGGCAAGACATTGATCCACTCTCCACCCAGATGTAAATGGGTACCTGGCAATCACTGGGATAATAATAATAATCGCAGGGTCCTCAGGAAGAACAGCATTATTATTATGTTATTATAAGCGCAATATAGAAGCCTTGTTTTAATCGCGATCAATCATTTTTGTTTAATTGCAAGCTTTCTTTAAGCCATCCGTTTACCACTGAATAAAAAAACATAAGGATACCTACCGCATTCTGTGCCATCGAACCCAAGATCACATTGGCACCTGTACGCTGGAGTATGGCCAAGAGAAGGCGTGCAGGTTCCTCCATTGAGACAAGGGCTAGCTGAGCAAGGATTGTAGCCTACGAATAAGACATGAGTGAGAGAAGGGGAGAGAGAGAGAGAGAGGGAGAGAGAAAGGGAGAGGGGGGAGAGAGAGGGAGGAGGGAGAGAAAGAGTGACAAAGAAATTCGTAAAAGCGTATGGGGACTGTATATTCAACGATATGCGCTACTGAATTACAGTATATTATTATTATTATTATCGTTGTTGTTGTTGATGATGTGTTGTTGTTAAGTTAAGGCAAACGGAAGACCCAAGTATTTATTGGACACAAAGTAAGGTACACGCACACACTCATTCATTTCACCCATCGTGGCTGTGAAAATCGTTCCTAAATATGGATTAGTGTGAAAAATTATGTTGTGTTTCTAGATCACATCTGGTGTCAAGTTTAATATCAAGTTTGTGATGTTGAGATGAAAATTTGTCATTGACAAGTTCGTTACCACCAACGTACATATCTGGACATCATCGACCACTTCAGTAAAGAATGTTCGAAATCTTAGAGTTATCTTCGACGCCAACAAAACCAGGGAGTCACAAGTGTCAATCAATGTGAAAATATCATGTCACAGCCTCTGTGCATCTCCGTGCCGTTCGAAAGTATCTCACACCAAAGGCGGCTAAGCAGTTTGTGGAATTTGTCACGTCCCGCATCTAGATCTTTACCTAACGACCTCTCTGTGCGCCAATTTCAGGAGCTACGTACACCTCGCAAAGGCCACCTACATCCCGTAACGGCCACGAACACCTCGTAACAGCCACGTACATGCCGTAAATTTCAAGGATTAGCCATGTCCCTCCCCGTATCACAATGAATCAATTAATTTTTTGATCGTTCTTAACAAATTATATTTACCGTAGTGAGGTGCCTCGCATACGATTATCTCATGACCTGGTGTTGTCGATGATGATGATGATTGGTTGAAGACCATACCTTTGACAGTTCCTCTAATGACCGTGCCATCGGGTAGCAATGAAGAGGGACACATGCCTTCTTCAGGGCACTTCCATACTTCACAATTTATACCTAGAAACATAGGGGGATCTTTGTAATTGTGTTCTGTTATCTGTTTCAACTCAATCATTCAATTGAATCAAGTACAAGGAGGTGAAAAGCTTGAAAGCAAAGCTTGTGTTAGGAACACCATCAACAAATACAAACAAGATACTTGTAGAAATGCAGGATATGAATGCTTATCTTTGCATCTTGGTAATGAAATCGAGAGTAGGAAAGAAAATACAGAATAAAGGAAAATCGTGGAGGAAATGTAGGCCTTAGATGATAAATTTATATAAAAGTACGAGGTGTACCATTTTTGCCGTTCCATACTATGTGCCATGAGGCTATAGTAACACCGCCAAGACTACAAATGAAAGTGTACTTAGATATCAATCAGCTTTATCATCTACAACTTCCATTGTTAAGAGAGATATTGGGCATTTGTTTTCTATCCTTTTTCATGTTTTTTGGTGAAGCGTTTCGGGCTGATTTTGATTTGGATTAAACCGGTATAATTACATAAAACCAAAATTGGATAAAGAATGAAGAAAATTTCCCAAAATCCTAGATTTATTTAAACGGCGATCGTATAGATCGGTTAGTGTAAGACTAATGCCTGAGTCACACCTTTGCGTATTTGGCTTGCGTATTGCTGCGTATTTATGGCAAGCCGTTTTAACATTTATTCCTATTTCTTATTAATTCTTGATATCAAGAAATGATTTTCGGATGTAAAGCAGTGGTAATTCTTGATATCAAGAGTTCGATTTCTTGATATCAAGAATTCATTTCTTGATATCAAGAATTACCACTGCTATACAACAGAAAATCATTTATTGATATCAAGAACTCATTTCTTGATATCAAGAAATAGGAATAAATGTTAAAACGGCTTGCCATAAATACGCAGCAATACGCAAGCCAAATACGCAAAGGTGTGACTCAGGCATAAAAGCACTAATATTGAAACATTGTCTATTTAAGCCACCCAAGTGTAACAGAGAAAGCGGCCACTGTAGACAAGTGGACATTCTAGACATGTTCTACAACACACATTGCTTGCTTGAGGGATACAAAATGCATGGCCACTATAGACAGGTGGCTTTTATATAGAGGTAACCACTAAGACAGGTTTGACTGTATGTAGAATTATTGATATTCTTCTATTCTACTATTTTCTTCTTTTAATATTCTTCTTCTATGTATATTTCATGGCAGCGGAATGGTACGTATAACAAATAAAATAATAACAGGTAGGATAATCATTATCCGTCAGGATCGAAAACACATATATTATGTTGATAGAGACAAATATCCAGTGTACGTCGAAAATTTAGTTCTTCCTATCTTCCTTTCCCGACAATACTTGAGTATAGATGTGTGTTGATTTATACCTCAGTCACACCGCCAACCGGATCCCAACCCGACTCTAAACCAACCGATTTTGGGCCATTAGGGGGTAATCTAAAGTTTGTGTACGGTTTGTTGTCGGTTTGTTGTCGGGCTTGTTAGTGTCACTGAGGTATCGGGGTTACAACATACAAAAAGAGCCCGAGGTCAATTATGGAATTATCTAGTCTCACTCTTCTAGAAAGAATATCATACTCACCGTCTTCTAGCAGTGTCATGGCCATCAACAGACTGATGATCAGATGCTAAAAGAATCAAACAAACGATTTGAAAATAGTACATCGTCGCAACCCAAATTGTATTCTTTCTATTCTTTAGATAGCAAAGTTGGTATATAGATGGAGGGGGGGGGGTATATATTTATCTCTATTATATTATTCACTTTGAAATCCTCCAAATCATTGCCTTCTTATGCATGTCATGTTTCAACTTTTCACCTTGGTCTCCTCAGGTTGTCACGAAACCCTAATCTGCAGAAAAAAACTTCTACAAAATTAATAGTAAACTTGGAGGGAATATCGATTATTGTCATGTAAATATTATTTTTTTTTTACCAAAAAAGTGTTTTGTCCACTTCATTCCTCTCGACCCACACGTCTCAAATGGCTAACTGGCATTGCTGCAGGGAATAATTATTGCAGGGTCTGCAGGAATAGCAATGAACGATTTCCTGCAATTTGTCCCCTACGACATAATGTCGTTTTCTTGTTGGTTCATTTCATCCAAATAATCGTGAGAATATCTTGACTTTACCATTTCCTAACCTTAGTGATACCAGGAATTTCTATTAGACAAAGGTCGTAACATTGAGAGACTTCATTTTTGGATGTCGTAAGGAACGCGTTGCACGTAATCGCCCCTATACCAATACCGATGTGGCAATCTGAAGACACGTAAGTAAATTAGACCAAATTATATTTATTAATGACAAAATTCCTAGCGACAAAAAAAAGGAAAGATGAAAAAATGCATTACCGAGGTAAACATGATCCGGATGATAAAGACGATCTTTATCGTCATTGGTCACTCAGAAGAAGAGGGTTAAAAAAATCCGTAGCCGAATAATCTCGAAAAGACTGTAAGCAGGAGGGTGATTTGAAGAGTGTTTAGGTCTCGAAGCCTAGAAATACTTTTCTTTTTATATGAGAGATGGAACCAGATTTTGTTGTAAGCAGGCAAATCTAAAAAGCGTGAGAATGGATCCCCGTGGAAACGGACGTTGATTGCAAGCAACTGATTTATGAGAAAGGTAAATGGCCGATTTTTGTTTTGTTTGCGCGAAACTGCCTCTTCCAGTCAACCACTGCATTACAACTGGGATAATAAATATATTCAAATGACAATTTAAATATTACATGCAAAGTGAAAAAACCCCATTTAATACAGATTTTTACAATCAAGAAGGGAACTATTAAAATCACAACTTTCAAGCAACCGTCACGAATAGTAAACTAGATAAAATATATGTTTCATCCTTATTGCCATATCGGTCTGCAGTTCAGGCAAATCTAGCTTAATAAACCAAAGATTAGGGACCCCATTAAATAACAAGTGTCACTTATGATTTCAATACCTTGGCGAACGGTGGGAGGTAATAACAAAGCAAAGCATACTTTGCTGAAACGTTGTCATGGTCACTGGCGTACTGGTGGGGCTTGGGGCGCTACCCCCAAATAAAATCAAACCATGACTTATTTTCAATTCCATACAAGTGATTTATAAATGTTCGTGATATCACTTGATTTTCAACAAAATGCGCGTTTCTCCATTTCTGTTTCAAACTGACACATTGCCAAAAAGCCAGGAAGAGCATATGTTTTTTTATAGTCACTAATGGGCCTAAGTGGCCACTAACAGTAACACTAGTAGATAACCGTTTATCCAGTTTAGCGAAAAGTTCTGGATACCCGTATGTCCGGCCTATAGAACAGCTTAGAGAAGATCGCGGCAGCTGTAGGCGGTACGCGGGGGAATGCGCAGTCGCCTGCGCCCAAGGTTTGTTTTGGATGTGGCGAGGAGTGTCATTTCCGGAGGGAATGTTCCACAGGCGCGGATCCAGGGGGGCGAGTGGGCCTTGCCTCCCGCAAAGAAAAAGAAAAAGAGAGAAGGAAGGAAAGGGAAAGAAAGAAGGAAAAGAGGAGATAAAGGGAAGGAAAAAAGAGGAAGAAGAAAAGAAAAGAAGGGGCGGATATCAGTTGCAATTTTCCCGCCAACAAGTTGTGGATCGGGGGGGGGCAAAGGCCCTTTCCTCCCGGCCAAAAAAAAGAGAGAAGGGAAATGGAAAGAGGATAGCTAAAAGGGAACAAAAAAGAGGAAGAAGAAAAGAAAAGGGTGAAAAGAAGGGGAGATCAGTTGCGATTAATATCGCCAACAACATGTGGATCGGGGGGGGCCGAAAGGCCTTGCCTCCCCCCCTAGCAAACCTAAAAGAGAGAGAAGGAAGGGAAGGGAAAGGGAAGGGGAGGAAAGGTAAGGAAAGAAAGAGAGAAAGAAGATAGGTAAGGGAGATCAGTTGCGATTTTTCCCGCCAACGAGGTGTAGATCGGGGCCACTGGCGTACTGATGGGGAGCCAATTAGTGTCCTGCCAGTGTCACAATAAAATTCAAACGTGGTTCATTTCTAATTCGATACCGGTGATTTACAAATGTTGCTGAAATGACATAATTTTCCGAGATTTTTCCTCACTTTTTAGTAAATTATACTTTTTATGCGTTTGTTGGAAAATTACAAATTCCTAAATTTACAGTCAGGCAAGAAATATGCTTATTTAGAGGCCTACATGGCAGGGCCCGCAGAACGACGGGGCTCCGGGGCCTCGAGCTCCGCCCCCACTTTTTGGAAAAAGTATACTAAAGAGAATTAGAAAAAAGAGAGAAAGAAAGAAAGAATAGTGACCTGCCAGTGTCACAAAATTATGAGGTATCAAAATATGCTCATCTGACCGTGATTAAATGCCTAAAACCCCTGAGCTTCCGGGGGCTCTGTCCCCTGGATTCCACCTACGGCCCTAAGGCGGGCCCCTGAATGCTTATCTAACGGTAATTTAATGCCTAAAACCCCTGAACTTCCGGTGGCTCTGCCCCCTTGACCCCACCAGCGGCCCTAAGGCGGGCCCCTGAATGCTTATCTGACCGTTATAAAATGCCTAAAACCCCTGATCTTCTGGGGGCTCCGCCCCTGAACCCCGCCCCCTGGACCCCACGCCAATTAGTGTCGCCAGTGTCACAAATAAGGTATCAAAATATGCTCATCTGATCGTAATTAAACGCCTAAAACCCCTGGACCCAACCAATGGCCCTAAGTCAGGCCCCTGGATACTCATCTGACAGTAATTTATTGCCTAAAACCCCTGAGCTTCCGGGGGTTCCGCCCCCTGGACCCCACGCCATTTAGTGACCTGCCAGTGTCACAAATAGGGTATCAAAATATGCTCATCTGACCGTAATTAAATGCCTAAAACCCCTGAGCTTCCGGGGGCTCCGCCCCTTCGACACCCCCAGGGGGCCTACGGCGGACCCCTGAATGCTCAATGACCGTTATAAAATGCCTCAAATCCCTGAGTTTCAGGAGGCTCAGCCCCCTGGACCCCACGCCAATTAGTGACCGGCCAGTGTCAGGCGCGGATCTACGGGGGTTAGGGTTTAAACCTCCCCCCCCTTGGGCCGCCAAAACAAAAACAAAAAAAATCGAAAAAAAAACGCACACTAGAGAGAAATTTTTCAAGTGCAAATATTGTGAGAAGATATTCAACTCATCTGGGGGGTGTTTCATAAAGCTGTTCGTAAAGTTACGCATGACTTTACGAATGACTTAAATATGAAAAGCCAAATGGGATGCTCAGTCATTTTTAACTGCATCAACTAAAGTTGAACTGTGCAGATGTAGATTAACATTCTTATTATAACAAACATTTTAATGCAAAGTATATTTTTTGCCATAATTTAATTGCGATTATTGGAAATATAGTCACACTTTGTCAAAACATCAGGAAAAACTTTGGGCATCCTTTCTTGCACTTCATATTCAAGTCATTCGTAAAGTCATGCGTAACTTTACGAACAGCTTTATCAAACACCCCCCTGGTAACTTAACCAAACACATTATAACTCTGGATATAACTGTGTATTAAACTGTTACTTGATTTAAAAAGACGTTATCATGCACTGCTTTTTATGGCCTCCATTGTGTTAGTAGATGCCAGGTTGTCTTACGGGCCGGGGGGTTCAAAATAGCAACAACAAAAAAAATCGCCTCGCCGCTACGTGGCTCGTGGACGATGCTCTGCATCGTCATTGGGTCAAACAGATACTGTTAAAAAAGTTACTTGATTTAAAAAGACGTTATCATGCACTGCTTTTTATGGTCTCCATTGTGTTAGTAGATGCCAGGAAAACATCACTTACGGGGGTTCAAAATAGCCCCCCCAAAAATCGCCTCGCCGCTACGCGGCTCGTGGACGATGCTCTGCAACGTCATTGGGTCAAACTGTTTAAACTGTTACTTGATTTAAAAAGACGTTATCATGCACTGCGTTTTATGGCCTCCATTGTGTTAGTAGATGCCAGGAAAACATCACTTAATTACGGGGGTCAAAATAGCCACACACAAAAAAATCGCCTCGCCGCTTCGCGGCTCGTGGACGATGCTCCGCATCGTCATTTGGTCAACCCCTTGGCAAAAGCTAGATCCGCCCCTGAGTGGCATGAATATGGTATCAAAATATGCTCATCTGACCGTAATTAAATGCCAATACCCCCTGAGCTTCCGGGGACTCTGCCCCTTGACCCCTGCCGGGGCTTAATTTGCCCCTAGACCCCGCGCCAATTTACACTATACGCTCTACCTGATCGTAAATACTTTAGCCTCCCCCACCCACTTTACTTTAGCCTCCCCCACCCACTTTGAAAAACGTTCAGCGGGGCCTGCATGTAAGAGTGGGGTGATGCGGATTTTTTGTCTGCCAGCCTCCCCAAACGTTTTTGCTCATTACGCCACTGGTCATGGTAGTATTAAGCCAGATGACAATTCAGCCACGTCAGATTCGTAAGCACAATTTATATGATCATCACGATTTTATTTTACATAAAAAAGTATTCCTTCATTGAGTCACGGTCAGTGCCATATAATGGGACCATTAAAGCGAAAGGTCACTCTGATATTAAGTTGATTTTAATAGAAGCAGAAAAATGAGAGAAACAGGTCAATTATAGTTTGAGCGAAAACCGATCAAAAAGAAGAACGTTATGGATTTTTGAAGGTGCAAACAATCAAACACAAATTGGCAACTCTGTGACTTATCCTGCGAGCTCCCCTCCCATTTGCCCTGTACTTAAAAACTTCAAAAATCTGTATTTTCCCTCAAGAAAATTTTCAATCTTACATTCACTCTAAATTTAATTATTGCTAATGCGTTTTTGAATACCCCCTGTATGAAACAAATCTATTCCGTCATCAATAACTAAGAAAATGAAAGTTTATGATTTGTTTTTCTACAGAGCAATTTGAGAGAATCTCGCATGATACGTTGTGGATATGTGTTGCTAATTTGTGTTTCACCGATGGCAACTTCAAAAATTACCATCACACGTTTTATTCTCTGCAAGACTTTGATTTGCAAAACAAAATTAGTTTTCAGACATCGCGTCAAGATCAGAAGCATACTGTAAGTGTGTGCGCGTGTGTGTGTGTGAGTACGTGTGTGTTAAACTGTGTTACTTTACTAATGTTCTGTTTTCCCACTTTCACTCGTGTTCTCGCTTTCGTATTTTCCTGCTCAGAATTACCTTCATGACAGGCTCCATGGGAATATTAACTCCCCGTACGACACCTGGAGCCGTATCGATTACCATCAACCTTTCCCTTTCTCTCTCTCTCTTTTTCTCCCTCTCTCTCTCTCTTTTCCTCTTTACCCCCCTCTCTCTTCCCTATCTTTACCCTCTTCTTGTTTTCTTGTTTTTTATTCTTTTTAATCCCTAATATAAGACCATGAATAACATAAATAAAATAATTTAAACATTCAAATACGGCAATTAGCCCATTTCAGCTGAAAATGGGAGAGAACAGCTGTTTTTCCATTGGGTAATATTGTTAATAATATTCAGCCCACGTAGACCCCACCCCCTCTTTTATCTTGTATTCTCTCGTCTTTCTCCCCCTTCCCCCCTCCCCCTCTATCTCCCTTCTCTCCTCTTTCTATCTCTCTTGTCCCTATCCTATATAATTCTCTTTCTCCCCTTCTTTCCCAAGCTTCAAACTCTATCTTTCTCTTCTTTCCCCTACCCTCTTCCCTCTTCTCTTCTCTCCCCTTTAATCTTTCCCTCTCTATCTCTTTCGCTTTCTGTCTCCCATGGGCTTGGGACGAAAGTATGCCATCACAAACGGATGAAGGATGCGGTAGCCGTGCGTTAGGGACAGGCCTGGGCATAGTTTTGTAACGCCCAATGCACACGAGGCGTTAATAGCGCCTCCCAAGGACATCCGGGCATTGGAAAAGCAAAGAACAATGCCAGGCTCAATCTCAAGCCACAGACGCACCTCTTGAAGCAGATTTTTTTTTTAAAACCGAAAATCGTATCAGTTAGACGAAAAAAAAAGCAGGGGAGAGGACGGGGAGAATGTGTGTGACAACTATGGGCGCAGCAATCATTTATGTAGGGGCCTGTTGTGAACTGCATACTGTGGCAAAATTGATATGGAGTGAGGGCGTGTGATAGTAAAAGGGATACCTTATCGCGACCTTATACCCCAGGTTTTTTTTTCTCGTCGGTATGTAATCGGTAACAGCTCGGCAATTGCTGGAGCATGCTGTCAGCGGAACGAGCACAATGGTCACGGGGGTACGCGTTTGTTGGCCATTTTGAAAAGAATACTTCCACTTATGTTTAATGGAATGCATGGATCATTGGTGTGTAATGAATAATCATTATTCAACATTCAAGAGTACGTTTCGTATATTCCTCCCGATGGGATTTACGATTTGGTACGAATGTCCTTTATACTTTCGCTGCTCTATAAAGCTTTGGTTTTCCCCTTTTGGAAAAGAATACGATACACCTGTGTATCGTGGAATGCACCGTTGGTGCGTTAATGAATAATAATCAGCCAACATGCATGAACACGTTTAGACATGCGTCGCCTGTGGATTTTGAAATGTTAATGCTCGGATTTACGAAACATGTTCCGGCCGAAATCGCTCTGTGGTCTATTTCCTAGACAAACCTTTTAAAGGCAGGGTATTTTACCGACATCGCTACCACTGTTGTAACGTATTTTCGATTGCGCTGTCTTTCAGTGAAGGCGTACATAAAGCAAAAAAGTACATCATCACGCGCGCGTCATGCAGTTGGTGATGAATTGTGGGACATGGCTGTAGACAGATCGGGACATTAGGGACTTTTAGATTTGCACGTCGACGTAGTGGACTGCAACGTGTGCCATTCTTTCAAGGCATTTGCCCGTGCCCGGCAGTGCCTTAAAAGGACGTCACATTACCTTAAAAGGATGTCACCGTGGCAGTCCACGTTCTCGTCGTGTAAAATCTAAAAGTCCCTAATATGAGCACCTGATGGCCGTATACGTAAATCTGAAGTAATGTCAGTAGAATACCTTGCCTTTCAAGGTTGTTGGGGTCCATAACTATCATTTTTTTTTGCCAGCGAAGGTCTTGTCATAGGCCTATTTCTAATTTAACCGATATGTTATATTATAGGGCTTGCTTCCATAACGTTATAATACAATTGAATTGTTATTTATCTATAAATAAAACTCACCCATCTATCACACACACTCCAAAGGTATTAATCAGGGAACTGATATCTATGACTCGGAGAAAGTAAAAATAGCGTGCACGACAATCACATGTAAACAGATTGAATTGAATGTGAAAATATATCGAATGAAATAATTCATGTCCGTTAAAAGCACTGACCAGTAAAGCACAGAAACGAAAGAAAATAGAGAGTTACCATATTTCTCGGTGCTTTATTCTTAATTTTCTGACAATCAAAACATTAAGGGGCATATTTTACGTATACTAGATAAGTATTTTTGTCGGGGGCACCTCTCTCCAATCGTCCACTATACATTTAGGCCAATGTCTGATCTTTATATTCAATTCTCAATAGAAATACGTCAAATATTATTCCTATTCCTTTATGCAATAAATCTTAACTGTCTTGGCACTGTTTCACGAAACCATCACGAATGCAAGTTCACCGACAACCCATTGAAATGCGCGTGAATCTTAACACACGCGCTCCAAAGGGATGTCCACGAATATCAGTCATACGACGCGTCGCGATGGTTTCTTGAAACGCTGCCAAGACTGCGTGGTCAAAATGTTCCGAGATCGATTGGCCTAATAGGTCGCTCGGGGCCGAATATCGGATATGATACTAACCGGACATCGTGCTGTAGCACGCTTGTATGTAAACCGATGTGTTCGAGTGATGAAATTGCAGACGATTTTGAAATGTGAGGGGTCGTCGCTTGACCCCGTTATTTCTTCGATTTTTCTCTTAATGGTATACTTGCCGCAGGCACAGTGTCACATAGGATGCTAAGTAAAATGTTTGGTACTGGTCATAACATATTGATAACGATGGTGATGATGATGATGATAATTATGATGATGATAATAATAATAATAATAATAATAATAATAATAATAATATGCATCTTTTATATATCGCTCAATACATCGACGATGTCTCTTAACGCTTTACAGGTATATTATTCCCCAGTGGGTTTCAGTGATGGTGGGTACGATTCGCAAACGTATCTATACCTTCATATTTTTAAAATAGCAAAAATACTGTACATTCCTTCATACATGGTGATATACCGTCCAAGCCCCTTAAAATTATAGGCAAAAGCTATATTGTCTATAAACTAATTATTAACCATGCCCTGCACATGTCAACGTGTTATGTTATCATATATATAATTATGTTTTAAAATAAAAATAAATGAATTGAAAATAAGTGAAATCAAATGATACGTGTCTGTGGTAAACAAACAACTAATTGTATTTATATTTCGTTATATTGATATGACAAATTCTATTTATACTTTCAAGCACTAAAGGGTAAAGAAATCAATAAAGTAAGGCGATACGCTTGTTTTGAGTAAGACTTGGGCAACGAAAAATCGGCCAGAAAGGAAGGGTTGTTTTCTTGTAATCTAAAACACAGTTTTGTTAACCCAAATGAAACTCGTATTTTGTAACCTTTCATTGAAAAGGCATGTCCTACAAAAAAAGGAGAAAGTGTTTGTTTTAACCGAAAAGAAGCCATTGAAATTCATGAATAGTTTAAGACAAAGCCATTTCATGGCTTGGAGCTACCCAACCCAACCTCTCCTCCGCAATGTGCAGGGTCGTAAACCCAGATAGGGGTAGGCATATGTGGACCGAGAGGAAGGGGGGGAGGGCACAGGGGTCTTTACCCCTATTTAAATCTTTCTTTAGAGATTTTGGTTAATAAGAGGCACCTCAAATATCGGCTGATATTTCAATAATGATAATGATGATAATGATGATGATGATGATAATGATGATGATGATAATAATGATGGGATGATGATGATGGTGATGATGATGATAATGATAATGATGATGATTAATAATAATAATATTAATAATGAAAAGGATTATAATAATAATAACAATAGTACTAATAATGATACTAGTCATTCGCCAAATCTGTCAAAATTGACAATCCTGACAAACAATGTTTAAAGTAAATTCAAGAAGAAAGTAAGCAAATGAAATATATACTTTTTAATTTCGTTTTCTTTTATTTGCTTGGTTTTTATTTTGTTTTGTTTTGCTTTTGTTTTTGCTTGTCATGAAATATTTCTGAATTTTGCCCCCCTGTCCATGAATAAACCAACGATCTGCCCTTGCGTGGCATCATTAGGTGTTTTTCACAGGCTTCTCCTCTCACGTGCATCCCAGCATTCTAGTGACCGACCTTTTTCCTATTATATGGCTTCAAATTCTTAAGCCGAACTTTAAAATGCGAAAAAAGCAGCATTAAAGCATGGACCTAGGTCCATGATTAAAGCAGAGGTAGCAGATTTATCACATTGTTTAGGGGATCAGAACTTGAAAGGTAATAATATATCCTAGTCAAACCAACGACGCCGACATCAGACTGACTACAAACTGAAAAGAATTACATTAACCCAAGAGCCAAGAATCGTTGGTAGTCCACGTGGAGTCGATTTGGCGGCATTTGGCGGCACCGACTTATCGGGAGTGAAATAGCGGGACCGGGGAGGGGGAGGGAAGGTGGGAGGGGGTGGGGGAAGTTGGAACATTTTCGTTTTGAGCACTTAAGATGTTTTGTGGTATTCAATCACTTGATTTTCAACTCAAAGTTTGAGGGTTCGAAATCCAGCTCGGCACTAACGTCCTTTGTCAATACATTGCTTTATGCATCCCTAACACCGATTTTTAACAATGTCACAAAGCTGCCCCTTAATAATAGGGACTTTTAGATTTGCACGACGTGAACGTGTGACATCCTTTTAAGGCAATGTGACGTCCTTTTAAGGCACTGCCGGGCCACTGCCAGTGCCTTAAAAGGACGCGGCATTGATGTCACACATAGCAGTCCACGTTCTCGTCGTGCAAATCTAAAAGTCCCTAATAGCGAACCTCTGTATATTGTCTGCCCCATATGGTAATTTACGCATGCGTGGCAGACTGTGGTGTCTGCGGCAACTATCACTATGAACATGACGGACAAAGAAAGAGGACAAAATATACAGTTCCTCATTCTACCCTCAAAAATTGCTGTGGTCGACAAAGGAACATCCCTTCACTGCTATTATGTAAAAAATAAGTAGAACAGGTGAATATGCATGTGACACCTGTTCTACACATTTTTACACAATAGCATTGAAGGATGTTCCTTTGTCGACCACAGCAATTGTTGAGGGTAGAATGAGGAACTGTATATTTTGTCCTCTTTCTTTGTCCGTCATGTTCATAGTGTCGAGCTCTCAACTACGGGTTCGTAATAGCGCGCGAAATCTTTGACCGCTCTGACCTCATGACGTCACGCGTCATGGCAACAGGACCCCTCAAAAGGGGTGCTACGATAGACCGCGCTATCTCACTGCGGTGTGAATCCGGCGAATGCCAATGGGCGGACCGTCGGGTTGCGCTACGATAGCGCGATCCACGGTCCGCCCACGGTCCCCCCTTGCGGTGTGAACAGCCTCAAAGTCCCTAATAGCGAACCTCTGTATATTGTCTGCCCCATATGGTAATTTACGCATGCGTGGCAGACTGTGGTGTCTGCGGCAACTATTTGGACGTGCACGTAATGGATACTTTAATGCACGGCGCACACTACACGATCCAAGGGCGTTTGTATTTAAAACTGGAAATTTGAACAACCACTAGCCTTTGATTCAGGTTCTAAGTTATAATAAGCACATTAACAACCGGAATTTTATTGTATTTATTCATTCAATTCAATTCAATTCAATTCATCATTTATTTCAATCATAAAACCATTACAAAAATATATATACAAAAGTAACATGAAACAATCATAATCTTACATTTCTGGAAATCATGAAGAAATTGGAGACTAAAAAGGAAGTTAAAAAAAACTTGTAAGCAATAGTCCCCTATAACATAGATAATAAATAAGAAGATTACATGGTTGTTCACGTCACCAAAAAAAAAAATATATATATATATATATATATAATAACATACTACACATAATAGATACACACCGATGAAGACACACACACACACACGCACACGCACACGCACGCGCACACGCACACACACACACACACACTACACATACTACACATAATAGATACACACCGATGAAGACACACACAAACACACCCATGCATGGTACATTGCAAGGTAAAAGTTACAATAAGTAACAATTGAGGTGATAATTGAGAGAGTTAAGGGAAATAAGAAGAGACCAACTGTCTCTTCAGATCGTTTAGTATTGATTTGTATGATCTTCTTCACACGATGACCAAGCGCTTGTTTTATTCGACGAGGGGAGTAAAAGTGTAATCAGTAAACACCTACTACTACTACTACTACTACTACTACTACTACTTCTACTAGAAGTCATAATAATGGTACAAATAATAAAACGATTGAAGAGGGGATGACGCTGCTTTACTTAAATTTGACTCGAATTATAAAGGATTTCTAACAAGGATCTACGTCTCGTTCATCCTCAATGAACCCTACGTCCCGAAAACTCGGACATTTCGGATAGGTTATAAAAAGCTTGTAAGAGCGATGGCTGGATACAATTTCCTCCCATGAGTTTAACCGTTTCCCCAACACTTTCACTGATGGAGGAGGGGTGTGAACTTGTGTGATGGTTCCAAGGGATGGCGGTGATCGTTCGGAGAGTCTTTAAAATAGTTTAACGGATCAAAAACTACAAAAATGGAAAAGGGGCGCCATCACCTCCCAAAAGTGATTTTACCATCTACGTTAATGATAAAGATAACGATGATGATGATGATGATGATGATGATGGTGATGATTATTTTAATGAACAAATACAAAATAAATGTATTAAGAGTGTATAAATAAGGTCTCCAAATGAAGTTTTCCGAGACTAAGTGTGTATGTATAGCGACATTCCAACAAAGACCTTCGTCTCGTTTGCCCTACATAAATCCGTTGTCCCAAAAACTCGGACATTTCAGATAGGTTATGAGGAGCTTGTAAGAGAGACGCTTGGATATCATGACAATGCAGAAATAAAATCCAGTCTCAAACAATGATGACGAGACCCAACTAGGTCAAGAAAGAAAGGAAGTTAGATTTGGCAATCGTGTGTTAGCGTGCAGTTTGTGGGAGGAGGGGGAGGGGCAACACCCCCTCCCCATCCCAATTTTTATTTCTTTTATACAGCATTATAGTACCTACCAAACAAAAGATGCGCGTTGATGTCCACTTATTCATGCTCCCGGTTTAATGACCGGTAATTGCCCCCTCCTAATGACCGGTCGTGAGAAAAATAAGCGTTGGGGGAAAAAAAAGACTTGTCACATGTTTGCTATCAGCCAAACATTTTGTTAGGATTCACGTCAATATTTTATAGTATCAAATGATAAAGATGTCTCTTTGTTGCGCTTCTAAAGGATTTTTAACATCTTTGCCCGGCTTTAGCTACCGCAACCGTAATCCTTAATGCATTCATGGAATAAATCCTACATCCTACAAGGATTCCTACAAGGATGATGAACCTGTACGCCCCCCCCCTCCCCCGCACTGATATTTCTACCGCATGAACGCGGCCTATAAGAATATCATCTCGGGTTTATGCTAAATAAACACAATAGATTATTACTAGAAATAATTCTGTATTATTTACCCAGGGCAGCCACATCATTATCAATACTGATATTCCATTTTTTATTACCCTAGCATTGCCATGTACCCATTTGCAAAACACCTTGTCCAATGATGTAAGCACCGAGTGAGATTCGAACCTCCAAACCTCTTGTTTGAGAGTTAAGAGCATTCTACAGTGCTTTTCCACTAAAGCAATCTCTGGACAAAAACCTTTACACAATCATGTGCTATGTTCATATCTGCCTTAGATCTTAGAGGTGTAATGCTCTACCTCTGATCCACATTTGAATAACATGTGCGGAATTGTTCTTGCGCTGTTCACTATAGTGAATAAATGAATCTTTGAATGTTGGGAGAAAACGTGTAAATAAATAATGACATGTTTCAAGCCGCATGGAGATAAGAGCTCTTAAATCTGTCTTAAGAATATATAATAAAAGATCTCTAGGAAGGTGTCGTGCATGAGAATTATAGTGACGTGTTTTTCATTGATGCTTTCTGAGAGTTTTAGAATGCACATGGACATAATGGAGAGGGAAGAGGTGTCAAAATTGCACATGATTACCAATTTTTTTAAGGATCACTTTTAAATCTTTTTCCTAATTTCTATTCTCTTTTTATCCCACTTTGGATACCGGTAGACATTTGGTAGAAGGCAAGTAATGTATATCAATGAGCGTGAAGAGGTGAGGCCTTATTTGTTCTTCCTGTGGAACTTTTAGAGATGCAGCGTTTACCCTACGGCTAATGTCATAATATTGTTAAAGCCCATTGCGATTCGATGGTGATATTGATGTCCTATGAGATGGTTGATTGCCTGATATTTGACTACAGAACAGAGAGGGAGAAAGAGAGAGAGAGAGAGTGAGAGAAAGAGAGAGAGAAAGAGAGAGAGAGGGAGGGAGAAAGAGAGAAAGAGAGAGAGAGAGAGAGAGAGAGAGAGGGGGAAGGAGAGAGAAAGAGAGAAAGAGAGGGAGAGATGACCATGTCGCACCCCCCAGCGGCTTCACTCATGCTACGCCGATGTAGGCACAAGGGGTGGGTTACCATCGTGACAGAACACCCCCTTTTTTTAATGCTTCACACAGATTTTAGTTAAAAGACTTCTTTCATGTAAGCCTTTTCATATTTTTTCATTTGCCCATGAGGGTGCCTGACTTTGAAAGGGGCAGGTCGATGACGTCACAGTAAGCCTCGTCGAAGGAACGGCAATAAACGACAGTTTTGATGAAACATTACGTCATTGAGTAAACTGAGGGACAATTGAGCAATGCAAAAATTAATGTCTTGAAGCGGGAGTATTTGGTAGCCTCGCTCCAATTCTTTACTCAAGCTTGAATTTGCTTTAATACCTTTATTTGTAGATGGAACCTATATGAACATACGGTATACATGTATATTAATATATATGAAGAGGTGTCGCAGGCTAGAAGATTCGTCACCTGACTATGGATCACATGGTTCGCGGTTCGAGTCCCGCCGCGGCACTTATGTTCATTGACACAACGTTAATCGTCGTAATGAATCTATTACTTCAGGGATTGTTCCTGATCAATGGAATATTGCACGTGTAGTTGCTTACCATAGAGGGGGAACGAGAGAGGCATGTAATTACAGACCGATCTCGGTTCTACCAATTTTATCAAAAATATTAGAAAGAATTATCTTGTAAGTAAATATCAATCAGGCTTTAGGCCCCTACACTCTACAACCACAGGCTTATCGAATGTCACAGATGATTGGCTCAAGGGTATCGATGATGGAAACGTAGTAATTGCAGTAATGCTTGACTTTAAAAAGGCATTCGATATTTATGATATTCTTTTAGAAAAATTAAATCAGTATGGAATGAAAGACGATACTCTTCGCTGGTTTGAAAGTTATATAAATAATAGAACACAAGCGACAGGTGTTAATGGTATTTTGTCTGACTTTTTGCCCTTGAAATGTGGGATACCCCAGAGGTCAATCCTAGGGCCACTCCTTTTTGTATTATATATTAATAGTTTACCCAAAGGACGTTTTTGTAAAATAAGTATGTATGCTGACGACACAATGCTTTATTTGTATGGAAAAGATATATTTACGCTAATACAACAAATGAATGTAGACATTGAATATGTTACGAAATGGCTGATCACCAATAAATCAAGTTTAAATGTAAACACAACTGAATTTATTGTGATTGGTACAAAGCAACGATTGGACCGAATTAATGATGTAGATGTTAATATTGATATATCTGGAATTCTATCGAAGAGAGTACACACATGTAAACATATTGGAGTGATAATTGATGAAAATCTCTCTTGGCGTGATCAAATAAAATGCGTACAAAAGAAAGCGAAATCAGGATTGCATATGCTCAAAAGTATCAAAAAATTAGTGAATAAAGAGACGTTAATAATGGTCTACAATGCATTAGTGTTATCACACCTAAATTATTGTGATATTGTTTGGGGAAACTGTGGAAAAACATTTGTAGAAACACTTCAACAAATTCAAAACCGAGGTGCCCACTTCATCAATAATGCACCTTAGTTCTCATCAGGGAAAGAAAATATACAACTTTTGAATTGGGAACCACTTGCCCAGAAGAGAATTTATGATATTGCAACAATGATGTATAAGATTATTACAAACCAAGTACCGTCTTATTTAAGTGACAAAGTTTCACAACGAAAACGTGTATATGATACACGGCAAAGTAATCTTTGTGTTAATCTTAGCCGTCCGAAAACTGAGTCTGGGAAACGTACATTTTTGTATAGAGGTGCACATTATTATATGGAATTCACTTAGTGAGGACATTCAGAGGGCTCCTACTATTGGCATTTTAAAATCAAAGCTGGTTGCCGCAAATAATGCTAAGACTTTAAAGTAGAATTACAGCGTTTGTTAACATGATATACATAAACAAATATCATTATAAAAACCGAAATGATGGCATTTTGAGTAGGCTATGTCAAATAATGCAGAGTTCTAATATTTAAGAGCATTAACAATTTATTGTTTTCTATTTTCCTCTCCTCTCTCTCTCTCTCTCTCTCTTTCTCCTCTCTCTCTTTCTCTCTCCCCCTCTCCCCTCTCGCTCTATCTTTTATATCTCTCTTGTTATAAATTTTGTAGAAGTACATGCATCTATTTTACATTCAGAAATATAAATCTTTGTACACATTATGGTCATGGGATGGCAAGGTATACTAATTTTTAGTTCTAATTATTTGAGCATATTCTTCTAAATGCCATTTTTACTCTGTTTATTACAGTAATGTCCAGTTTTATTTCATCATCTGATCACAGTTGATTATATTTAATATAATGTTTGTTTGGTTGATTGACTATTTATATGTTTTGTTTTATACCCGAATTTTATTCATTAAGTAATATATATATATATATATATATATATATATATATAGCATAAACTTGTATAACTTTCATATTTCTTTACCTATGACTGTCTTTTAATATTTGTACAGTGTATGTATATTAAATTTAGCATTTGTTGTAAATTGTTGTTACATGTATTGTACGGCCCCATTGTAAATCAGCCAAGTAGCTGAATTGGGCTTTTACCGTGCTTAAATAAATGAATAAAAATAAATCAAATATGCCACTCTCCGCCCAGGTAGGATATGAACGTTAAAGTGGTTACATCGGCATGTGTGCGCTTGTAAAATGTCGCATTGCCCGAATAATATTTAGGGAGCGGAGCGTGTGCACTATCATGTGCGGATTAGCAGTTGAATCCAATGACTGGGGTAATAATAATTACATACATGTATATAAAAAAAAAACGCTGCCTTCAATCAGTTATTGTGTATCAGAATTACATTTTCAAACAATAATGTGATTTTGGGAAAATTCCTTATTATTTTCAATTTTAATTTCAATTTTATTTCTGTTTCCTACAAAACATTACATATCAATTATAATTATTTACAAAAATTGAAATTGAAATTGAAATTGAAATTCTTCTTCTCCTCCTCCTCATTTTCTTCTTCTTCTTCTTCTTCTTCTTCTTCTATACTTCTCCTTCTTCCTCTCCTTTTTTGTTTTTCTTTTCCTTCTTCTTCACCCTTTTTTTCTTATGTCAATGTTGAAAGTGTATCCAAACTTCGGCCAAATGTAAGAATGGTTATACGATCACGGGATGGTAAAATTCACGTATGTAAAGTCACTTTGACATACCCAAGTTTGTTAAGAAACGGCGATATGCTTTAAGATCGGGATATGCAACATTTTTCAAATTTGATCAATGCAATAAAGGAGTGCATTTGAGAGTCTTCTGGTAAACTGAACGGCTGGACATGAGACTGTATCTACGTCCGAACAATGAGTTGTTGGTGTGAAACCCTTAAGGATCAGTCCCAACGACTATCTGGAGTTCATGCGCACCGCGAGCGACCCAGCGATGCTCGGTAAAGTACCGCTGGAGTATAAGAACCCTCCCCAAAGAGCGCATCCACCATAATTGTCCGCGAACCAAGTCTCACGCAGCGCTGGAAAGGTAGCTCTCGCCTTTTGTCACTTCATCACATCACCTACCAACCAAGAAAAAGTTCGGCTCACTCTCGGGACGGAGATCCCCGAGGATTCTTCGAGGTGTGATGTTTCCCCGTGTCTCATTACCCCAACCCACACAAACCCCTTTGTTTGGAAAGAGAGAGGGGAGGAGAGATTGAACGCGGGAAAGCTGATAGTGAAATATTTTGCTGGGTCTCAGCCACCGCTTAGAGTTTTTGATTTGCTTTGGCGGCAGACTTGAATAGTTGGACGGTAATCCTACGGATCTGACGCATACGCCCCGGGATTGGGCTTATATTTTTCAATAAACTGGCCATCGTTAAATCATATATCTGGCACAAGGAATAAGTGAGTTAATTGCAAGAGTCAGGGTGATCGCCTCCGGCATCTTTCTGGACAGATCCTGCCTCTTTCCAGGAGCAATCTTCAACGCCCGAAGGTAATATCAACTATTTACCTTCCTTTTCATTAAAGGACCAAAACAATTTGCTTTAAACCGCCAGTGCTTTGCCATTATCTTGCTGTCTTTAAATCTTTCTTTAATCTTTTATTCTATTTTATTTGTTTTCAATTATGAATGTTTGCTTTTGATTTTAATATCATTTTCAGTTCCCCATCTATTCCTCTCCTCTTCCGATGGCGTAAATTGGGTTTTTATTGCTTGAACCTCTAGTCCCAATCTTCTCTAAGCCCGTTGCTTAATCCAATTTCTAGTTTTCATAGCCTCTTCCGTGACCTTAATGGTGAAGATAAGTTTCACTAATAAGAGGACGAAACAGTTAAAGCTATAAGATACGAGTTAGCGTCAGAGTTGAGAAGTAAAGAATTCGAAAGCAATCCTACGAACTCCGATATACCCCGTATGCTATCTGTTTCTTCTCCTGGCTAATTGCAATCTCGATACTGGGTGACTTTAGCCACCTCCTCTCTTAATCAACGGGACACTTACCCGGGGCTCGGGGCAAAAAGTCAGGTTGTTCATCAAATGCGAAACTCTCATTGGGGATAAGTTTTTGACAAAACGATGTTTAACAAAATAACAAAACAAAGAAAACATATGATGCTGCAAGAAGATATAGTGGAACTAAAATCGTTCGCAGTTCTTGCCTAAAATTTGTGGAAATATATCCACATATTTATTCGATTAATACTGACATCAGGCAAACCAGCATGAAATAAACACGACGGAGTGAGTAATTCAAAATGCTTCGAATGAAAAATAAGGCGCAGGCTTCAAGCAATTTGCATCTTTCAGGACAAAATGCAAAAAATGTGTGAATTTAATGACTAATTTTGGTAATTGTAATGATAATATCGATTATTTAGAAGTTCTAAATAAAAAATGTATCACTGCGCTTACAAAATCACAGAATTCTAAGAGAAACACAAAATACATAGACTCATAATTTGGGTAAATCATATTAAATTACTGAGGGAAGAAGTATGTTTTAAGAGATCTTGTGAAAGTGGCATGATATGGTTAATTCTAGATATAAAGTATTGTTTATTTTAGAAAAACACCTACAAACGTGCTCAAATATCACTATTTCGTGGACTTTTAACATCTATCTCAAACTCGAAAGAAGTAATCCCTAATGTTTCGAATAAATTATAATTTGCAAGCTCAAAGCAATTTGTATCATTCTTGATGAAATTCAAGAAATCTGTGAATTCAAAACGACCATTTTTGGAATTGTTTATGAAAAAGCTCACAACCCTGCTCAAATATCATCATATCGTTGAGCTCTGATTTTCTTCTCGGACACGAAAGAGGATTGGGGATTCTAGTCTTAACAAATTTTGTTATTTTTCGCTCCAGGTCGATTAAGTCCCATTACAGCTTTAAATATTTAATGATTCCCTGGTGCTTTTTACACAGTAATAGCGTGATGCGATCAATCATATGCTTTCTATTGACAAACGGGCTTGCTTTTAAAATGTCTCAACAAGAGCTTTTTTCACCGTGTTTTACTTGAAGCTGCATTAATTAAAGATAACGAATCGTTTGATTGTGATTAATCTCTTTGTACAAAAGCAGGTGCAGTATAAGCGTTTTCCTGTATCATCAACACACATTTTACAAATAAATTTATTTCGTGTATGACGGTAAGATCGAGAAGCTTTGAAACGAAATCAGTCTTTAAATCGATGTCATTAAGTTATGGCAATTTTGTGTTTTAGATTTAAGAAAACGTGATCTAGTTTCAGTTGTCTAATTCTCTAGGCGAGGATTTTCGCCGACGTTTGGCAGTCATAAGAAATGGATTAGTTGATAATGAGTATTGCAATAGTTTGCAAATGAAAAGCTAAAAAAACAACAACATGACAATCAATTACGATCATTGAAGATATTTATAAAATTAAAGAGAACCCCCAAAATGCCAATAAGCGCAAATGATTTATTAAATAATATAAAGAAAATAAAAATAATATGACTCCGTAACAAATAAATTTCCTTTTTGTATTAACAGAAAATACATAAGGTAAAAGCTGTCATCAGACATTTTGAAGAATTAGATCTTTCCCCTATCGGAGCATACAGTTTGCGTGCTATTATTTGTATGTTAATGTAGAGTCGTCCTATGATATCCTTATTTTTAATTAAGTTTCTAACTCTTTAATTGGCTTTTTTTTTAGAGTAGATTCAGTAATTCACGTTCACAATTTTTAAAGAATGTTATATATTTCCGACGACTCGTTATTACCTAATTTACATCACATCTTTAAAATTTCATTGATTTTGACTTTGACTTTTAAGATTGTCAAAAGTGGTCGCAAATTCTTTTGAAGAACGAAAATGAGGCCCAACCTGTTTTGCCACCTTGCCATTGACCGCGGGCATCAATTATTAAACACGCAGAACGTTTGATGTCAAACCGAATTCGCTTATGATAATGACAAGCTCATGGTTTACTTCCGAGCGACATGGAGAAGTGAATTGCCAGTGAGACACCTGAGAAATTGCGATGGTAGAGAATGAATGAAAGACGAAAATCCATTATACCAAATTAGATGCTGTGGAAGAAAGCATGAGGATATTTTGTCTCATGGAACATAAAATGGAGGAGAAACCTTCGGGCTAGTCTACCGCGAATCAATCTTAAAAGGAAACCCACCAATCGCTACCAAATTGCCCTCCTTAAATTACCGATTAAGGAAATGAGAAAAACGAAGAGTTCCGATTTTAGTATTTTCTTTCCGGGAGAAGAGGGTTTCTATCTCATGAAATCCATTGCTAGGAGGGAGGGAAGAGGTTTGCCATTTAAAATCTTTTGTGTTTGTTTGTACTTTTCAACTGAGTTTTGCGAGTAGCTATTTATTTTCGAGTATCTTTTACAAGGATCATTTCTAATTCCAATGATTTTACAAAGGTATGCATATAATACTATGGTTTGATGAACTATAAGCTAGAAACTTTAGGGTAGCCTCGTCAGCAGTTGAAAAACTGGTAGACTTGGGGGCCCTATATAACGTAAACATTACAGAAGACATACACGTGCATTATTATTTACATGGCGCAATACTAATCTAGATTTTTTTTCCAAGAAATTTAAATCAAATATAAAAGTAATGAAATCAACATGACCTTCGTTTAGGAATCATAAAGACCGACTATTTGTTTCGTTAATAATTATCTATACACTTCCATATATATGATGGACTATGTATGGGCAAAATTGCCCGAAATTCCAACTATATACATTATTACATGAGTATATATATTTTGAATGAATAACAAAATTAAATCCGAGGGAAATACTTTCAGTATCTCTTAAGCAAAATATATAAAAGCATCAAAATGTGCATTGTTCATGTTATTTAAAGTGAAAAAATAATAATATACGAATATCCAATATATCTTAAATACACTAAATACTACAATAGAATAGTTCCTCATTTTAAGTATCAAACATAAGATTTGTAACATGAGCATAACGAAAAGTATGTGTATCATACTATCACTTCAAGTATGTGATTTGTTAATATAAAAAATAACTTATATAAAGAGAGAGATAGAGAAGAGAAGAGAAGAGAAGAGAAGAGGGAAAGACAGATAGAGAGAGAAACCAGGATGAAGAAAAAGTAAAAGTTGATATGGAGAGAGAATACACAACAAGTGAGCAATGCAGAAAGTTTGGAGCTAAAGACCAGTTAAAAAAACAAATCTAATACACATGCAGATGCCAAGTGAATTTGAACACATTAACAATATTAAGGACTTTTTCCTTTTCTTTTTTGCTGACATGAAATACAAAAATGTTTTTTATATTGACATTAATCTTACATATGTTTTTAATAATCGTATTTATTAATTTACTCCAACTTTACCAGGGTGGCTTCATCAATAATTTCGACACTGTTTCACCATGTGTACAAGATTGAACAGTATAATGCAAGAAACATGGTCAAATTAATTCAATTCAATTTAATTTTGTCTTACCATATTTCGATAAAAATGAGAATAAAATCATACAAACAATTTTTAAACATAGCAATGCAGTAAAGGTGTAATTAATTTCAACGACAATAAAAGGTATATAACAAAATTACAATCGAAAGAAATAAGACAAAATATATAAAAATGTGGAGGGACAAACAAAGGCCAAAGGCGTATCAAAGGCTTGTTCCCGAAATGTATAATACATAATGATAGTTTAAACAAACGCACCACACTCACGCGCACGCACTCTCAAGAAAAAGCAAAGGGCATAAAATGAATATTTCATCAGGGAGTGTAACACTTGATCAATTCAATTTTATATTTCTTTTTAAACTCGACAAACAAACAAACATGTAAAAATTACATTGTGCTTAGTCAGATATACGACGAATAAAAAAGAAAGAAATAGCAAACCAAAACAACAGAACAAACAACCATTAAAATCCCCAAAACTATAATCAGGACTTTCGATGTAGTTTCGAATTAACACTATGAGTAAGATTGATGTAGGCTAGAGAAAAACAAATCAAAAACAAATCTTTACTTGGCGTTAGTGATGCTCCCGTTCTCATAAATCTTAGATTGTTTTATTCGTTTTAAATCTAAATGTGCAAATTGGACATGTATTCAGAATAATAATGATAACAATTTGTTTTTATTTTCCCAGTGTGGCTCCATCAGTATTAATACTGGTTTTCCTGCGGGCTATGCAGGGAGAACTACTATAAATGGGAGACATAAAGCGAAAAATAAAACCCCACCTCAGAATAACTTGTGCATTTTCTTCTCCCACCGTAGTTCAGAAACAATATGTCCGCTCTTCTAATAACTAGTTCCGTTCCGCAGGCAATATAATAGATAGCAGATAGCTTAAGTAGCAGTGGAGCTCAAGGCCATATCATATGGCTGAAAGTGAAAATGCGTTCGAGGCCTCCATCATCCATCATATTCAAAGTCACTCTTAAAGTTGGAAAAAAAATCGTTTGATAATTTCACAGAAAGGAACAAGTGAAAAAAGGGAAATGTGTATTTTTGAGGGTTTGGTTTAAGTTCGGTGAAGCTATCTTCAATCATGATAGTATGGACATATAGGAGAAATTCAATGCCACTGCAATTTACAGTCACTAGCATAAATCTCTTTATCCATAAGGGCGAGTGAGGGCATATAGCCAATTAAAGCTAATCTTCACTGTTTACACAGGGATTCCATGTTTAATATGATTCTGGAAGAGTCTATGGTATAGTGGGTTGTGTACACCAGGAAAATATACCAAAATTGCTAGAAAATCATAATGACTGAAAAAACAACTAAACTCGCAGATATTCATCTTTGAGGATGCTTAAAGCACCTTCAAAGTACAACCATTACCATGTCTTTAACCAAGCTGCTCCGAGGAGCTGAAAGCAATCCAGAGAGTACCCCCGACCAGGAACCCATTATCTACACCTGGGTTGAGCGTGGCAACTGTGACTTAATGGCTTGCCGCAGGACATTAGTGCACAGGCTTGAGGCAATGTATCCAAAGATATCAACGAAAATAATATGCCTTTCTGGTAAGGCTCGAACTGGGAACCATTTGATTCAGAGTCCGTTGAGGTTTCCACTTGACCACGATCGAATCAAAATCAAATCAACTCGCGTAACCTGTTCACCTTGTATTCCTGCAAATTACTGAGAGGTTTTTTCTTTCTTCCCCCGTTTCCCCCCTCCTCCCTTTTTCTCTCTCCCTCTCTCGTAAAAATACTCTGGTGGTGCTGGTAGCGAATGAAGAATCTAAAGCCAGGGTAATTTCTTAATTAGCTTCGAATCGCGAAGATATATTCTACCATCAAGCTACAATGTATATACCCATTGCAAAAAAATTGGATATCATTATTAAATATTATCCTACAGTTATAAATGCAAGTCAACCTGCTCTACGATAAATTCTAGTTATTAAATTTTAGGGATTACGGCGTAAAAATAAATTGCAATAAAAAGCAAAATGAACTATGGCATTATGTGTGCGTGTATTACGAACTTTCGCGAGGGATGACGGTACAGGTATTTGAAGTAGAAAAGTTAACGTTTCGGTCGTGATTTTGCTTGGCAATGTCCTATTCTCACTATGATATAGATTTATGAAGAATTAGAAAAAACAGTTAGGGTTCTACTGGAAAATTAACACGATTCCATATGTTGACATGTTTTTCTAACTTTCATATGCAAAATTTATGTATGAACAAACTATTTGCTCTACAAGTATGTACCGTCTGCAAATATCTCTTTGACCTGTTATTGTTTTATCAGTATTGAAATGGAAGACCTACAAAAAAGGTACCTGGATTCTAATGTGTAGTGCTAAAACCATTCAACTTTGTTATTACCATCATGTCGTTGTTAACGTACCGACTTTGATTTTGAAGACCTATTTAATTTGTTTTCATCAAGTGCCGTTACACATCCCTGCCAAATTAGATAGTTGTTTTGACCAAAGTTCTGGTCGAAAATTGGTCGGATTAACTAAGTTTGTTGAAAATTGAAGACTTACAAGAGACCATGAAGGTTTTCCAACTCAAGAAGAGAGAAAAGAAAAGGGCAAAATTTAATCACCATGACCATTAAAATGAAAATTCGGAGAAAATTTGTAATCTGTCACCAGGATAGCAAAGTGAGGAATCGCAGCATAATTACTAATGCGAATAAAGAAAAATATAAAGTACAAGTTTAAAGCAGCACATAGGTACGAGAGGGGAAGGTGGATTTTATGAGAGAGACAAAGAGCAAGGATCTAGATGATGGGAGACGGATCAGAGTAAAAACGGAATGAGGAACGGTTGAAACAAATACAGTTAACAACTAAATTATTCATACCCTTGCCAAGTTTCGTAATGTTTTAAGTATGTGAAAATTTTATGCGTTCCGATTTCTGTCTCTTGAGAATGTGACATATTAAAGCTTACATCTAAAATTATTCAACAAAGGCACTAATTCAACCAGTCCACATTTAATTCTTGAGTTACGAGAAAAAAAAACAAAACATAAAATTTACAAGGGGTATAAACAATCTAGTTGTTAACTGTACGTAATGAAAATTGACTGAAAGAACCCAGCAATGCCCGTAGCACACGAGGTGTCTCTTTCGATTACGTTGTTACGTAAAATAACAATCACGGCAATTAGTGAAGGCGTCGATAGTTCAAAGTCACGTATACATTCTTCATTTTGCATTCCAAGTATCATACATCATGATATAACTATAGTAATGCGTTGAAAACTTAGATATTTTAGGCATCTTTTGTTAATTGATAGTGTAAACTTTAAGCACGACGTTTCAGTGGATTTCTTTCTTTCATGTATTATGTCAATACATGGACCGTGTGAATTTGGGGAGGGGTAAGTGGAATTGTAAGCGACCACCTCTCTATAAAGGCCACCTGACTATAGTGATCAGCTATATTGTTTTCCTTGGGTAGCCTTTATAGACAGGTTTGACTATTTTTTTTCTTCGGATTTTTCTTCAAACCTCATTATAACGCGCTCATGATTTAATTCTTGTTGTCTCTGTTTCCATGTAGGAGTGCGTCAAGGCAAGAACATCTTCTGTCGTGAGTGATAGCGACAACCGCTACGATGTACGACCCCCTCATCGACAAAACGACGAACATGACCCACATCTACAACGACTTCAGCAACCCCAGCACGCACGTCCAGGACCACTACGATTATTCGGACGATTCGGCGTCCACCGATGACGGCGAGCTCTTCCCCCGGGTCCACATGGCGGCCAAGGCGGCACTGGGCTTGAGCTACACACTCATGATCCCCGTTTGCGGGATTGGGAATCTTCTCCTCTGTTGCGTCATCTACCGCTTCCGACGCATGCGCACGACGACAAATCTCCTCATCGGGAATCTAGCGCTGTCCGATTTTATCGTGGCGGCGGTAGTGGCACCCTTTAACTTCTTTTACTACCTGCACCAGACGTGGCCCTTCGGAGAGGCTATGTGCGTGACCGTCGGCTACTTGAAGGCTACGTCATTCTATGTATCGATCAATTCACTGCTGGCGATCGCTATTGACAGGTAAGGTATTAAGTTATAAAGGGCGGCCGGGGGGTTGGGGCCGGTACAGGTACTTTAAACTATCAGAGAAGTAAAGTGCGATAAACTTAATACACTACCGTCTGGCCCTTGGCGCAAACCTGTGCAAAATAGCCCGACCTCGCTCAACGCTAATTACACGCAATTCAATATCGTAAGAAGCTCATTTGGTATGAGCATGCATTCTAGACTTAGTCTAGTAGATGTATATCAAGAAGGGGATGTATGTTAACATCTTGTTGGAACATGGTAAAATTGTCATCAAAAGGATATGGAAAAAATAACTTATAGTTAAAACATGATCATGTCATGAAGGCGTTAAACATAAATCATGAACAACAATGCAGTATAATCTGTTTACAGAGGCTACAAATGGACACGTCTTCATACCCCCCCCCAAAGAAACTAAAAGCGTTTACCCCTATCCTTCTTGATAAGCCTACCGCTTTGATTCAATCTGATAGACTTTATAAAACAGATATGAAATACCCTTCTTACGAACGGAAACACACCAATATAGTAAGTCTAATCATAAAACAAATCTGTTGCCATACAAGGTTTTCATCCCTTCAAGCAGGTCAAGATACGAATATAGTTATGACGTCCATATATTACTTGTTAACACTTTCCGTTATCTAAATAATGGAGTAGTTTAAGCATTAAATTAAGATGAACTTTGTTTTTTGTAGTTCAGGGCTGCAGGAGTTATAGATTGACAACTCTACCCAAGGCATTCGGAAGTCATACTAACTGTATAAAGTAGCAGTTCCTCGAGTACAAAATGATCACCATTTGGGTTAAAGTTATTGGTTTGACTATACTAACTGTATAAAGTAGCAGTTCCTCGAGTACAAAATGATCACCATTTGGGTTAAAGTTATTGGTTTGACTAAAATACATCACGTTTACTTGGGGCAACCAGATGGCCAAAGAGCAAAATAATGATCAATTTCCTTGCCCTGACAGTTATACGAGTACAAATGTCTGAGTTACTTGCCCACCTAGATAATGACCATCATAAGAAGAGACATTAAAAGAAACATGGGATATCTCGAAAACTACAGGTTTCCAGAGAGACTATAACTGGGGTTTTGTTTTACCCCGTTTTTCGGGCGTTTCAATGTTTGACCCTTATTTTCTTCACTTCTTCAAATTTTACAAACATTGTACGTTACAGTTAAAATTTAGGCTGAGTTCTCGTAAAGTAATTTGTGAGCTTTGTCATTCTTTTGAAGTCAGTTTGGTGAAAAATATGGTAGAAATATCCCCTGAAAATGATTACTCTTCTAATGTCCTCATATTCGAATTAGACTGATTGAAACATCCGAGCAAAACCAAGTCAATATCGTTAATATTCCCCTAAAGTCACATTAAATACACGTATTTTTATGTGCTACACAAAGAACTTTTCCAACTGATTCCTTACAATTTCTTTGACAATGCGATAGCATGACTAGAAAAAATGTTTAATTACATCCACCCATCTCTTGTAAGCTAAACTGTTGCATTTAACACGATAAAAACGATGAATGGCTATGTTTTCATGAGATTTGTATGCTAAGCTTCAGACAAGAAAACGGAACATGATGAATAATATAATATTTCCTTTGACCTTCAAATGAAGGTCAGTAGGGCATTTTTCTACCCCAAATCATTTTTTCTGCGGGAAGCAATGAGAAAAGCGCTGGCGGACTTTTGTCGAAAGCAGCCTGTGTTTATGAAAATTACATTCGTTTCTGTCTACTCGAGAAACATTATCGTTCGAAAGCACTTATGGTGGGCTTTGCGACGAGAATTGATGGGTATAGGTCTATCTGGCAATAGCTAGGGTATAATAATTGTAGTGCCCTGAAGTTGATGAGGCTTCGCTGGGTAAACGAAATTATAATTCATGTTATTAATTCTCAAAATTAAAGTAACTAGACAAAGAATTAAATCAAACAGCCAATTAAATATTTCTTCTTAAAGTTATAATTAGAACTTTTGAAGGCAACTTCAGCCATGCAGTGTACACCATACCCGTTACCAGAGCACACTAAGAAAATTTTTGGTGAAAAGAAAAATAATTCCGAAACTGTCCAACATGTAATTTCAAGCAGCTAACTCGGCCATTTTTTTTTACCGACAATATGAACATGATTGTAGTACATTTTGCTTTTACGATTCTCTTTGGCTTACGATCATGGAACAAGCCCAGCTAAATATGATCATAAAATCATCAGTAGTTGTAGTCATGGACTCATGGCAGTAGTAGTAGTAGTAGCAGCAGCAGTAGTATTAGTAGTAGAAGGAGTAGTAAATAATAATAAGGATGATAATAAGGATAATAATAATAGCTATAATAATGATCAAAAGTAATAAAAAACGGCCTCTTGCATGTATAACAAATTATGTCCGTCACGCTGTGACGTTCCAGGCGCTCCAATATTTTACCTCTGTTGTATCCGAATGGCCAAATATGGAGCTCTAGCATATCAGCTACCCATGTGCACCTGAATGGAGAGGGGCAACTGTAAATAAATCGCTTATCAAAGGACTATGAAACCAGGGTTGGTTTCGAAATGAATGATCCACTTTACCACGACACTTCCACCTCTTCATTCCTTCTCTTCTCAAAGGGAATCAATGAAATGTTAATGAGTGGAGAGGACGCGGGGGTACATGATGGGGGTGGATACATACATCTTGACCCCCCATCAACACCTACGCTCTTGAGAGAAACACGTGGATATCTTAACCCGTCTGCGAGCAACCTCTGCTCCATTTGCACGGCACTGCATCCTATTTCATCCCACTTCAAGCCCTCGTCTCGCGAGTACGATGCAAAGAAGAAGATGGGGATACGATGTACCCCTGGGGCACTCAAGGCCATATACCACACAGTATAAGCTCTGGTGATACCTTAATGTGATACGCCACCGAAAAATATTTCCCCGTCTTCTCTCACGATCTTCATCTCGGTGAGCATGATGAGGAGAGGAAAAAAAAATGAAAAGATGGCCAGAGGACATAGCTCTTTACATGGACAAAATACAAACCAGAATATTGATGGTCCATGTTTGACATCAAAATAGAAGGAAAGTGGAGAAGATGGATAAATGGCGTAGGCCTACTTTCGTGACACGGTGGGGATAATCATGGACACAAGATAAACGCTTGTGGCTTGTATTATACATACTTTTGCTGTGTACTGAATAAGGACTCACAAATGATGCCATGTCAAGAATAAATAGATAAATAGGTAAACCTATTGATCAGGTTTTGACGCAGATCGATTTAAATATATTCCAAAATTCCAAGATCAAAACAGGTTATCGTCTGTAATTCTGTAAATAAAGATGTCAGTTTCTTCAAAAGTAAGATTGTAAGATACAAAATTACGCCGTATCCCACTAAATGTAACAAAATATATTTAAATCGTAGACATTACACTTCTTTCTTTCATTGCTATATGTAATAAGACAAATTACGGGAAGAAAATTGATGTTGTGTTTTTTTATGTTTTTTTAAAAACTATTCCTGTTGACTTAAGATTGTTTGGGCATTACGTGAAAATTGGGTGACATTCAGGTTTAGTTTGGGCAAGTTAATGTTTTGGTGAAAAATTAGAAGAAAAAAAATAGAAAATCCAATTAAGAGCGCATCAATTTTTTAAAGACAAAACATAACGGTAAGCTTATAAAACTGTACATCATTTTAAGAGTGTTGGGTTTTAGAAAACCACCCTCTCACACACCCACAAACCGCACATACTCAGAGAGAGAGAGAGAGAGAAGGGGGAAGGGAGAGAGATATAGAAAGAGAGAGGGAGAGGGAGAGGGAGAGAGAGAGGTAAGGGAGGGAAAGAGATATAGAAAGATAATAATTATACGTGCTTATATAGCGCCTAACACTTAATTTATCAGAAGTCTCTAAGCGCTCTACAATAATGCAGCATAATTACCCTGGCTTTAGCAGTGCAGCTGTCACGCGCTCTGCGTTTCAAGGAATAAATTCCTACCAGGTCCCCATTTACTTCACCTGGGTGGAGTGTGGCAAATGTAGATCAATGTCTTGCCAAAGGACATTAGTGCCGCGGCGGGACTCGAACCGCGGACCTTGTGATCGACAGTCCGGCGACGTATCCACTCGACCACGACACCTCTAGATAGAGAGAGAGAGAGAGAGAAAGTGTGTGTGTGTGTGTGTGTGTGTGAGAGAGAGAAAGAGAGAGAGAGAGAGATTTCGTGACCAAGGTAAAAACATTAATAAAATATTTCTGATTTTGGCCGAACATCCTCTCAAAATAACCACTACCCCGATAAATTACTCATTTGAAATTCATATGCGTTGCCAACTCGACATTAGTGATACGTCTTTAACGTTTTCTTTGTTGTTGGTGTTGTTTTTATTCATCCTGTTTGACTCTCGCCACTTTCTCTTTTTCTTCTTGAAGAGCCATTTTTTGTCTTTCTTTCCTTTTTTTTTTGGGGGTCGGACTCAATCTCTTTAATGGCTCTTTAATTTGACCGAGGATGCGTTAAAATCTTATATTCTAATCAGACTTTGAGTATGATACACAACGATGAACAGATTTTTCGTCTCGCGTTACACTCTTGTAAAGAATCGTGACGACAAATCCCGTGTCGAATTTCCAAAAGATTCCCGTCCTTTCTGCGGCGGTGATTTTTAAAAAGTATAGTCTCCTCATCTTCTACAAATGTACTCCAAGGCCCATTGAGTGGCGGAAACCACTAAATTATCCGAATTATTATGCCCCTTCTTCCTTGCAACATCTTTTATAGAAAAAAAATCTTTGAGAGAAAGAGTTGAGAGGAATTTCATTACTAAATCCATAAAATATCCTTGAAAGGAAAACAAAAACTACTCAAAGCATATCAAACTGTAAAAGTGTTTATAATGTATACAATTAGATTTGCGACACGTTGTTACTCACGCTTCCTTCACATTTTATTTTGTGCAATTATAGTCTTTTGTTTTTCCCTCTCGCTAACTTTCTTTGCAAAATGAACGTTATCACGATTCACATTACAATATAGTATAATTGTAATGTCATTCTTTGTAAAGTAATTTTGTATTGTAGGATTTTTGCAAGTTTTTAAAAAGTATTTCCCGTATGTATAAAAATATTTCGTAGTTATACTTTTTTTAGAAGTCCAAAATGAAATCGTTCAGTTTCCTTCAAAGATCTCAAAAAGTTGTAGCAGGACAATATAGGTAGAAGTTATTTATACGGTCGAACAAATCTGTTTCCCTCATTTTTCCTTTAAACACTATATTTTCCTGTTTTATTTGAGATTTCACAACACAAGGAAAACCCTCTTAGTGAATTGTAAAATTCGGGAGCGATTTTCTCATTCGTAAGTTATTTACTCCGGTATCATCAAATAACATAAATATCAGATGAAAACATCGAAACGAAAACGTAGAATGTTCAGTTAACGGAATTAATCAGCCGCTACACACGATTTTTGTTTTGTTACGGAAAAATCCAATACCATGAATACGAACCATGACATTTCCTGAAAATACAAACGCAACAAAACCAATATTTGCGGAGCTGTCTTCTACCACCAGAATGTAGATGAGTAAAGAAAACAAAACTAAGGAAATAGTTTATTTACTTTTGACCCTCGAATTGCTTTCATATAAACCGAAAGAGCAAAATCTTCTTTTTATATGAAGTTTTCTTTCCATTTCCCTAATAAAGCTTGAATTAAATCTCATTAAAATCCGTGCGATGAAAAAAAAGAAGTAAATACCATATGAATAGAACTAGCCTGATGAATAAATTATAGGATGCGGGGAGCTTAAGTCATCATGGTAACTTTGTATATAGATCACGTGATTACAATGAAACTCAAATGGAATCATGGACAATGACGTAGGAAAACACATGTGATACTAGTTAAAAACTGAACTTAACAAACAGGAAAGATAACAAATCTATTTTTAATCGGGGTACATTCTTCTTATTTGTAATGTTACTGTGTACTTCCAAGGACAGAAAGGGAAACGTCCCTTCATTTTCGTCAGACGGACATTTTTAACCATGCTATGTTTTACTAATGTTACCGTAAACAAGAAGAAACGTAGATTAATGACAAGGTAATATAATCGATACCCTCACTTCCTTTCCGGGGCTGTCCCCAACTTTCCAACCATCGAATGGCCAACAAAGGAAGAAAGGATGAGGGAAGAAAGAGGCAGGGAAAGAGAGGAAGAGATATTAAAGGGATCCGGTAACTTTGTCTCAGATTCTGAAACAAAATTCTGAATTTAGCTCATGATGCAATGATAATCATAAACCTTTAGGTCAGTCAGGAACCCCATGAATTTTACAAGCTGATCGCCTGTCTGATTATCAAGATATTTATGATTGAATTACAAATTTTGAAAACCGTTCGCCTGATGGTTTTCATAACACTATAGTCTATTAGGGAAAACGAGTATGGTAAAACCGGTCAATCAAAGATTTTTACTTTTGAGGCACTTCTTGATCATTTTGAAGCGCAATTTTTTTAGGGCTTCATTATTACACCATATCACAGACACTAATAACATGTAGGGCCGTGTATCTCAGATTTAACACTGTTAAACGATCCCTTTAAGGGAAATAAAAGAGGGAAAATGTTTTCCCCAACTGTCAATGGAAGAACTGCGTGGGCACAGGGGCACGTTCCCCGAACGAATAGCCAATTAATAAAGAGAGAGGAGAGAAAGAGAAAGGGAAGGAGATGAAGGGAAATAAAAGGAAAAGCATGCAACGTGACCCATTATCGTAGGTCTAGCTCCCAATCACAATCGGTAAACTTGCTAACTTTGCTTTTCATTTACGAAGGAAATCTCGTCCTACCACTCACCTCCCTCCCACTCCCTATGATTTAAGCTAGTCCTAGGTAAATGGCTCGAAAAATACCAAGCCACTGGCGAATTTGATCATCTTCCACGGCCATCGGCCTGTTGGTTGGATTGAATGAACTAAATTATATAGTGTGGGCTGTATTAATGGCTATGCCATAATACAGAATTATTTTCATCACCGATGATTTACAAAATGACTTCAAATCTATGAACTCTATTTTCACCAGCGGCTCTTGATGCGGTCATGTGGTGGAGAGAACCTGAGGTCATGTAGGGCCTACGCAGTAGAATGCTAGCCCTCTAGAGATTCCTAAAAACAGATCAGTTGAAGTGTTAAAAAATAATCTGAATGCGTCTCTGTTTGATTTGGCATATTATAAATAATAATGTTCTCTTTCATTGTTAATGTTCTTTGATCTTACTCCTTTGTCATTTTGTGTACAATGCACAACGCTTCGATGTGAATTCATCTTTTGCACGAGTGCGTCTTGAGAATTTTGATTTAACCTTTAGACAAGGTCATAATTTAATTAGTTTTATTTTTACTATGTTTTATCCTTCTATCCTCTCTCGTCTTTTTTTGAATTCAAATTTAAAAGACAAACATAATGTATCGTGTACCAGTGCGGTAAGTTGGGATGCCTGGAAAATTCAGCTTGAAATATGGGCTATGTCGTAAACTTATGAGCGCCTTTGATGAGGCAACTAGATATTGGCGTTTTACATATTCCTGGATTGGATTAGATTGGATCTTGACGCATGAAACGCAAGTCGGCGGCGCAATGACTGAGCCGTGTGAAATTAACATTAACCCATTGCACACTAGACGTCATTTCGATTGCGTTAGTACCTGCGCTAATGAAGGGGATTGGCACATACACCAATAATTCAAAGAAATGTTTGCTCTGTTTAATTTTCATTCACTTGTTGTACACTGTCACTCTTATATGGCCCGTCATAGACGTACCGCACTCGTCGCTGACGCAGGGCTGACGCAGTCAGATGGCACATCCTGTGCATCAAGCATTACCCTTCCCTCCCGATATTAATTTATATAATGTTCTTTGCAACCTCTGGAATCTCACGAGGAAAACATTTCCGTCGTTTCAAAAGGACAATGTCTTCTCGGAAGTAATTTGTTTTTCTCCCGCCTTCGCATTTCCTGATGTTGACAGCTGAGCGATGATACGTCAATCTCAACCGTCTGCACGCGTACACGCATATTGGATATCCTTATGTTTTTCCGACGTCCCCTTTCTTCTGACGCAATGGAAGGGAGAACGTTGGATGTCCGGGCGAAGATAAAGCAGTGGGCACGTCGACGAAGTCATATTCCAGCCGTGCCAGACGGGATTTATTGAAGCGAGCGAGAAGGATCATCGCAACGAATGATCATGTTGATTGCTTCAGCGCGATCGAAGTGACGGGTATATAGAGAAATAAGGCGGATCCGTGCTCGAAAAGAGACAGCGATATCCCAGCATGTCATTTCCACCACATTTCCTTTCTCTCTACTGTCGACACGACAGATTGAAACAAAATGAAAGGGAAATCGTGTAGGGAGAGAATGGGACCGAGGGAAGGAGAGAGAGAGAGAGAGATGGGGAGACTGAGAGGAGCAGAGAGAAAGTCAGATTTACAGGCAGAAACAGCGACAGAGTCATACAGAAAGAAGATTGGAGACTGGAAAGAGAGAAAAGGACAATGACAGAGAGAGAAGAGAGAGAGAGAGAGAGAGAGAGAGAGAGAGAGAGAGAGATGGGGTAAAAGTAAAAGCGAGAAGAGTGAAAATGAAAACGGGAGTGAAGAAAACAGGGGAAATAAAGCGTGAGTTGATTGCTAAGGAGAATGATAAAAATATAATCGGAAGAGGAACGATAGAAGAAGAGAAATTAATTAAGAGAGAGAGAGAGAGAGGGAGAAAGGATAGGAGAGGGAGAGAAAAGGTGAACAACACAAACACTCCCAAAAGTATGGACAGTAACAGCAGGGGGGCATCTTTGTCAGGTGTGGTAATTCGAAGTAGGTTTATCGGGCTCATCGATCTCGTCAGGAACCGTCAAATTGGCAACAAAACACAGGAAATTAAACCTGTAATGAAGTCAGCAGAGAAAGAACGCGATAAATCACAGCCCATGCGTTGTTTATTGCACTTGTTTGTCAGCTTCTGAATTTACACCGGCTGCAAAGAAATTATAAAAAAACCCTGACATTTCTAATCTCATCAAGATGTCTATACAATAAAACATAAGACCGATTCATCATCTTAACGACATACGCAATTCGCCCACCAATTACCTGAGCTTTACCCAGTATCAAAATACACTCGCTTCAGACAACCGGTAAAGGGTACACCCCCTTTTTCACAAACTTTTGGCATTCAGACGATACCGTCACAAATGATTTTGTGCAAGTTTGCACATCTCATCGGTGTTGTCAACGCGGCGCGTAATTGATACAAGATGCGTTCGATTACAGGCGAAAACGTTAAATTCAATGAAGGCAATGTATGTTTTCGAGGAGAGTTTTACATTGAAGTAAGTGTCGGAAAATTCGAAACCGTCCGAGCTCTTTGGCTTTGATAGGAACGTGACACCAACACGTTTGGAAAGCGGAAAGTCGGCCAAGTATTCTTTGAACGCCAAATTCCTGGCGTCGCTTTATCGCTCGTAGCTCTAGTACCGAAGGATACATCTTTATCTTTCTTTTACTCTTCCCCTCTGTAATTATATATATGTGTATGTGTGTGTGTGTGTATATATATATATATATCTATATAAGAGAATAATGGTTGCGTATAGCTTAAATCAAAGTTTCCCATTCTATTGCTTTCCTTCCTTTTTAAAATATTTTGAAAAAAAACCCCAACCCGTGTATATATATATATAAATATATATATATTTTTTTCCTTTCATTTTTCATTTCATTTATATGCTATCAACCACCTTTCTCTCCCTCTCTTTCTCGTTCATTCCAACACTCTCTTTCTGACTCATGTTCTAAATATGTAATATCAATCTCATTTACAAGCACAGTTTTCTCCTTAGGGTCCTGGCCTATTGTGAATTCTGCATTAATGATTTGTACTTGATTTTTCAGGATGCCAAATATAACTGAATTGAATTGAATTGACTTTATAATATACAAACTCTGCTTCTTAATATAGGTTCCCCATATTTCAGTATTTCACATTATTATTTCTCTACGTTACATGTCTATCATTGTTTTTATTACGCATTCTCTTGTTCAATCTTAAATATAATAATGATAATGATGATGATAATAATAATAATAATAATAATAATAATAATAATGATGATAATAATAATAATAATAATAATAATAATAATAATAATAATAATGATAATGATGATGATAATAATAATAATAATAATAATAATAATAATGATAATAATAATAATAATAATAATAATAATAATAATGATAATAGTGGGTTCTTGTAAAGCGCTCATGTCTGTCAGATTTTACACTCCTCTCGCTCCTCAACCTGGTTTTGTGGAATGTTGAATAATAAAACAAAGAAACAAAACTGTATCTCCCTTTTGTCACCCGTCTTCATATGATTATTTATGTGCCTCACTTTATCGAGGAATGGTATAATAAAGGTCTCTCCCTATTTTCTCTCTCCCGATGCTTTTTCCAACAAGTCTGAAGTTATGAAATTATACACAATGTACCTTCAAGGGAAATTTACAAAGGAAAATGAAACGAAGTCATGCAAATAAGTGTTTCGATGCTGTTTTTGCAGCTGCTTCTGTTTTCGATGTAAAAAAAAAAAAAGAATCTTTAATGCATACCTTCCATCTCTCTACTTTACTTTGCAAGTCTTTCTACTTTATTAATGTTGGTCTCGGCTACAGCTGTTATCAATGTAAATCTCTTTATAAACTTGGAAAACTAAACATGGTGTTTCGTTTATCACAAATAATAATATATGATTAAAGATAACATAGACAATAATATAGTTTTAAGTCAATTCGCATTGATAAGCATTGAATCAGTTTTTCTGCTCGCTGAAGTTCTAACTCCAAATTAATTGATTTGGAGTACGAGTGAAATATGAAGGAACCCAAAATAAAATCTACAACTGTAATTTCAGGTTCTAAAAATAAATTCATAGTTAACCTTTCAAATATATAATCACAAGCCCAGGGCACAATCCTATTGCTATTTTAGTATCTATCTGTAAAACTTCAGGTGCTTTATACGGAGGGGCATGTTAGAATCTGCTCCAAAACAAAAGTTATAAAATAAAAAAGAGAAGAGGATTGGAAAAAGGGAGTGCAAAAAAGTCCTATTGGTTTTATGTTTATTCAGTTATCGGTCAGTTACGTTTTCCGCTCGTTTATGATCTATCTTCTGCAAAGTTTTATATAGTTCTCTTTTGTATAGTTATAATAATTAAAAATGTATAACATGCATATAATTGATATAATAATCGTATAATAGTATATAAGAATTAACGTGTGACCGAACTCTGGTCTAGTTTACTTTTACCTTTACAAGTTTATAGCTTTCGAGGTGACTTTTTGTATAACGTTCAACATTTTTTACGTTTTTGTAAGGAGGTTTGATGAAGACTATTAGCAAATAATATTTGATTTACAACTTGGTTAATAATGTCATGACGTCTAGAGGAGAAGGTGAATGTCCGCCCGTCTAAATGGAGATACAGTTTCTGATTCATAAGACGTAACAAAGATGGGTTTACTTAGAAATGATATAACCCTTTCACAAATAAACCCCTCAAAAAGGTTTGGAAACTCAAGTTTGATTGATTATATCTCTCTGGTTATGACATTATCATCGCTATATGTTGTATCGTTAGGGAGTGTGTTTATTCCTTTTTAAAATGATACCGAATATGATTTTCCGATCATAGAATGTACATTACGTCAAAATAAGGGGCAAGGTCAAAAGGGAAAAAATTGCAAAATGCACTGCTCTCGTTCAGCTGTCCATTCTTCTTTCTTTGCAGAGTGTAGGGCTGCTGTGTAGTGCAATGCATAACACCACCATTGCTCACCTGGTCCAGTGCATTTCGAAACTTTACACTTTTGACCCTGCCCCTTATTCTGATGTACTGCTCATTCCATTGCTGCGAAACTATAACAAATGTGGTATCATTTTAAAGAGGATTTAATATACTGTCCACTGATACAAAATAAAGCGAAGTTATCTCATGGCAAGAGAGATATAATAGATCAAACTCGAGTTTTTTCAAACTTTCTCACCTACAGTTCTAGAGTGATGCAAATAAATCTTCAAATTGGCTAAATGGTCCAACTTCTTTCTTGATGTTATTCCGCGTGAGATTCACAAAAAAGTTAAGAACTTTATTCGTTTAAGGTATTAATATTCGCAAATGTATTTCTATATAAAATAAAATGTTGGTGATATATATATTTTTTTTGTATGGCTGTTGTGTGTTTTTTGTATTATATCTAAGATTTTAGAGTTAATCGCTTAGAATTAATCGTATAATCGTCAGTATAGAATCTTACTGAGAATAGGATTCTTGTTAATTTCATCAAAAATTGATTTACAATTTATTCCTCCGTTACTGCACTTTGATAACTTTTCATCTAGCTTTCAAGGTGTTCTTATTATCATTTACACAAACGAAAGCTTGACCTGTCCACTATTATACTTGCTAAGAGTTATTACTAATTCATCTACTTTTTGAACGTGTTAATAAGGTGTAGTTCCTTTAAATGCAGTGACTTGATTTAAGAGTAAAGTGATGGTATCCATTTAACAAAATGATCGTGAACCCGGATGGAAGGCGTAAGGTTCCCGGAAGCAAGTCGCGCTCTTTCGCCTGAAGACCGTAGTCAGGAAACTTGAACCGGTGAATGCACTGAGAGCGACCTCCCCTAAGGCGCCGAGAATGTGTGCGCGTGTGCGTGTGCGTAAGTGTTCCATATAATGTGTGTTTATCGTGCGCGCTTCCAACTTGATGTGCGTGCCTCATTTCACTTACAGTGTGTGCCTCCATAAAAAGGCGAGACGCCGAAAATGTGTTCGCGCGTATGTATGTGGGTGTGCGTATCTGTTCTCCGGACTTTCAGTTCAGTTCAGTTTCAGTATATATACATACTAAGGCAGAGAATGTTCAGTTTATACAAAATAAAAGCAAAGTATGGGTGTATGAGAAGGTAGAATTGGACAACGTTTTTACAAGCTTAAGTGAAAAACATTTCCGAAAGTCGGGAGTAATGTTGATCTCTTTTACCCGTCTCTGGCGTTCGAAAAATAAAAAAACTTTTGCACATAAAAAAAAAATTCAAAATGGAAAACAAGAAAAGAAAATGGAGGTCAGCAATGGGGAAATTTGATTTAAGCTACCCAACCATTATTCTCTCATTTCCGATCGTATTGTATATATATATATATATATATATATATATGTGTGTGTGCGCGCGTGTGTGTGTGTGTGTGTGTGTGATCACTCGACCTCCTTTGACTTAGACAGATTAATTAACCATCAAGAATGACCTGGTTGCTTTGGAAATATGTATTGTGTGAAAAGTGCGCACAGGTTATTTTCAGCTGACATTTGAAAGTAATAATGGATGGTTGTCTGTAGATTTGACGTCCACGGTAATCCTCCCATTATACTGGACGCGTCATCGTATGTCTATAAAACACTCCTTCTTTGCTTTAGGATAAGTTATTTCACGACACTGAGGATGGGATTTCATTGTTATTCTAAATTGTAGACTTACGCCGCTCATCCTCTTTTACGATCTCTTACATGAAATATAACTAAACCTAACGTTCCTGCATGCAATAAAGTGTTCTATTACAGCTGTATTAGCTTCTATCATTTACTCACGATTTGTACACAACTCCTTGCTGATGAAACGTATTGTAAAGTAATCTATCTGTCTAAGTATTTTCTTTAGAGAGGTAGCTTTACTGTCTATGCTGCGTGTCAGCTACATTGTCTTTGTAGACGGCGTCTTAAAGAGATGGACATTCATCCGTATGGTCGGTGTCATCTCAGCAGACCGACAGCCTACGAGACCAAAAGCTTTAAAATATTCACGAGACCAACGATACCAAGAACAACTTAAGGAAAGGGAGAATGATGTCGGTCTCGTGTGCTATCGGTCTGGTGGGCTATCGGGCTCATTAGCTTTCTCTCTCTCGAGAGAGAGCTGTCGGTCTCGTTGGCTGTCAGTCCGTCTGCTGTCGGTCTCGTTTAATGTTGGTCTAATAGGCTGTCGGTTCCATTCGCTGTCGGTCTCATGTGATGTCGGTCTCGTTGGTTGTCGGTCTCATGTGCTGTCGGTCTCGTTTGATGTTGGTCTAATAGGCTGTCGGCCTCATTAGCTGTCGGTCTCATGTGCTGTCGTTCTCGTTTGATGTTGGTCTAATAGGCTGTCGGTCTCATTAGCTGTCGGTCTCATGTGCTGTCTGTCTCGTTTGATGTTGGTATAATAGGCTGTCGGTCTCATGTGCTGTCGGTCTCGTTTGATGTTGGTCCAATAGGCTGTCGGTCTCATGTGCTGTTGGTCTCATTGGCTGTCGGTCTCGTTTGATGTTGGTCTAATAGGCTGTCGGTCTCATTGGCTGTCGGTCTCATGTGCTGTCGGTCTCGTTTGATGTTGGTCTAATAGGCTATTGGGCTCATGAGCTTTCTCTCTCTCTCTCTCTCGGGCTGTCGGTCTCATGTATAAGTATAATTGGTCGATTGTGGGCTATTTGACAAAGTAGGCACATTTTTCCCGATTTGTACAAAGAGGCTTAATATTCATATATACATAGTTTAGAAAGATATTAAGCAATAATTATTGTTAGTAATTACGCTATACCATAATGAAGACTAGATAATTCCTATGTTCATTGGAACAAGTCTTTCGATTATCTTCCAATATCATGCGGAATGCACAATGTAAACCCATTTCAGTAGCTGAAGTTGTAACTACTATATTTCCGGCCTACATTTTTACAGACATATATTGTTACACGGTGCTCCTGGACTTCGAGAGCTCGATGATGAGACAATCAGCTGGCTAAATGAGGATCTTCCTATTTAGATGATGTACTCCTTGATATTCTTCGTACGAACGAACGAACGATTGTTACCTTGTACAACTTATAGGCCAATCAACAGAAACCAAAGCTCTACGAATAACATACCCACCATGAAGCAACATATTGCAGACACTGTTATTCTTCTCCGGTTGTTACATAAATCCCGACCCAATACTCTGCGGATCTTTTCCCAAGTGAGGACGGGTTTCCGTTATAATACTTCTCTTGCTACCTGGCATATACTTCTCACTTAAAGTCTTTTTGTCCTTTTTATTCTTATAGTATTGACACAAATTCTTTCACATGCCTAGGTTATGGAATTAAATTCCTTTTTTTTCTCAATGCGATGTGGTTAGTTTCAGGCGTGGGCGAAACCGGAGTAATTGAGCGGGAAATATTGCATCCGATACACGGCCCAAAGGGCGTTTTGTTGTATTAGATAACAACAAGAGGTGCAGGGGGTGGAATGTAAGTATTTGCATGCGTGAATGGATTCTGACCATCTGGGTGCATCTATAGGGCAATCGTGATTACAAGATTAATAGTAACTTTGTAGCAGAAGTGAATGCTCTCAACTCTCTTATTATTATGATTATTATTATTATTATTGTTGTTGTTGTTGTATGACTTGTATAATTTCGATAATTGTGTCTGTCCCCTCCAATTGCCCCTTCTTTTTTCCTTTTGGAAAAAGGGCTATCAATGCCCCAGAGTAGGGCTGTCAGAGCGAGTGTGCCTCAAATATACCACACTATTACTGTCGAAACAGGATATGAGGCTCCTAGAATGTATATACCATACTTCTTCCTATAGTAGCAGAGTTAAGGATGTAATTGAGGCGTCCTTCGCTAATTTCTGGCCAATTCTCTCTGCCACCCTTACAACCCCGTCTCTTTCTTTCAATCCATCACACACAAACGCACACTCGCCCTATATCCCTCACGACATCACTTTGCTCATAATGTAATCCGTTATGAATGTGACTTGTAGTCTTACAATTTTTGTCGTTGTATATGGTGCAATCCCGAAGAATAGCAAGTTCAGGTAGCCATATGTAATCATTGACAGTTGGTCACACCAGCAGTACCTGTAAGTAGAGTCCCAAATAGGCCAATCAAAGTGGTTCAATATGGAGCAAGACAACGCTCTCTTTTCCTTAAAATCAACCTGGTTTTATCAGACTATGTGGTCATAATCACCGTTTTCAAGCCTATCCATGGTCTCTACCAAGCTTGTATTTCATCCTCTAAAGTCTCTAAAGGCATTTTGCCAGGATCTTCATACAACCGATTTTTGACAAATGAAGAACTACTGGGGAGAAGAATCTGTTGAGAGCCCCAAAGCGATGTAAAACATATCCTACCTTACCTGAGATACATTACTTATCAGTGCTTAAAGAATGCTTCTCCTTGAAAACTATCAGTCACTATCAGTGACCATTTTTCCCCTGGTGAAGGACATTGAGTAATGATTGGGTGATCATGCAGTCCTGAATAAAAAAAAAATTACCGTGTTAAAATAGGACTCATTGTAGGCCTATTATTGTAGCCAGAATGGTCTGCAATGGGATCATGCCTTTTTTAATATGTCACCCGAAATCTTTGCTTTCTTATTTAAGAAATTCCAAAGTACCATCCATATTCAATCATTTATTACATTAATATGTTTTATAGTGATCACTATCATAATATTGAAAATTGAAGAACTACTGGGGAGAAGTATCTGGTGAGAGCCCCAAAGCGATGTAAAAAAATCCTACCGCAACTGCGATACATTACTGATCAGTGTTTAAAAAATTATTCTCCTTGAAAACTATCAGAAATTATCCGATACTTTTTTTTCCTTGTGTGAAAGATATTGAGTGATGATTGTGACGCATTGGGTGACCATGCAGTCCTGAATAAATAAAAAAATTACCGTGTTAAAATAGGACTCAGTGTAGGCCTATTATTGTAGCCGGAATGGTCTGCAATGGGATCATGCCTTTGTAATATGTCACCTGAAATCTTTGCTTTCTTATTTAAGAAATTCCAAAGTACCATCCATATTCAATCATTTATAACATTAATATCTTATATAGTGATCTCTATCATAGACGGTGTTTGCTAGAAATTATTACGGCTTACGGCTATTCTTTTAATGATGTGTCTACTGAAGTTAATTTAAACACATTTGTTCGGAGTATGATGAATACAACCCATATTAAATGTTGTTAAGAGGGTATGAATACTCTTAAATTCTTGAAGTTTAACACTATTAAATTCGGAAGATTGAAAAGTATGTTATGACAAGCGAAACCGACTTTTGGTTGTAGCCTATGCCACATGCTCCCTGGACAATACATCAGTGGTCAATATCTTACACCAACTGAACAAACCATACCTAACTCTATTACCCTAAAGCCCACCTAGTTACCCTATTCATCATCCTAGCCAAATATCTTTCACTTAATAAACCATAAAACTCACTCATGAGTCTGTGACGTATGGTCCTCACTATCCACTAATTATTTTCTTTATATTGATAATATAAATTTCCTATTTCCCCCTAAGAATCTTATTTCTTCACACCAGCATCCAAGTTAGATTGATATTAATATGTTTTGTGTGTGGATGCACTAATATAGAGTAATTTTTTTAAATAAAATCAGTTAAATCATGAAAAATAAGAATTTTGATAAACTATTTATATAAAAATCAATAATTATGAATATATAATATTCAGAAAATAGTATCAATTCTTCAAAGTTCATAACAAATTTTGTGAAATGTCATGCAAGCAATATGATACAAATCATATAGCCTTAGCAAAGGCATGGGGAAAGTTTTAGGGGATAAAAGGAAATTAATGGGATTAAACTATATAAAGTAATTGACAAATAGTGAGGATATGACGTCACAAACTGATAACCAAATTGGCAATTTGTCTAGTGATTTCCATTGTTTTTGTCTCGCCTGCGTAGCAAAAAGCGAGACATAGGCGCCGCTTTTCCGGTGGCGGCGGCGGCGTCAACATCAAAACTTAACCTAAGGTTAAGTTTTTGAATTGTTAATATAATTTTTAAAGTATAAGGCCCTATTAAATGAAACTTGGACTAAAGGGTTATCAAGTATTCCCAATCATGTGAGGAAAATTTCAGGTCACAATGTCAAGGTCAAAGGTCATTTCAGGTCAACAAACTTAGACTATGTTGTGGCATCATCATCAAAAACTTAACCTGAGGTTAAGTTTTGAATTGTAATATAATTTTGAAAGTATAAGTTCTTATTAAATGAAACTTGGACTAAAGGGTTATCAAGTATCCCCAATCATGTGAGGAAAATTTCAGGTCACAAAGTCAAGGTCAAAGGTCATTTCAGGTCAACAAACTTAGACTATGTTGTGGCATCATCATCAAAAACTTAACCTGAGGTTAAGTTTTTGAATTTGTAATATAATTTTGAAAGTATAAGTTCTTATTCAATGAAACTTAGACTAAAGGGTTATCAAGTATCCCCAATCATGTGAGTAGAATTTCAGCCCACTAGGTCAAGGTCAAAGGTCATTTCAGGTCAACAAACTTAACTATGTTGTGGCATCAGGCTAAGATTTTTGTAATTGTTATCATAATTTTGAAAGTATACATTCCTATTCCATGAAACTTGAACATAAGGGTTATCAAGTATCACCAATCATGTTATTAGTCTTTTAGGTGACAAAGTAAAGGTCAAATGTCATTTCAGGTCTGGAAACTTAGACTTTGTTGTGGCATCAACATCAAGATTTTGAAATTTTAGCATAATTTCAAAAGTGTTTGTTCAAATTCCATGAAACTTGTACCCAAGGGCTATCAAGTATCACAAATCATGTGACACAAATTCCAGGTCACAAAGTCAAGGTCAAAGGTCATTTTAGGTCAGTAGACTTGGATTATGTTCTCAAAATTTAATATGAGAATTAATAAATAAATTGTTGTTATTTGTTCATATTTCATGAAAGTAAATATTCGAATCATTCGAGTACTTTCCCATGAATATTCTAATAGTAATTTTAGTATTCGATCCCAGGCCTAGTATGTACATGATCAGTTACAGCTAGGTGACAATATTGATGTTTGGATAATATATATTGGAGTATATCTCATAATAATGTTCTCATTATGCTAATGAGACGTGATGTGATGTAGATGGGCTCTAACTTCCAATTGTTTTTACACAAAGTGCTGAAAAATCCTCTTTTCTCAAAAAGTTTATTAGATAACTTTATTTGTAAATTACTGACAAGCATTGAAACATTTATAGTCTTACCCATACACTAAATCTCATTATATTGTATTCTTATGATACAGTAAATAATTATTCTGATGATTCATAATCAATATTCACTTCAAAATGCTTATTATATTCAGAGGATTTCATTTTCGGGGGTCTGCAAATGGGCCACCCTGCCTATAAAAATAATGTCCCAACCTCAATTATTCATCATATCGAATTGCGTAATGCCGAATTGCGTAATGCAGGCGAGACCGCCGAGAGCGTTTCACTTGTTTAGTTTTACATAATTTTTCAAAAATTCATAACTTTCTTATTAGTTATCCGATTTTGCTCAAACTTTTTTTGATTGGTTTGTCTGATTTTTCTGGTTCTATTAAAGGCAAGTTATTTTTGGAGTGGACTTGGGCTTTAAAGGTAAAGACCAGTTTTGGAAACGCCCCTCTCTCAAAAAATTGAAATGGAAGCCCTCATTACCAATCACGTGAAAGAATGTGTTTTGAATAATACGTGATGATACAAATTTTGCCGGGAAAGTCGGGAAACCGCCTACTAATTGATATATTTGGTAAATTATTATATCTATTGGGACCAAATAGATATCGCGCACGTGGTCACGTAGTCCCATTGTACATCTTTCTGTGTACAGTGCTTGTAACTTTACCAAGACTGGGCCAAATTTCTTATCATTTTGATGATTCCAGAACCTTGCAGTACACACCGATACTTATATGCTAGATGATCAACCTTTTCTGATCGATTCCACAACGGTTCTTTCACAATGCAATCGCATGACCAGAACTGGTCTTTCTCTTTAAACAAAAAATTCTTACCAAAAATGAGAGGAATACTATTCTTATAACAAAATATCCGAGTTTGTTACCAACAAGAAGAAAAACGGAATATACTTACTTTTCCAGGACCTCTCTCGCAGTAGTAAAGAGACGCCATTTTTAAGGTTGATTTTACAGAGCTCTTCACAGTTATGAACAATTTATAAATATCAATGTTAGCTCAAAATTGATTTGATTAAACTGCTCACAAGCATCAGTTTAAGCTAAGATTGATTCGGCCTTAAAATTGATTTTTAAGATCGAAATCAATTTTAGTTAATGAAACACCCCCCAGAGCATATGTTTTAGGACCGATTTTTTTCTCAGCTAAAATTATTTCTTTCAATGATTACAAACTGTATCCTTACTAATCTTAATTTTCCCCCTTTATTTTCTCATTCAAGGTACATCATAATAATGCACCCCTTAAAGCCTAGGATGACGACCTACACTGCGTGTTTCGTTCTTTGTTTCATCTGGGTCCTCTCTCTTGCAATCGTTATTCCAACGGCCCTTTACTCCGGAACCCACGACTACTATTTCAACGGCGGCGGCGAAAATATCCACGTCACACAGTGCAGCGAGCGCTGGCCCAACAGCAAGGCGATGAAAGCCTACACCCTAGTCCTAGTCATTGGCGAGTTCCTTCTGCCGCTTACTATCATGTCGGTGTCGTATTTCCTGATCGCTCGCAAGCTCTGGTTCCGTCGGGTTCCAGGTGGGCATGCCACTGAGCAACAGGAAATGGCTGCTGAATCCTCCAAACGCCGTACCATCCGGCTTCTGATCATTGTGGTGGCGCTCTTCGCGTTTTGTTGGGCCCCTTATCACATGTTCTCCATCCTGCGTGACATCGTCTTCCCCAGCTACCAGGAGTCGCACCTGACCCTGTTCCTGACCGTCTTCTACTTGGTAGAAGCCTTAGCCATGAGTAACAGTATGTTCAACACCCTTATATATGTGGTCTTCAACGCCAACGTCCGCAAGTACGTTCTGCAAATACCAGATTCGTGTCGACGCCTCAAGCCAAGCGACAAGGCTACGGTGCGCTACTGGCATCCACTGGGGACGCGCACCAGTTCTCATTGCATGCGCAGTTCGGTCAGGTCAAGTCAACTTCGCACCAACACCACCACCATTTCCACCCGCCTCACCATAAACCTCAACCGACCGACGTCGTGTTCGTCAGGCCCTCAAAGTGGAACCGTGCATGATCTTAAATGCTGATGGTACTCTGGTCTGGTCAGTATGGTTCCGAAGGAATTTGATCCAGAGGAATTTCTGGACTCTGAACTCGATGACAACATAGTAGACTGACTTCAATCAGTCTCTTCCGTTTCACCCATCTTTGCTAAAAGATGGCTACTCACACGCGAAAGATAATCACCCGTTGGGTGAACCAGTATATTGAACTTTAACCAAAACGAGGACACCAATAAATCGGAGTGTGACTCAATCTGTCAACTAATAATCGTTTTACACTAGGTTCATGGTTGGTGTTATATGTTCAAACTTGTATTCATCATGTTCATTCCGAGAGTGAGAAACATAGAAGAAAAAAAAAGGAATATTGTGACCCAACGGGGTATTTCATGAGAATTGTAGACTAAAGACTTTCATGTTAAGATGCACATTGTAGGTTAAATACCAAACCCTTTCAAGGTCCCATTAGCAGCACCTTTTGGGGTGCAAATTCGAACCTGAATGGGTGCATTTCTAAACAGCGTTCATCCTTAGTGGTATGCTATCGAAAACTAAAGCTGCTTTATTGAACTCTTTTTTAAATAATGCAATGTGAATGTTCATTTGAATAGGAGAAATTGTGTAGATGCAGAAATTTTAGGGATGCACACCATCGGTTGTACTATTGCACCCACAATATTGAGTTATTTATTTTCTATGTAAAAAAAACTACCTATATGCACATTTCGAAGGTATGTTAAAGCCATTTATTGTTTTTCAATTGAAGGTTTAATGATCGTAGTGATTTCTTGTACCGCGCATTATCACAATCATTGAAAAGGTACTGAAAACCTTTACTAAATTTAAACACTTGCTTAGCTATTGTTTTGTATTTTATTTGTTAAAGTACTAATGAAACTAGAAGTGCAATTGTGGAGTAGTTAAGTGTCTACCTACTCCGATTTTACCTAAGATACGGAATAAGTATAGAGTTTTGTTTGCATCTGGCTGTTATTATACATGTAAGTTGAATGTCCCCCGAATCTAGCATTTTTAGTGCCTTCTCCCTTGAGGCACTACTCAAAATATATTATGGATAGCATATCATTTTTTCCGTTTTTTTGAAATTTTAGTTATTTTGTGTGTTGTCATAGAGACTTTACCGATTCAGCCAATTAGAAGAGCCCATACCTATAGTGATTACAACTTAACAAAATTACAACTTTCTTTTATATTGTCCGATTTTATTCAAGCTTTCTCCAGTCTACTTCATTGATTTATCTGCTTTCCTCTAGAGTAGGCTCCTATGATGATTGGAATTCCCTTTAAGTTGAAGTTCCACTTGTTTGGTCATTGTGTGGTAACATAATACGATCATGTTTTTGTTGCGTAATACTAGAAGTTCAAACTGTTGAAAGATGAGAAAAGGGGTAAAATGGTCATTTGTATTAAAATATCCACGTAATGTTTAGTTATTTCGATTTCCCGTGAGGATGAGTGCTTTCTCGGTATTCCTCGACGGGAGAGGAGAGCAACTGGATACTGTCTCCCCAGGCGACGTCAAGAGGGTTCAGGTTTCTGTCCTGTATCCCTCGGATCAAGCTTACTTGCCTCAGGGCCTCCCAGGGTACTTTGCACTAACTAACACTCAGATTAAAAACTAATTACCGTCTAAGCATATCTTGTCCTTTGTACATCGTTCTTTGAGGAGAAACAAAGTAATCTAACCAGGGATCTGCTGTGTTTTTGTTGACACAGTATCCTCCAGGTGGATCTTCAAGCCCTTGGCTGTTGCAACACCGTGTCTTTATTGTTCCATTTGTCTCATTTCGCCCTTCTCCCCTAAAGCTGTGTACGAACTCATCGATACCTGAATTAGGTTTTTTGATTCTCCGAACATTGATTGAATTTTTGTGTTTGTCGTCATCGATCATTCCCCTGATGTCCCTCTTCTGATTATCACATTACTCCTGTGTCCTCCACATTCGATGGATGGCATCACTTTATCAAGCACAAATATGTATTTATGCAGTGTGCAGGCCGACAAGTGTCATTGAAGAGCTGACAGCGTTCTTAACATGAGATGGACACTGTGAAATGGGATTAGCAGGTATATCATATATCAATTAGTTTATACGTATACAAACTGGGTGTTTCACCCAAAGCAACGCAAGCACATTCTGTGTTGACAGTGTTTGAAATCACATGTAATGTACATGTAAATCATGATTTATGGTTCTTTATATCCGTCGGATATATTTTTTTCTCGTATACTATTTTGTAACTTTAATATGACTCGTGACAATGATGAAATTACGTGAATATGGGGAGTTATCTTGAGAGACCGGGAGATCCCGGGTTCGAAACCAAGTCGATGCGCTGTAGTGCTCTTTGGGCGAAGCATTAATCCTTAATTACCAAGTCCCTCCGAGAGGACTTAAAGTCGTCGGTCCACTCGTTGCATACATATGATGTACTTGTTTCCTTAGAATTAATTCTTCACCTTCATTCCAATTACGAGTGTAAAATCTACGTGTGAACACATCTTCGTGTTACTGCTTTCTTTCCGTAGACTTTACAAGTGAAATTACTTGGTTTTATATATTAGCAAAACACTGTCTAACCAGGAAAGGGGATGAGAGCAAGACTGCCTCACTTTACCTTGTGCCAAGACATCCACATCAAAATCCATACTTCAATAATCAATACTTCAGCTTTTATTTCAATAACCAATTTAGTACATGTATGTAACGCACCCAGAAAGGTTTATTTGTTGCCAAGCAGATGATGATTTCGACGGGTATAACAATGTTACCCTACTAGCTGGAATATTGGATATTGGTATGGCCTGTGCTTGGAAATTTGTGGTAGAATTGATATTGCATTGGCACCGATATTGTCTTTCAGCAGAATGAGATTTAGCGTAAATTGCGTCGTAATATTGGATGTTTTTATAATATCGGTTGGATTGCACAGTTTCTTTTCATTGCACCACCACATTAATGTGTTTTTCGTTTTAAGTAAACAGTTTGACATAATTTTGACAAGCCTTATTTCTGTAAAACTGATTTCATTTGAAGTTGATTGACATCTCCCGTCGTCTTTTGGGTAGCGAATGATTACATCTTAACATGTAGAAATCACTTAAAGTATTTTTTTTATAGAGTTTATTAACGAAACTTTAAATATATAAATTTTGCATTATTTTCTGAATAGTCAGCTGTGTTTATTTAGATATTCGTTTTTCTATCTGTGTGGTGGCCAGAGAAGTACAGCGGACTACCACCCTGAACTCCACACCAAGGTTTATTGACCCAGACAATGTCTCCCAAGAGCAATCCTTTGTATGGTTATTCACTTTCAATAGCAAAAATATCCTCAAAGACAAATATTGGTATAAGATACTACCACTATACTACATGCGTTATTACTACTTCCACTACTACTACTACTACTACTACTACTACTACTACTACTACTACCAACGTAACTACTTTTTTCAAATACTTGAAGAACTACTAGTAGTGCTAATACTACTAAAGCTGCTGCTGCTTCTACCTCCTACTAATACGACTACTTTCACAACAACAACAACAACTAATACTACTACTACTACTACTACTACTCCTCCTACTGCTACTACTACCACTACTGCTGCTGCTGCTACTAGTACTACTACTACTACTACTACTACTACTACTTCTTCTATTACTACTACTATTACCCTGACAACTACCACTTCTATTACTAGATCAAATGATATTACTATCACTTTTTCTACCCTATTACTTAATTATTACTGTTAGACTTTTAGTGCAATACTACTGCCCATTACTACCTCTGTACCTTTACTACTACTACTACTACTACTACTACTACTACTACTATTACTATTATTATTACTAATATTGATGGTAAAATGGTAACTGTTACCGCGTCTACTACAACAACAATAGCAATAACTACTAAACCAACGACAACGACAACAAGAACGACAACTACTACTACTACTACTATTTCTACTACTTCTACTACAACTACTAACTACTAACTACTACTACCATTACTACTTCTACTACTACTACTACTACTACTACTACCAACACTAGTAATAATTCTACTACTAATAATAATACCACCACCGCTACTACTATTATTACTACAACTGCCGCTACTACTACTACTACTACTTTTACTAGCAACTATCATCATATTTATACTATTACTACTGCTGTAGCTGCTGCTTCTGCTACTTCTGCTACTTCTACTTCTACTACTACTACTACTACTATCACTACTACTCCTCCTACTACTACTAATAATAATGCTCCCATCATCACTACTACTGTTACTACAGCTACTTCTATTTTTACGTCTACTATAGCAAATATAATTTCTTCTATTACTACTAGTATTACTACTACTGATATAGTACTACTACTACTACTACTACTACTACTACAACCACTACTACAACATCCTACCATTGCTTTTTCGGCTACCTTTCAATTCAGGTATTACTTTGATTACATCTGCAAGTACAAATGATAATTGACCTAGTGCTAATGAAATACTTTTCACTATGATTGCCATCAGAGGTTTATCATTATAAAATGTTGATGGCTTGGTACAGAATCACTACATGATTGTTAATATACGACTCGTATAACAATCTCTTCATTCATATGTTTCTTTTTCCGTTTTGTCCATGTTGCACGGATGTGAGTAGAAAAAGGATATAAGACTGTGTGTGGACAGATGGAGTAAATATTTTTAATGGATGTTATGATACATTTTTAACGAATAAAATAAAATGAGATGTTACAAGGAATGTTTTATATTTCATATACCTGTATATTCAAATTTCACCATAATGTCTAAATTTGTACCTTTTGCGATAGTGTCTATGGTAATTTTAAGTAGCACTTGTCCAGATTTAGACCATAATTGTTTTGAATTTCTTGACACAGGATTGTTGTAAATAATTATATTTCAATGTGGTTTTCCAGTTACAAACCATGATACCCATCGAAATGATCTATTTTCATCGCATAAATTTTATCATTTGTATTCTTTAAAAAAAAATATTAATGGGCACTTTATGGAATTTTTCATCAATTAAAGGGAGATAACCCTTGACGAGCAACGTGTGCTTTATATAAATGAAGCAATACTATCATTTTCGTCAAGACCGTCAATTGATATGTTGCCGAATTATGATAAAGTCATTACTGTAAGATCATTGTTTATACTACATTAGACTAATTACTGTTATTACTAAATATGCACCTACTTAAATGTTCACTTAATTATTGCAATATCTATCCTGGATAAAACAGTAATAGAAGGGATTAAAAGGTGAACACGTGACGTATACAGATCCGTAACACAAGAACATATATTAACGAGATGATATATATTTTATATATGTGTGTGTGAAAATGTACATTTGTTTATATATCATGATAATAAAGGTGTAAGTTATTCTTCACAAAACCATCAAAATGTGATATTGTCTTTTATATATTGTGTTTTGAGTGGCATGGAAGATCTTGTGATTCGCCTTTATTACACTTTCTAAGGAAAAATATCCCGAAGAGTTCAACATAGTTACTAGATAATCCTCATCCGAATCCTAAGTAGTTTTCAGGGAGTATTCGTGTGGCGTATTATTATGATTATTTCACCCCCCCCCCCTTTCACAGGGTACTTTGTTTACAGAACAATTCGACAAATTATTAGTGTCCCAAGGAAGGGCAGTTGTCCCAGTGCATATGTTCGATGAACAATGACCATATACTCATGATAGTTGATGATATTACACCTATGATACTATGAATAATAATAATATTGACAATGATAATTATAAAAATAATAAAAATAATAATGATAAGAACAATAATAGAAATGATAATAATGATAATAATATCAATAATAGTAATAATAATAGTATTCTAGGTTTATACAGTACCTGATTCATCGACGATATCTCTTAGCGGTTTAAAGATATATTATTACCCCGGTCATCGGATTCAGGCTTGCCCACACACAATGTGTGCACATTAACCACTTCTTGGAGGATCAAAGGGAACATTCACCAACATTTTGTAAAAACGATATCTGTATTGGTAATAATGATGTAGCTAATACTTTTAATTCCTTTTGTTGTTCATATAGGTCATTATCTTGCAAAATTTTTAAATAATAATGGCGTAGGTTTTCCAGAATCTTTTCAGAGCCTACATCTTCATCACGGTTTTCAACCCTACTAACCCCAATGAAATAATTAGTGTAACAAAGGACCTTTAGAGTAATGAAGCACAGGGTCAGAATAAGTACATCGCTCCTTAAACAAATTATATATGGAATTGCTTCTCCTCTAACTCACGTTCATCTTTCCTTATCATCTGGCGAGTGTCCTAACTCTCTAGTAATTGCTAAGGTAAATCCGGTATATAAAAAAGATTATCCACATGAAATAAGCAATTAGAGGCCCATATCTATTCTTCCTAGCATATCCAAATTGCTCGAAAAATAATTTATAATAGGTTATATACATTTTTGAATAACCGTGAAATATTTAAATTAAATCAATATGGTTTCAGAAAATCATATTCCACCGACCTAGCTTTGGTTCAAATGTATGATCAAATATTAAATGCAAAGGCCAATAAAAAGCATTTGCTACGCTAAATCACATTTTTTTGCTTTAAAAGCTTCAAGTTTATGGAATTCGAGGAGTTGCTCTCTCGTGAATTAGAGATTATTTATTATTCCGGCAACAGTATGTGGTTTATAATGGGTTTTCATCGGAATATCTTACGATTAAATGTGGAGTCCCACAAGGATCAATATTAGGTCCCTATTTTCTTATTGTATATTAATGATATAACCAATGCATTATTTTTATCGTTTGTACTATTTGCTAACGACACCAACATTTTTAATTCTCATGAGAATGTGGATGCCCTTATTCATATACTTAATTTAGAATTACCAAAAGTATCAAACTGGTTTAAAAGTAATAAATTATCTCTTAATATCGATAAAACGAGCTTCATACACTTTAAACCTACAAACGCACATACCCCAGATTTTTATTATGATGTTGTAATCGATAATATAGCATTAGTACGTGAGAAATGCACCACAAAGTAGGTATAACAATTGATGTAAATCTTAGCTGGAATGAACACATACGACATATAACTACATGCATTTCTAGGAATATTTGTATACTTTATAAGAAAAAATGCTATCTTCCTAAAAAGACCCTTTTCATGCGGCTATATTACTCGCTCATCCTGCCATACATTTCATAATGTAACTATTGATGTGGGCTTCAAGTACAAAGAAACAAATTAACCCTATTTATTTATCGGTAAAGAAAACGCATGGCATATGTGCTGGCTCCCATTATTTAGATCATACAAACCCATTATTTAATGATTTCAAAACATTGACAATTTTCTATATAAACGCACAACAGAGTTTGATCTTCATGTTTAAATAACTTGCTTCCTGATTCATTTAAGATTTGTTTGTATTAAATAAAACTATCCATTCTCCCCCTACTCGAAATTCATTAATCTTCCTCAATTATTGATCCTCCATAAATCAATAAGACACCTTGGTCCAGATTTATGGAATGCACTCCCAGACTCAATAAAATCATGTAAAACCTAAATTCATTTGAATTCAATAGGAAGAAAGCGTTTCTATTGAATTCAAATGAATTTAGAGTACATTGTTTGATCTTTTCCCAGTGCTGAATTAATATTCAATATTATTTCCATATTTCTATTAAACATCCTTCACTATTTTTTATGACTCCCATGTACTTATATAAGTTTTCTGTGTCAGACATATTTACATCAGCATATTTTCACCATCATCATCATCAACACCATCACCATCATCATCATCATCACCAGCTTTAATTTTTTTTTAAATCACATCCTCCCTTCCCACCCCGGGCTATCATGCTATCAAGCAATCGCTTATTGTAATGGCCCTTCTTCTTCTGCGGATTTCTTAATGAATAATTCTTGGTATTGTGTTATCAGTTACATTTTGTTTCAATGTCATCATTTATTATTATTATATTGTATACACGTTAACAAAACTTGTTATAATTTGACTATGTTGTATTGCTGAAATGTATTTTGATTTTTATGTTGCAGAAGAAAATAGATTCAATGCAATTCAATTCCAGCCAGGCACCATTTTACAGACACTCACAATGCCGAGCAAACTACAAATTACTTTCGCATGATAAAGGATATGCTACCCATTCTACCACCTGATTGGAGAGTGGCAAATGTGGATTAACGTCTTGCCAAAGGACAATAGTCTCTGGCTGGGATTCGAACCCCGACCCTTGCATTGCGGGTCGAGTGACTGAACCACTTTACCACAACATTTCCACACAACCATTAATTACAATTAATGACCTAGTTAATGATATAATATTCGTATGCAAATGTTGTTGTCCGTGGAAATCCATTCAAAATTCAACTGTTTAAGAGAGGAGATGACCCGGTGCGGATATCCGGTGGGTAATTTTCCTACGGGGTAGTTGTTGTCCTAGAACCACACAAATATAACGGACTATGTATGAAACCATGATTGATGTCATGAATCCATATAAAAGAGAGAGGCAAACGGGCTTGTGACACTGAAAATGAACAGAAAAACAGCCAATTACACCGGTTTATAGAGTGCTGCTCTTCAGGAATTAATGAGATACGTCGAAACGTATCTTGAGATTCAATTTTGTACGGATGCGAAAAAGAGAGCGAGAAAGAGAGATAATGTGAGAGAGAGAGAGAGAGAGAAGAGGAGCACCTTCACACACTCACACACACACATCCACCCACCATACGAAATTATGCTGCCAATAATGAGTGGAGAGTGCATGGGGTACGGGATGAGGGTCGTTTGACGGCTTGTTGAGTGGGTCCTCTTCAATGCCGTGTTATTGATTCTCAAACGGGAATAGAAAGTTTTGATGAATCCACTTCGGTAGATCTGTCATTATTGGGGCAGGCGAGCACCTCTCTTGATGGCGTTAGTACGTCAGGCCCGGCCTTCCAACGCATCGGAAATCCATGGAAAAAATGCTAGCAGAGTCTTAGCGGTGCACGACGTCGCCAGGATTGGTTCTAGAAATAAAGGGGCTACCGAACATATCTCTCTCTCTCTCTTCCCTTTCCCTACTATTCTTTTAATGTTTTTTTAATAATTTAGAGAGAGAGAGAGAAACAGAGAGAGAGAGAGAGAGAGAGAAGAGAGAGAGAGAGAGAGAGAAACAGATAGAAACAAAGGAGCAAAGGAGAGATAGATAGGGGGATATATAGCGCAAGAATATGACAAAAAGTGAAAAATTTGGATTCTAATCCATTCGTAAGAGTCCACGCAGTGGACAGACATACTGTTAGATGCAGGAAAATCTCTTCATATAGTATCAGACATACCCAGTCACAAATTCACCGGTAAAAGGAGACTGATGCACATAGTGAAACTTCGACATCCCCTCCCCCTTCGGAACAACGAATCGCTTACGGGTTGTAAGTTACGCCACCCAGATATTGTTACATCACTCTTAAAGAGAAGGTTCATTGATTTTAAAAACTAACTTTATTGTCATTATTGCAAAGGTGAAACTTTGATTGGACAAGGTAATCAAAATTCAATGCTTGGAAACATTCGAAATAATGATTATTATCAATTACAAAACTCTTAAATACAGCCCCGGCATAACACCTGAAAGCTCTCCAATCGCTGCTAAGATGTGTGACGTCACATGTTGAACATGATTTGCGCAAGTAGACGATGTCCCATGACATTTCACACATTTTCAGTGCCTGTTTGTCATCTTCTCTTCAGTTATTTCTCTTACTTCAGTACCGTCAGGCTAAATGTTTAATCTATTGCCTCACCCTAAACCCGCGGTATTATTTTGATAAAAAATGCAGCGATAAAAAATAAAGGAATCCGTCGCTTGCAAACAAAATAAGACGCCAGTGTATTTTTAGCTGCATACACCGCGGTATGTTCGGCGTTTCAAGAGGGAACAAATGCCGTCCATGCTATCATTCCGGGGGTTTTTAAATTTGAAAGTGTGGTTTCTTTGATTGTTCATTAACCCCTATCCTGTGTATTTACAAACAAAAGAATTGAGTTATCAGAATCGGTTTCATATCCCTTTTTGAATGGTGTTAAATTCCATCACATTTATAAATATTAAACTCATTATAATTTGAGAAATAATAGCATTGCAATTATGATCATTCTTTATGGGATGTCGTCTGCTTGGGCAGGATTGGTTCATTTTGTGACGGCATTAAAACATCGTTAATTTTCTGGGAAATCCCTCGCATATCCCAGATGTTATGGAGGTGGTTTTATTTGTATTTTTATAAATCACCCGATATGAAGTTGACCTAAAACTTGTACGATGGCCATCTGTTAGCTTTCCAGTTTCTAGTGATACGTTATTTGCCATATTTGTCATTTTCTTTGAACTGGCACTTTAACATTTATTCATTAATTTCACATACCAAAATTTGATATACAAAAGTTTCACCAAAAATATGAAACATCGTAAACTTTGCGGGTTTTAAAAAATACCTTGTCCCTTCCCCCTTTTTCAGACTATGCTGGCTCCGCCCTTGGTATATCCCTACGTTTTCAATAACACTGAAATTGTTACGTGTTCAAGGAGATGGCATTCAAGAGACAATTTGTCATTTTCTTTGAACTGGCACTTTAACATTTATTCATTAATTTCACATACCAAAATTTGATATACAAAAGTTTCACCAAAAATATGAAACATCGTAAACTTTGCGGGTTTTAAAAAATACCTTGTCCCTTCCCCCTTTTTCAGACTATGCTGGCTCCGCCCTTGGTATATCCCTACGTTTTCAATAACACTGAAATTGTTACGTGTTTAAGGAGATGGCATTCAAGAGACAATTGTAGTTGCAATAAGGAGGTGTAGGCTTATTGGAGACAAGCGTGTTCCCGATAAAAAAAGAAAACAATCAAAAACTTCTCCTTACCTTAAACACCGATACCTACAGCGGGCCGGTGGACGGTAAGGAAATTGTCCTTGTAATGGCCTCCCGGGTGATAAAACCACTCGGGATATAGGAACGGGTGACTTCAAATAACGAATATATTGCACATCATTCTGTGTAATATCACGTTTGCGTTCGAAGGCGTCCGCCATGGTCCGCATACACACAGCAAGGTTTAGTGCGTGTCGATATGTTGTAATATTGACTTGTCAAAATTGGCAGATTGACCGAGTTTAAGCAGTAATGGCGCCCCTTTTCTAGGGCGAAGACAATATTCTCTGTTCATGCAAAACGTCATAATGTCGCGACATTTGTATGCAAACAAGGTACTTTAGAGAGGCTAATTTATATATATCATTTTATTCACATGTCTTTTTATTGGAGAATGCTGTATTCATCTTAACCATATAAACTGTGATCGGTTATTCATTTACTATATAAAAGTTACATAAAGCAAGACCAAATAATGATAATGATGTAATGTCATGAAACGTAACTATGTTAAACCGGTACATTTCTCGGTGAAATCGAAATATATATAAGATCCTTTAAATGTCTTGTTTTCTGCAACCAAAGGCTTCAGGTTGCCTTGCATTTCTTGTTAGAAAGTAGGCCAAGTATCTCAACTTTAGCCCGATGCACACGAGGCAATATTCCACTATCGCTCATTACACCAATTGTTTTTTCTTCAGTTCAGCAGTATTCATGCTACACATAGAATGCATGAACCACAGGCCACTGAATACAATGACTGCTGCCTTTCACGTGCAAGCGCCAGTACAAAGCGATCACTTTTCTGAATATATCATTCTCGCAAAGCACGTCGAATACAATGCTAATCGCTGACGCAGTACTGCGTCGGAAAATTACTTCTCGTGTGCAACGGGCTTATACCAAAGCAAAACCCAATCGCAACTTGTGACAGTCCTACCCTTTTATCTCTGATGAAATAAAAACCCGTAGACATATCCGATGTGTGGGATCACTCTAATGAGTTAGCTATCGATCTATATGGCAGGCTATTGTATGTTTTGGGGGTAAAAATATGGCCAAACAATACTTTCTCATTTGATAAGCATGCATTTTAGTGTCATTCACCTCTCGGTGGGTTTGAGCTGTCAAGTGCTCGGCGAAAAAGCAATAAGAAAGGATAACATTCTCGCTTCCCGCGAAGTGTTACGAGAGAGGATGTTTTGTGTCATGATCATGAAGAAAAGGAGAGCGATTGTTCACTTAAAGTCAGAGACTTTCTACGACATATATTAAATAATTTGTCTTCTATAAAACTACTTATTGACATGAAGCTACTGGAAGTTCAATTATGCACTCAGAAGGAGAAGAAGAAGAAGAAGAAGAAGAAGAAGAAGAAGAAGAAGAAGAAACAGAAGAAGAAGAAGATGACGATAGTTCCTGTTCTCGTTCTTGTTCTTGTTCTTGTTCTTTATCATCATCATCATCATCATCATCATCATCTTCTTCTTTTTCTTGTGGATTATCAGAAAGTGTGTTGTTTTCGTTGCCATAGCTTCGCCCTAAAAATACTGTCGTATCTAACAATGAGATGGATTCTTCCTGGATTGAATCTTCGGGTGAAGAAAATATATTTGGGAAGATGGGATGAAGTCCTGTCATAATTTACATTTCTAAGCATTTAAAAAAAGTAAAAACAAATTCCTGATCTGCAAGGAATAATTGTGTATCTTGATCCACTTATTAAGAAATCATCGAAATTCATACGAGCATAAAAAAAGAAGTCACCCAATATGTAACTTTATTTGATGAGCCAATGCAGACATTACTGTCAGAAATGACAGTTTATATCTCACTATCCGGTTATTGTTTTTCTCTCAGAGTGCAGTCAGAGTTCGAATACAGATTGAAACAAGATGTTATCTGCGACCTCCCCACCCTCCCCCTCCCCCCGTGGTGAATATATCAATGAATATACTCTATGTATAGTGAATTTGGGGATTACAAATCGTTTTCTTTTCTTTGCCACCTTCCTATTCTTTCTCTACGGTTTCTAATTTCTCTTCCTGTTCTTCTTATTCTTCTTCTGATAGAAATCCTTTCCATCATCTCTCTCTCTCTCTCTGAAAAATCTAATATCTCCAATCGATCAGGGTCATCCAAATCATCCCCATCTTTAGGTCGTCACTTGTGTTATATTTAATTACTTATTTAGTCATTTATTCATTTGCCTATTAATTGATTGATTGATTGGTTGTAATAACTAATATGTTTATATGTTTATTAATTCATTAATTTATTTATTCCTTTAATTATTTCATCCATGTATCTATATATCTATCTATCATCCATTAATCCATTCTTTTATCATTAGTTTTATTTGTTCATTTTTGAGGGGAGGGGCGCTATAGATCAGTTAACATTGCTGGTTCTCTCGGCAGTCATTGGCAAAAATGCTAGTAGCTATTTTTTGTTATATCTTATACAGTTATTCTAAAAGTCACATTTGTATATCTTGACCTAAATGATTAAACAGCATTTTAAGCAACTAATGCGAGAAAAAACCATGGCTCACCTTTAACCAAGGTGCATAATGTAATTGTGTGACAAGCTCCTTCGTCGGGACGTCTCTATTCTGCATTCGCTCGTGACGTTTTCATACAGGTAAGTTGCGTCTTGGGAGGGTAATTGGACGGTAGTGGTGATAATTACCCTAATGATATTACGCCTCCTTCTTTCTTCCCGTCCTAAGGGGCGGCGGGGGTATCCTCTTTCTTTACTGTCTATATGGCGTGGATACGAGGGGTTGTAAGGGGTGTGTGTGCCCCACCATCAAATGGGAAGTGATAGAGACGCATAAGCACTGAGAGAGAGAGAGAGAGAGAGAGGTAGATGCAGAGACAGACAGACAGACAGACATAAACACACTGAGAGACAAAGAGACAGAGGGAAGGGAGGGAGAGAGAGAGAGAGAGAGAGCGAGAGGGAGAGAGAGAGAGAGAGTAAGGGAGAGAGAAACAACGAGAGAGGGGATGCAGAGGGTGGCAGAGAGAGAGAGAGAGAGGGAGAAACAGACAGAGACAAAGAGAGAAGGGATCGAAGGGCAAGAATGACAAGCACTAGAAAAATGTATATGAACCATGATAGAACACTCTCCACAACTTTCGTCTTATCTGTGGCCTTGTTAATTCGCATGCCATTCAGCGAGTAAAACCGTCTACCACCCACCCCCCCCCCAAACAAAAAAATATTCAGTGTCCCCTGAAGGCTGGACCCGTGCTACGCCACTGTTTATAGTTGTCCTTCGTTCTCTTGGAGTTTTCTTCTTGTACCTGAACCAACAACAATTAGTGTCAGTTTTTTAGCGTATATTACTTCTGATGAAATAGTAGTACGCGTATGACATGGAGAATGACAGATGGATTTATATATATTTTCAGGTAATGTGATAGTACAATACATGCTGGGAACAATGCGTTTTGAGCTTATGCCCAAGGGAATAATAACTTGAGAGAAAATGGAAAGATGTGATATTTCATGTACAATACAAATCTAGAGTGATCACAGTTTCCATGAAAGTCACATGACCTTCTTGCCCATTTGAAACATAAGCGTTTCTAGAGGGGAGCTCCCCTTCATCAATTGTTGATTATAAATTAATTTAAGCAAGGCTCATGTAGAAACGAATGCAAGATCCTCAATAAAACTTATGACTAATGACTTATAACTTATCAGCCAGCATAATTCAAACGTTTCCTCCAAACCATCGATAACATCGAGACTGACACTACTGGAAGGACTACAGACCAAACATTGGCCCCCAATCGATCGGTTTGGAGTCGGTTTGGCGGTCTGACATGAGTATTATAATTCTTTTCATTTCAGCCAAAATATTACCAAATCTTTTTTGCGTTACTAATCTTTTCGCTCCGTTGTCAGCTCGCCATATCGAGAGACGATCTGACAAAAAATGTTGTTTAGAAGGACACATCTTGGAATACCTTATAGAGAATAATCTCTGACACTTTTGCGGACGGGTGGATGTTCATGGCTCTTAATTCTTCTCAGCTCACAATTTCTCGCTTTCTCTTCTTAAACACACACACGCGCACGCACACACACGCGCACACAAACACACTCTCTCTCTATCTTTCTCCCCCTCTCTTTTTATTTTCCTTTCTCTTCATCCTCATCATTTTTCTTATTTTACTTTTTTCCTCCATAATTTTCTTCTTCATTTTCTTCTTCTTCTACTTCTTCTTCTTCTTCTTCTTCTTCTTCTTCTTCTTCTTCTTCTTCTTCTTCTTCTTCTTCTTCTTGTTTTTATCTGACTGATATATTGTGAACTTCTTCTATATAATCAACCCTTCAAATCAGATGAAATTATTCAAGACCTCCCCCCCCCAAGCTTCTAGAGAAAATTATTCCGTGCTCATTATCTATATTTATGTGTCACAATGACATTTGAGAGTGCCATGAAGCCAAACAAGTTGTTGAATAATTTGTTACATTTCATTAAAAAACACACAAGGATCTTAATATGTAGCAGTAGCGAAATTAACCCTTTCTATTCCACACAAATAATCTCCCTGTGCCACATCGTATTTAACATGGGATAGGTAGCTTAGGTATACCAAAGGCTTCGGGGTAATTTACATGTAAATGTTTCCAGTGCCAAGTTAATCCATATACACGGGTGCTAATCTTGAGCTATGTTATGGGCATCGTATGTCGAGAGAATATGGCTATAATTCATTCTTGATTGTTTATCCTGCAGTAGATTGATTGTTTGAAGCAGTAAAATAAAAACAACCTCACAAAATCTTGCTGGAAATTATCTTCGATAATGTGCAAATGAGAGTCGATTAGAAGTAATTCACAATATATCAGTCACTCGTAATCATTTGCACATCATGTCGGACCTACTTGCCTTGATTTCCTTATCTTTCTTAGCTCATTATATACTCAGCCCCTATACATTTTCTACCTAAATCATTCGGCACATGTCATTTATTTGTAATCTTGAACATTCAGTGTAACTTTTGTTGAATTCTGCAGTGAGAAATTATTTTCTATCATTACCAGAACTCAAGCTTATCTTTAAAGGCTTGTGATGGAGCACATCAAGACCGGAAATTGATAATTTCGTAAATCCATTGTGTTACACAAAGCAGTCCTTCCGCCAATCGGTGCCTCTTGTTTTGTGCGCAATTGTACGTGTGGCAAACGAGCAACCGTGCGGCATAGAGCGAGGCGAAGAAAGCCAACGAAGTTTGAATGAAATAATATGCCACCGTGCATTCTTAGTTTTTTCTGAAAATATGACTACTAAGTACTAGTATGTAGTTTTGGCAGTACGGGAAAAATACTGGATGTAAAACAACAATATCAGCCACAAAATATTTGTTGAGAGGAATATCTATTTTATGTGAAATAGATAAATGCAAAATAATCAGTGGAAAGGGCTGTAATATATTATAGAGGATTTTTTTGTGTAGGTTATTACTGTATATTTGTTACTTTGTCTGAAACATCATTGCGGATCGCACGTCCACTTTCCATTTTTTTTCCTTTGAACGGGTATTGCATTAACTTTGACAATTTGACAAATTTTCTTGGAAGAAGTAATTTGGAAATGTTCACCAACTATATCTGCACTTAACTTTTTTTTCTTCCTGCAAACCATTATGGGATTAAATAACATAATAATAACATCATCATCATTTCATCTGAGCAGCAGCGAATCAATTTGATTGGCTTATTTGGGGCTCTCCTTGCAGGGACTGCTGGTGTGACCAGCTGTCAACAATTATCTGTTGATACATGAACTGGCTCTTGTTCGCAATTGCACAATATATACAAATGATATGTTTCTAATGTTAGTAATTAAAATAGAACAGCACAAAACGATCAGAGTGGCATACGCAACTTTGGACGGAGATAGTGATCACCCCCCAGTTTGAAGGTTCCAGGAAATTCAAACACAAATCGGGTCAACGGCACGCAAAGTGCCCAGATATGCAAAGCCCAGTCTCCCCATTTTGTTAAAAAAAACACACACAACGGATTACGACATGAATTCCTCTCCAAACGTCAAGGAGCGTGTTTTTTTTTGTTTATCATTGTGACAACTGGAGAATCTTAAAACAAACGTTCAATTCAAGGAGAGGATCCTTGTATGACGTCATTGGGATCGGTCACGGGGGAGGCACTCGCTTTTCCTAAATTTAATTTTTTCCGAGGGTTCACAATTTCGAAGGTTCGTAATTCCGAAAAACAAGTTTTCCATACCAGGGGGTTTCTAATTGCGAAAATGAAAAAGAGTTCATATAAGTCAGAACATTTTTGTGGTATTCAGAAGGATTGTTATCCGAAGGTTCATAATTCCGAAAGTGAAATAGGGTTCGTTATCCTGAAGGTTCGTAATCCTGAAAAACGAAACAGGGTTCTAAGACATTTTCGAAGTTATGAACCTCCGGAATTACAAACTCTTTTTCATTTTTGGAAATACGAGCCTTTGGATCAGCGAGAACCTTAAATTAGCGAAAGTCCGGAATAACGAAACTTCCAAATTACGAACCTTCCAAAAAACGACATGTAATCGGTCAATGAACCCCCACAGGCGTAATTCGTCTCTAGGAGCGCATCCATACCTCTTTATGAATTTAAATGATTCTGCCCAATGCATTAACGTTTAATCATATAACCAATCACATTGTTTTATAAGTAACGCAAAATAACAAAAATGTCGATAACATTGAATATTATTAAATTGTTCGGTTGATTACGTTCAAAATAAAACATCGTTTTCATGTAGACTTGACATTAATATAGACCTAAAATGGCTTTTAATGTTGCCTCAGCATGTTATTGTTGTTGTTGGTGGTGACGTCATTGATTTTGCTTTGTTTTGTTTTAGTTTTTGTGAGGCGGTTCATCGCGGCATGTCTGAACTACTTTGTATCCGATGCGTACATCACAATCAGGTTAAAATCTGGCATGAACGCACTCACAATATGGGCAGCCTGCTAAAAGGTTTTAGGGGGACTCACCTTCGACTAGGCCCCCATAGAAATACCCTTTTTGGTTTCTGAAAATACGGAAATGTCAAGAAGAGACGGAAATGTTCTCGGGGACGGTTGGCGTCATGTTCATAAATGCCGTCCATCGCGACGATGACCCCCGCAGGGTATACAGACAGATAGAGAGATAGAAGAGAAAGGGAATAGTTTGTACAGAAAGATAAAATTTGGAGCGCGAGAGATAGGGTGAATAAATTACAGGAAATGCCCCAAGCCTATTCTGGTTTCTTCTTTACAACTATCGAATCTGGACCTTGAAAATGAAATATTCAATTCACTGAAGTTATATGCGACTATTGTGCCAATAGTATTCTCTTCTTGGAGGAGCAGACTCGAAAATGGAAATCAAGTGAGTCATTTCTCATGTTATAGAAAGATAAAGATGAAAAGAGGGGAAACTAGTGGACCGTATAGCTATGGGCCTTCTTTCTTGGAACGGCATTCGTTTTCCTTTTGTTTTGACGTGATTCACCTTATGAGACATACAATATAATATTACGATGATGTATAATTTCTATTAATACTATATAAAACAAACGGTTTCCATCATTTCAATAATCAAACGATGTTCTATATGACTTCCTTCAATCTTACCCCCCCCCATCCCCGATTCTCTCTCTCCCTCCCTCCCTCCCCCTCTCTCTTCCTCTCTCTCTCTCTTCCCCTCTCTCCCTCTCTCTTCCTATCTCTCTCTCTTTCTCTCTCTCTCAGTCTGTCACTCTTTCCCCATTTTTAAATTTGTATTCTTAATCGTTGTCTCTTTCTCTGTCATTATTATTTTTCTCTCTTTCCCTCTTGCGCCTTTCTCAATCTCCCTTTCCCGTTCATTTTCTGTTTTTTGTTTTATTCATTTATTTATTCATTTATTGACTCATTCGTTCCTTTATTTACTTCTGTATTTAGTTATTCATTCATTTATTTATTTATTTTCATTTATTCATTCATTATTCATTTGACAAAATGCAAACAGTTTGTTTTTTATGTTCTTCATGTAAATGCACAAGATAGCATCGATTCATTGTAAATGCAAAATAAATTTGAAATAAAGTTTTACAATGTCGACTTCGCGATCCGATCGAAATCGCTTAAAATTACGTTCAGCCAATTATAAACAAATGCCTATAATCAAAGCTCAGAGTAAGAATACTGCCTCGACAAAATAATTAGAAACAAGAAAATGTCAACAAGCCCATGCCATCTCTTATCTCCTTCTTAAATTCCTTTTTTCCCCTCAAAATTCTTAGCAGCCCTCTCAAAATCAAGTATAACCCGGAGAAAAGTTAAACCTTCCATGACCTGAAAACCCGATAAATTGTCTTTCCACCAAGTGGCGATCATTCCCGCCCTTATGAAGTCAAATTCACACAGCTGTGGTGATAATAGTGCATTGAGAGGAGGTAGTATGCTTGCTGATTTTGTTCAGCGAAGAGATAATCTTTTTTAACGGTCAGAAAAGTGCAGGCCCCGGAATCTCATCAATAATTCAGACGGCATATCGAATTTTAAAATTATTCACGATAAAATCTGCCGAGGAGGTTTTCCACGACCAGTAGTCACCTTTGTGGATGAGAAGCGGGGGTGACAAAATAAATAGCAAACGAGTAAACAAAAACATTAACTTACTAGCTATGTAAGTAGCTAAATGAAAGTGTTAAATAAATAAATGAATAAGTAAATAAATTGATAAAGAAGTCAAGAAAGGAAAAAAATGAGTAAGAAAGAAAGAAAGACAGAAAAATAAGTACAGAAGTCAACAAATGAAGGTATAAATAATTAAATAAATAAATAAATAAATATATAAACAAAATACACAAATGAATAAATCAAATCAATCACGCGATAACAGTACATCAAGCAAAGATCTTTAAAAAAAAACAGGACGACAACAATTCCTGTTTTAGGTACTATTTTTTTTAACGTCGTTGACGAGGATGCAAAATAATACGTATAAAGAGCAAATTTGCTATTTTAAAATGGAAGTTGCTTCAACATTTAGTTGTCCGAAGAAAACTGAAAATAAAAGTACAAAACTACCTTTCTAAACCTTGATTTTAATTTTCCCAATGACATAGTCTGTGAAAGAGAGGAATGTAAATAAGGGGGAAGTGAAACTGAATATTCTTTGTATGCAGCCGGAAGTAGGGGGGGGGGCGCAAACTCTTGATCGTAAACAAGCACCGTATTTATTGTGAAGTTGATTCTATGATGATGGGGTAGGGCTGTAGGGGGACCAAGTCGACTAAAAACAAATTTGTATACATTTAACAAATTAAGGGAGATTTTTGTGGTAGTCAACCGAATGACAATGTTTTGTTAATTCCCTCGAAATTAGCCAAATTCTAAACATCGGCATTAGTACTAAAGCACAATCTAGACCTTGTAATAACTTCATTTGCAAGAAAGCAGAAATATAAGATAAACAGAATGGCGAATGTTTGAAAAAAAATCGGAACAATTAGATTATGGATGTTTGAAATATGGGATCACTAAGTCTATGCGAATCTCAAATTGGTAGTTTATGGTCAGTGGACTGCGACGTAGTCGGGGATAACTCTGCCGTTTGTCGTGTACAAAAAGAAACAAGTGAAACGCTCTCGGCGGTCTCGCCTGCATTACGCAATTCGGCATTACGCAATTCGATATGATGAAAAATTGAGGTTGGGACATTATTTTTATAGGCAGGGTGGCCCATTTGCAGACCCCCGAAAATGAAATCCTCTGAATATAATAAGCATTTTGAAGTGAATATTGATTATGAATCATCAGAATAATTATTTACTGTATCATAAGAATACAATATAATGAGATTTAGTGTATGGGTAAGACTATAAATGTTTCAATGCTTGTCAGTAATTTACAAATAAAGTTATCTAATAAACTTTTTAAGAAAAGAGGATTTTCAGCACTTTGTGTAAAAACAATTGGAAGGTAGAGCCCATCTACATCACATCACGTCTCATTAGCATAATGAGAACATTATTATGAGATATACTCCAATATATATTATCCAAACATCAATATTGTCACCTAGCTGTAACTGATCATGTACATACTAGGCCTGGGATCGAATACTAAAATTACTATTAGAATATTCATGGGAAAGTACTCGAATGATTTGAATATTTACTTTCATGAAATATGAACAAATAACAACAATTTATTTATTAATTCTCATATTAAATTTTGAGAACATAATCCAAGTCTACTGACCTAAAATGACCTTTGACCTTGACTTTGTGACCTGGAATTTGTGTCACATGATTTGTGATACTTGATAGCCCTTGGGTACAAGTTTCATGGAATTTGAACAAACACTTTTGAAATTATGCTAAAATTTCAAAATCTTGATGTTGATGCCACAACAAAGTCTAAGTTTCCAGACCTGAAATGACATTTGACCTTTACTTTGTCACCTAAAAGACTAATAACATGATTGGTGATACTTGATAACCCTTATGTTCAAGTTACATGGAATAGGAATGTATACTTTCAAAATTATGATAACAATTCAAAAAAATCTTAGATGATGCCACAACATAGTCTAAGTTTGTTGACCTGAAATGACCTTTGACCTTAACTTTGTGACCTGAAATTTTCCTCACATGATTGGGGATACATGATAAGCCTTTAGTCTAAGTTTCATTGAATAGGACCTTATACTTTCAAAATTATATTAACAATTCAAAAACTTAACCTTAGGTTAAGTTTTGATGTTGACGCCGCCGCCGTCGCCGCCGCCGTCGCCGCCACCGGAAAAGCGGCGCCTATGTCTCGCTTTTTGCTACGCAGGCGAGACAAAAAGCCCTCCTGAGTCATACTACAAATATCTAGGAACCCACATTGACAAGGATTTCAGTTGGAATACCAATACTCAAACCATTGTGTGAAAATTTAACCAAAGGTTATACCTCCTAAGGAAATTGAAAACATTCAATATCAGAAGGGAGACTCTTCTCTTCTTCTATGATAGCATCATCAAACCAATTATCTCCTTCTCCTGTCTTGTCTGGTTCTTTGGCCTCACCTCTCAAAATAAAATGAAACTGATGAGGGTAATGAAAACTGCAAGTAAGGTAACTGGCCTACCAGTTAAACAACTCGAAGAGATAGCTGAATCAGATGCAATTGATAAGTTCAATCACATCATTGAGGATGAAACTCATCCTCTACATAGGCATATTTTTTTCAACAAATCAGGACGTGTCCGGCTACCGAAAGTCAAAACAAATAGATTCAGGGGGTCATTTCTCATACGTGCCATGACACTGTACAATGACAGGTTCAGGAGGTAATTGATTATTATTAATTATTAGTTACAGAATCAGTTATTAAGGATAATGGATGTACTGCACATTTTTTAAAACTCTGCTAATCTGCCTATTTAACCGTATAACACAGTAGTGATCTCTGGTATGTCTATGGTTGTAATTTGTGTGTAATTATGTTTCTATACCAAAGCCTATACCAGTCTGTACTCATATTCTATTGTGTGCTGTATTTATTCCTGATTTTGTATTTTGTATAAATTGATAGTACATGTATGTTAATTGATGTTATATAAATTGAGAAACAGCCGGAAAATGATTTTTATGCCATGTAATTGTGCATGATCAATACAAAAATTGAACATGAATTGAACTTGAACTTGAATACATTTTCGGAAATTGAAATTTTCGTCATTTTGTGTATTGGAACAAATGAGACAATACCGATTCAACCAATTTGAAGGCCCATAATTATATTACAGCAGACTACAGCTTTGAAAATTCACAGCTTTCTAATGTTTTGTCCGATTTCATTCAAAATGTCAACAGTCTGCCCTTTTAATGTGTGTGATTTCCTCCAGAGCAGTTTCCTATGAAGGTTGGATTTCCATTTAATATCTTCAATGTCATCACATGAGAAGCAAACAACTTTGATCTCCATCAAAAAGTTGATTGTTTAGACATTTCTTGTTTCTCTATTTTTTAAAAACTGCATCCATAAATCTATCTCAGATTGTATTTTAATCAACTATATCTCAGATATGAAACCATTGATTATAATTAACTTATCTACCATATAGTTTATGATAGTTCTGTATAATATTTTTCTACTAAATGGATATTACTGATTTCACGTGTAGAATCCACCCAGTAGGCCTACTCATATTATATTAAAACTAGCAAATATTCGGGCACTGAACTTCTCTCTTATCATGCTTATATTGTATATCTTGCCCAAGTACATACACTCTCATGATCAAAACGTTATAGCGTTCGGTGCCAGCACCAAGCAAGCATAATTTCTTCGCAGGGCTCTGATCTTTTCATTTTCTACCTTGTATATGCGCCTACACGTAACTGCAAGCAAGAGATGGTTTAATGTTTGTATGTGTGATGTTTTCACACTTAATCACAGTTGTATTGTCAAATTTGTTTTGTAAATAATACTTTGCCATGTGGTCAGAAACAGATACAGAATTGAACAGGATTGTTTTGGTATGATGAATAGGAATCGTGAACTGTAGTACACTTTCGGGATGGAAATATATTTTCTGACTTTTCTGAGTATACACATAATTTTGCCCTTGGGACTGGACAACAAAAGAAATTCTTGCTAAAAATAGAGGGATAATAACGAAAACATGATATCAAGTTTCTGATCATTGCCATGAGACAAAAACAAGAATCGTCAATCAATGAAGTTCGCTGTTCCGCTCTGATCTGATAAACGCATCTTTTTGTGTTACAAGGGAGATGGATCGGAACATTTGGAGAGAAGAAAAAAGAAGAGGAGAAAATGAGGAGGAAGGAGAGGAGAGGAGGAGGACGAGGAGTGGAGTAGGAGGAGGAGTGGAGTAGGAGGAGGAGGAGGAGAGTGGCGTGAGGAAGAGGAGGGGAGAAAGAGGAGGAGGAAGAGAGAAGGAGGAGGAATGGATGAGAGGGAGGAGGAGGAGTGGCGCGAGGAAGAGGAGGGGAGAAAGAGGAGGAGGAAGAGGAGGAAGAGGGAAGGAAGAGAAATGGATGAGAGGGAGGAGGAGGAGCAAGAGAGGGGGAGGAAGAGGATGGGAGTAGGAGGAGTCGGGAAGGAGGAGGAAGGGAGGAATAGGAGGAGTGGCGCGAGGAGGAGGGGAGAAAGAGGAGGAGGAGGAGGAGGAAGGGGAAGGAGGAGGAATTGATGAGAAGGAGGAGGGGAGGAGGAACAAGAGATGGGGAAGAGAGGAGGAGGAGTAGGAGGAGTCGGGAAGGAGGAGGAAGGGAGGGGAGGAGGAGGAGGAGGAGAAGGAGGAGGAGGAGGAGGAGGAGGTGGAGGAGGAGGAGGAGGAGGAGGAGGAGGAGGAGGAGGAGGGGACAATATTATCAACGATGTGCAAAAATATAATACAATACACTCCATGCGTGCCTACAATAAGAACTGTTTTATTTGAAAAGTTTTTTAAGAAAATAAAACACGATCACGCAGATTCTCGAAAGATCAACCTAACAATAGCATTCCTTGTCCGTCACCTATTAACATGTGCAAACTTTACCCTGACACATTACATAACCCGAACAATATTTCTATGTGCTACACAAGAGAATATTGAAAGTAATTTTTGTCGCTGAAAGCTATGCGATCGCGTATAATTATAAAAGGGGTTGAATCAATGACTGCAAACGGCTGGGGGAGTTAGTTTAGGGGTTATTTTTTCAGGTAAGGGGAATTACTTAGTGATTTTATGGGGTCCTCTTTGTTGAAACTAAACTTTATTTTCACCCAGTAAGTTCCGTCACGAAACAAAAAACGCTTGGAAACATTACTGTATATAGCCAAATCTGTTCTTTAAAAACCGTCCCCGATCTTTTCAAGAATATCAGTTATCTTTTTATTAGGCGTATTATGACTTCTTCTAGTTTATATTTTGACAAAATATTCCAATGCTGCTCCAGCTTCAAAATCCACCCCGAGAACTTTTCGTCAATTATCCTCTGCTCAAAAGGGTATTATTTCTGAAATCTATATCCCGCCTTTTTCTGAAATGTGAATTATTTGCCTACGGAAATATAAGTAATCTTCTTTTCTTTCAACCACTCTCTCTCTTTCTGTTAAATCACTGTTCACTCTCTCTTTTTGCTGTTTTTTCTCTTTCGATCTCCTTCTCTTACACCCCCTCTAGCCAACTCTCTCTCTCCCCCTCTCGTTCTCTCTCTCACTCTCTCTCTCTCTCTCTCTCTCTCTCTATTGCTCTCTCTTCATCTCTCTTTTTCACTATCTTCCCATAACCATCTCTTTCCTCTTTTTGAAAAGTCAAACTTACCTCGTTTCAAGCCATCGGCTTCTCTAGCCATGGATGATGCTAGTATATTTGAAGTTCAACCGTTCTCACGCAGGTATAGTTTTTGTTCATGGTTTTTCATCCTTCTTATTCTTTTACATATGCCATGGTGAATTCAGATCAGATCATGTTCACTTGGAGCAATTCATATTCATACAAAAAAACGAGCACAAAATTATTTTGAGTAATTGTACTATTATTAACGCGATCGTGAAGACTTTAAAATATCGACATTGGCTAGAGTAGAGTATAAAGTCTGCCAACTGGGCGATTTCGAAAGCCCTTTGCGTCACCTTTGGAAATCCGTCACCTTTTGACAATGAGATTATACGTTAATCTGAACATGATTTTGTTAAATGTATTTAAGCAAACTAATAGCGTAGGATACTGAAATTGATTGATTTCTTGATTTGAAATACGTCACCTTTTGACGATGAGATAAAACGTTAATCTGAACATGATTTTTAAAAATGTATCTCACCAAACTAATAGCGTAGGATACTGAAATTGATTTGAAATTGATTGATTTCTTGAAAGTGGTTGCAATTGTGTTCATAATAATTCATTAGTCATTATCAAGAATTAGTTAAAGATGTTGATAAACATGATGATAAGGAGGAGATCGAAGAGAAGGAAATGATAGTGATGACAATAATAATGATGACAACGTTGATCACGTTTCCAAGAGAATGTCAATTATTATCGGCAGGCACTTTGTAATAAGCTCATAGCTAATAATGTTAAACTATACCACAGTTGCCTTTTGGCATTTTTTCATTTTCCTCTTAGATAAGTTTGATCGTCTAAGCAAGAACGTCTAAGATTTACGGTGCTGTGACATGCGCCCTCTCACGATTTTTGAAGAGGTTGATTCTTGCGATGTCCACAGGAGCCTTTCAGGTATAGGTATCAAGGAGCTTTACTTCTTGGTAATATATATATATATATATATATATATATATATATATATATAAAAACATAAAATCGATAAAGACAATTTGGCATTATTTTGACTGTACTTTGTAGCTTATTATCAAATTGAATTTAACTTAATTAACATAAATATTTTGTTTTAATAAGACAACAACAAAAAGAGTAAAGAAGAAAAAATAGAGAATGACAACTTTTCTACATTTCAATGAAATATAAAAATATATAAAATTACCAGAATACATTGTATTCATCGATCTAACTCATTAAAAAAATTTCCCCTAAATTATCATCCTTTTTCAAATTTATTTTCCCCTTCTCTTTCTCATATCTCTCTCTCTCTCCTCTCTCTCTCTTTCTCTCTTCGAGTCTCTCTGCTATCACAGAATGTCGGTTTCCCGCGTGCCACCTCCTCCGCCCCCATTTACTCGTTATACATGGTCGTACCCATAGAGATATGGTCGTACCATAGTTCATGAGAGACATTACGGACATCAGTCTAGCGCTCTCTTTAGTTTACGGCATGTCAGGTGAGGAATACTGATCCGAACTGTTGATAATCATAGTCTGCATATTTAATCCACGGTACCGTAATAATTTTACTAGACCATCGTCAAGATTCAAAATAGCATAATTATTATATTGGAAAATTCATAAATCGAAAATTCACATGACGGTGGGCAATCCACACAGCTTAGCTTCTGACTCTGAGCTCAGACGACTGTGTTATTTTCAGTTAATTCCGTCGAGTCTTCAGACTTGCAATCGCACATAATAATGATATTTAATAATGCCTTCATTGTTAATATTGTTATCGTTGAACAAATATATTTTTTCCTTTTTGAAATGGTTCGAACTGCATCCCACTTGATCCCAAGCCAAGCCATTGTAATGAAATTTGTAAATGATTCCGTAGTAAAAAAACGGAATAGATTGGTATCTAAACTTTGAAATAACAAATTTTTCTGTACTCAATTTAGTGATTCGCATATTTCAAAATGCTACTCAATTGTAATTTTTATTTTGTCAAGATGCTGGAAATATCAACATTCAATGTACAGGCATGTATTATAATATGACAAAATTATATCTCTTTTAAAAGTGCAATACTTCATTCCACATTGTAAGTTTTAGGTTCACTATATATATTCGTATTTTATGCATGCTGATGGTAGGCCTACTTGCACATAATTAATATGCCTTAAAATCAATTTTTTCATTTCTTCGACTTTCAATATTTTAATATACTGCAATGGGGCCTATATACTGATGGAAGCTAACATTTATGAGCTTGAACTTAAAAATCATAGGCCTTCCCGTTCCTCTACTCTCTAGCTGCTGTCTGGATTATTTTTTGATGAAACTGATTCAACCTGTCGTGGGAGTGTCTATAATCGAAATTGAGCTAGCTTCATTTGAGCTAGCGTCAGTTTCATTATTCTAGAGTATATATGTCTTCGGCGAATCAACTTTTAATATATTGAATTCTCAACTGATGTTCTACCTCTTGGAAGTTCAATTGTTTCAGCCTCCTGGCTGCTGTTTTTATGTTTGTCTTCTAATAAATTAGACAGATTCAATTCAAATCAATAACCTATAGCTGCCATCCGAAGAGTACTCATTTAAAGGTTTTTTCCATCGTTTTCTTAGATTTCTGATTATTTTTCTGATCATATTTCATCAATTTCTCTTCATTGGTTTGCATGTTGAACTAGTACCAGTAACAATTTCATATTTAGCATAATTTCATGGACAGCAGAATTCATAGAAATAAGAGATAATGATAACAACAAAACAGCTGATTCGTACAGTACATTCACTACCGCAATGAATGAAAATTGCCACACATAATGCACGTACGTACGTGCATATCGCATGCAGGCATGTGTGCCTCTATTTATAACAATAACCCGCGCCGCGCGCGCGATTCGCACAGTTGATTTTTTGTCTCTGCGCGCGACGAACACTGTTTTCGTTTTACTTTTGGAAGTCATTTTCAATATTCTGTTCATGGATAGCCTCACTGGATAAAAACCTTTTGTCGGTATTCTTGTACCCCTAAGAAGTGAAGATGAGGTTTTCGGAACATCTCTCTGCCCATATTACTCCGGAATGGCAGAAACAATACATCCGTTATGAGGTGAGATTGCGTCGATTTCATTTGCCTTTTGTTTATAACAGTCCCACGTGGAGGGAATTCTGTAGTAGTCCTACAGATGTAAATTGTCGTAAACTAAATAAAGTTCATGTGACTCAAATAGTCTACGTACACATATTGGACTCAATCACTTCAAAGTTTAAAGATTGTCACTTCTCATCAAATAACATCAACATTTATAAAATTAAAAGCAACGAAGATGATACAAGATGTCAAGTCATGCACCTTGTTACTTGTAATATTTTTTGCAAGGCTTGAAGTTGAAATTAGACTAGAGTCTAGATTCTACAATAATGAAATTAGATCTAGACTAGGCCTAGATCTATTGAGTATTACTATTAGTATAGAGTAAAGGAGGCAGTTTTCGGCTGGCAGCAGTTTTCGGCCGGCAGCAGTTTTCGGCCGGTCCGTTGGATGCATGGTAAAATCCCTTTAAAATACATTGCATAGCGCATACTAGACCGAAAATTTCTGTCTCTTTCGTTCGTTAGCCTCTGATTTGGGTAGGGTCATCATACAGTCAATCTGGTAAGTGGAACCGATGTATATTAGCCTAGACCTAATTTTCAAAAATAAATGCAAAAATAAATCCGCTAAAGTGAAATTTTAGTCCAAAAGTTTGGCGAATTTAGTGGCCAGATCCGTACCACCGAGTTTGCACAGGAGCGCCTATGGTCGGCTTCTGTCTCTAAAGAGGGAGCCGACCCTACCCAAATCAGAGGCTAACGAACGAAAGAGACAGAAATTTTTGGTCTAAGCGCATACTAGCATATATATCACATATCACACACGTACAATAACATGCCAGAGTCACTGGAGAACCACATTTGCCAAGGAAAATGTATCCTTAAATATCACATTTAGACGGTGTAATCGGCGGTCTCGCTACCCGAATCTGAAAAATCGAATATCTTACGAGTGTCTGTAAGGAATATGGGTACCATAAAATGAGCTGTATTTCAAGTATTTTTCAGATTTAGAGCCAGATTTTTTGAGTACCGCAAGCTTAAAAGTATCTCACCGCACGTTTCCTATCACTGCAGTCGGATACTATAGCGCTGTATCTCTGTTTAGTTTAGATTCCAATTTCTGATCATCGCACCCGCAGGTGTAGTTTTTGGCCATGCAGGGGATTACGTGCTCTGGCCGCACATGCTATAGATCAGCGGGCGAACGCACGGCGCGCGCTTCCTATTGAATTTGTACATGTACATGCGGCCGAAAATTGCCTCACTAGGTCGAAATCTGCCTCCGAAAAAGTGAACAAGTAAATGAATATTGCCATGGCAATTCATGATTTTTTTTTCTAGGATTCTTTTTTTGTTTAAATAATAAGAGTATTGGCTTCATGATTTGAACAAAAAATGATAATAAATAGGAAGTAAAGAGTCCAAAAGTAGGATTTTGTCTTAAGTGGCCGAAAACTCCCTCCTCTACTCTACTATTGATTTTGATTGAGGAAAGTCGAACTTGAAGTCGAAATGAAATTTGAATTATTATTTTGATTTGATTTGATTAATTTATCCTTTTAAGTTAAACTTTTAAGTTAAACTTTAAAGTTAAGGGCAAAGTGATATTTTATGATATGAAATATGATATTGATATCACCTAGCCTTCTTTAGTACTTAGAAGTTAATTGGCACCCATATAAAAGGCGCGTGCAGGGCGTTTGTTCGCTAAATTGCGAACTGAGCTGCGTGTGTGCACTTTACTTAGCTTAGTAGATCTAGTAGACTAAATTAAATTACTAATCGCTATTATCTTAAAGTCAGCATCGAATTGGTAACATGAAAACATGCATTTTCGCGTACTCCGCATGTACAGGTGTATTTGCGTTTGTGGCCAACCGACCTATGTGAACTCTCGCCAGAGATCACGGTTTAATATTCCAATGTAAATGGCATGTTACAATTGTTAGCTCATTAATTATTATCAGGAACACAACAGAAAGTGGGAGCAAAAACAGGAGATCAAAACAAGAAAAGTCAAAGAAGGAAATAAAATGGGAAAGTAGGACGACACTACTATACACACAAGACATGATCAAACTCTTGCAGTATTCATAATATGGTCTTTTTCTTACAGAGAGGATTTTTCTGTACAATTCATATTTAAAGATCATATTTCAAATTTGAAAATATGTGAAGTTGAATTAGTTGATAGAGACTATCCGATTCCGAGCTTCTAAAACTCATGCAAAATATTCTATATTTACAGGAGAATCCATCACTAATAGCATACTACTCTAAAAAAAAGCAGACTGGTGAAAGTTTGAACAAAATTAGACAAAAATTAAGAAAGTTAGGAATTTTCTAACTTTCTAATCACTTCATGTACATTTTATATACAGTACATGTACATGTACAGTACCGGTATGTACATGTGTGAAAAATTTCAAATTGGCTGAACTGGTAATGTCACTGTGACGAAGTGTAGGGCCGGACAACTTTCCAATCTTGTTCCAATACACAAAATGACTCAAATGTCATTTATAAAAATATATATGACTCAGAAGGGTTTTCTTTTTCTGTTAAGGGGACTTTTAATATTATCCTATCCATAACGCTGCTGAGTACTGCCCCAAGGGAGAAGGCACTTATAAGAGAAAAAAACCAACAGTAATGATGTTTGTATGCATAAGAAAGGGGTGTCCATGACTACGTCGCAATCCACTGACCAAATTCACAATTTGAGATTAACATAGATTTTAATTAGTGATTTCATATTCCAAACATTCATAATTCTCCTCTTATTGGTCCAATTTATTTCAAACTTTCACCATTCTAGTTGTCTTATTTTTCTGCTTTCATAAAAATGAACTTATTACAAGAGTTGGATTGCCCTTTAAAGTACATGTAGGCCTAGTCTTCATTTCTGGTAATGACACAAATTATAGATTCAAACCCAAATGGCACTGAATATTCAAAGTAACAATCCATTTCAACAGAAATTAACATTTGGATTACATTTAATTCAAATAAATTAAAAGTATTAAAAACCAAAAATAAGACAACAACATTTGCATTTACGGGTACAGACGAGGGGTGGTATTCTGAAACCGATGTACTGTATTAGTATTATTTAGTAAACAATGTTATTTGTCATTGGAAATAAAAATTATGACAAGTGATTGGTTAATGTTTGTGCAACTCTAGCTGGGTTCCTGTAAAGTTAAGAGAGACACCTGCTCAAGCATCAATGTTAAGTGTTAATTCCATGCAATTTAAGTTTGTTAAAATGACAATGAATATTGTTTCCCCTTAAATATGTACATATGTATACACAAAAGATAACATAGTTTTCAGAATATGGCCCACTGGACTATTATTGTTGAGAATGAGATTTATAATGGCCGTGATTAGCCATCAAAATAGTGCTGAATTATAGTTTCTCTAAAAATGCAGTTCCTTCCCCAGAACTAAAATCAGCTTTTAGAATGTCTAGATTCAAAACTTCTGTAATTCCCAATTATGATTTAAAACACCAGCTTCTAACCAAAGTGTCTTTACATGTATATGTACATGTATGTACAGTTATATTATATTTTATATTTTAGTAGGACATGTACATGTACATGTACATGAATATCTACTTAGTAGAAGTAGTAGTATTATTATTATTAGTAGTAGTTGTAGTAGGAGTATGTGTAATACTAGTAGTAGTATATAGTAGGCTAGTAGGAGTTGTACTACTTCTTCAAATCAATTGTGCCATATTTTTCTTTTGGAGCAATACAAAAATTAAAAAAAGAGATATGCTCTTTTACTGAAAACATAAATAATAATGTAATGAGCTCTTCGAAAAAAAACCTTTCATGGGACATTTACTGTGCTGTTCTTCAACAAAGATAAATGATAAACCTGAAAGAAAGAAAGAAAAAAAAAATTAAAAAAAATTGCAATTTACTTTTCACCTGAACCAGAACTCAATGTTCTTTTGAACCTGATGAAGTGGCCCAAAGCCTGCAGCAAAAAAGAAAGAGGCCCCATTGTAACATTGTATGCATGTTTTGTGTTTGTCCAGTGATGCTATACTATTATTCCAACAAAGATAACAAATGATAAACCTGGAAAAAAAGATCGCAATTTACTTTTCACCTGAACCAGAACTCAATGTTCTTTTGAACCTGGTGGAGTGACTCAAAGCCTGCAGCTAAAAAAAGCTTCATTGTTACTCCAACATCGTATGCATGTTTTGTGTTTGTCCAGTGATGCTACATTGTACTACCGGTATTATTATTATTCCAAACCAGCCAAATCTAGGGCTGCATTCGGCTCAGCTCAGTCATACAGTGTGTGAGCTTTGTAATTTGCATACAATATCACAGCTCCTCCACATGAGTTGTTTACATGGACCTCCTCTCAGTGCACATAGTAGTCGGTGCACTTCTTCAGGAACAATGCCACGCAGAAAATAAAGTTTAGTCAAAGATTACAAATTTAAAGATGACTGCAAATACTGTATGTTTGAGACTGTGACTGCAAATACTGTATGTTTTAGACTGGAGGTACTACACTGTATGTACAAAATATGATATTGTACCTGGCAGACTGATGTTTGTACAGAGTACAAATATACATCACATGTGTGTATCTGTCAATATAATTTTTTAAATACAGTTCATGTACTTTTCCACAAAAGGTACTTGTAGGAGACACGCAATTGCATGTTCTTGAATGTAATTTAATTTGTGGACTAGGTACATGTAGAGATATTACCTTTTAGAAATGATTTCTAAAGGTGTTGCGGTAGAGTGTAACTTCATTCACTTGACTCTCAATCCAAGGGTTTAGGGTTCAAATCCCAGCAAGACACTTAATGTCTTTTGGCAAGACATTAATCCACATTTGCCACTCTCCACCCAGGAATAAATAGGTACAATGAAGATGTACCCATTGGGGGTAATACAGAGCTGCCAACTACAGTAGTATGGATTTCCTGTAATCGGTAATTAACGATCATTACGGCAGTACGGAATGTTGTCTAAAAATTTATTTATTTATTTATTTTTTTTGGGGGGCGGGGCGTAAACATGATTTATCGTAGTGAGTGCTGTGCAGTATGGCGGCCATCCAACACTCGCTGAGAAAGACAGAAAAGTATCAAGTATTCTTTTACTAGAAGCCAATTTCTCATGGAAAACGGATTTGTTGTGATGACCTGAAAATCAATATTTAGCAACTTTGTGTGAGTAAAATCACAAAAATTTTCAGATAATCATGCGCGCATGCATCCACGCAGTGTTGGCGTGCCATTTTTTTAAAGATTCATAGCGCCGCTTAGGAATTACTGATTTTGAGCCTTGTGATTACTGATTTTCTGTTCTGGAGGTTGGCAGCTCTGGTAATAATACATACTTGTACTGTTGTACAATGTATTATTAAAAGTGCAGGGCCCTCAGGAAGAACAGCATTGAAGCTTCCTGGTTAAACAAAAAATATTATTTCTGACTTTAATTGCTTTCCAAGTTGGACCAGTTCATAGCTGTGCATGTACAAAACATGTCTCTGTACAGACCAGTAGGCTTAAAGCAAAAATGTGATGAGACAAATTAGGACTGAGAGAAATTGGCTTTGGACCAACCAACCGAATGGAAATTTACCCCAGTAACATACATTGTAGATAAGTCATCCTTGTTGGTAAGTTGGCTCAGTTACAAGTGTGTGACATTCGCTATATGAAAATTCTTCTTCACGACCATGTGTTAAACTTAATGCCCCCTGATTGGAATCCAAAACATTTACCTCTAAAGCCTTGTCCAGACAGGACATGGTAAACTGCTTAAAAAAATTTGCTGCAGCGAAATAAAAACAAATTTTGTAGTGCACTAGTGTTTGGGAATGGCAGTGTAGGTGAAAAAAGGTACATGTATATGTGACAAAAAAGTACTCCTATCATTTAAGCTTATCAAGTGTTTAATATAGGATTTAAAAATGTGAAGTATGCTACACCATGGACCTACTAGGTCCATGGTTACACCTACATGTACATGTAATTGTTATTTTCCAACGTCAGGCCGTAAACTTAAAACAAGGCTTATGGTTCAAACTGTGAGGCTATCTTGTAGTCAAGGAGCGTGCGTGCAGAGGCACTTGTGGTATTAGAAACTTAAGGTTACTAGGCTACCCTATGTACATACATGTATAAGATTAATTTTTGGTTAGCACATCAAAAGCATGATAACTATGAAAGGGGTTGAGGGTTCTCAAATTAAGTTATGTTCATGCAGTGTAGACACAACTAATGTTGAGGTTTTTTCCAGTTTGTACAATTAGTTACACACACTTTTATGTCCTGTGTAGACACAACTAATAGGTTTTTCCAGCCTGTAGAATTAATTTAATACTGCATGCTTGTTGTTTCTGCGCTGTGTGATCCAGCGTTATTTTTAGTGGGTCATTGTTTATGAGGTTTTGCCAGTAAAGATTAAAACTATGACAGTGCCGTGTAAACATAGCTAATGTAAAACTGTTTAATTTCATTTTGCTGTGGTGGTTCCATTGACACTGTTTACAGTATTGAGGTTCACACGACTGGCCGTTAACTTTAAGTTTAGGTAATGGTTTTAAACTTAAAAGTTTAAAGTTATCTTAGTTAGGACCGTGTGGATGCACTTGTAGTTAACCCAAAGTTTCAAACCACAAGATAGCGCGATGACTGCGATCAGCAGGGTCCTCACTCAAAGTTAAATGCTGTGTGGACGTCTTAAGGCCACACCAGATTGTATTTAAAACAAATTCTTTCTTTTGCTTCTAGCTAACTCTGAATACTCATTGTTTTGGTCCCATGAGAGCCCTTTTCATTTTTAGTGGATCATTTCATATATAACTCTGTCTAACGTTTCGCAAACTTAAAAGTTTAAAACTATTACGCTCTCGTGTGAACATAGCTACATGCATGAATTCATGCCGCATTCTTCAAATCCTAACAGCTCACAGTTACGTCAAGCAATTAACAATCGTTTCATCTTGTTAAATCATTACATGTAAGCATGAATGACATGACTTTCTTTAGCTGACAAAATGTCAGCTGTGTTCCCATCCCAGCTCCACTCCCCCATTTCCCCACCTAGTCTGTAGGTACAGACTCTATTTCAACACCTTAACACAGCCTTGAGCAAAGCCCTACTTCGTCACTCTGACTGTGTCGAACAAGCCAGTAGTAAACTAGATATTCAAGATGTAGTACAGGGGCTATGGAATATTTAGACAGTGCAGTCTGCATAGTCTTGCAGTTCAGACGCTGTGTGTTAGTGTTACGCATTACAACTGAGAAGGGTCTGTGCCTGCAGATACTCACATCCCTTGCCTTTGTCATTCATGCAGTCAGGCACTCCTCGACACATGTTCAAACGGTATTATTGGCCTCATGCAGGCCTGTATCTCCATTTGTTTACATCTTTTTTTACCCTTGCCCTTTCTGCCTGGCTCATTGCCATTCTGCATCAACAGACATGTAATGTGGGACAGAAGCCTACATGTATACTTGGCCCTTCTCTTAAAGCCCCACTGTACTACTTGTAGCTACATGTACTTGCTCCCTCTATATCTAAAACAATGCCTAAGCGGTGCCCGTTGGTCCCCCATGATCCTTTCTTTCTTATGTTAATTGAGAGCTGAGTTGATGAGATAACCACCTGTCATTGACCATGCTGGGAGGTCAAATCCCTCCTGGCCAAACTAGAGCAGACAGGCTTTAAAGAAGAAAAAAAAATTAATAAGGGTCCCCCCACATTGAAGAAAAAAAAGGAATGTAAAGCAATATGTCTACAAATTAATACAGCTACATGTACAAATGTACATGCAGGTTTTCCTTTTGTGACAGAAATTTGTATTGGGTTTGATTTACAAGTACAAGTAAGTACCTTGACCTTGAGACAGACAGCCCATGAGACAGATATGAATGTGTGGGTCTCTGCAAGTTCACAATTAAGACTGACATTGCTTGTCTCATGGACTGTCAGGCCTCATTAGCTCTCAGTCCTAATAGTCCTTGGTGTCACATATATTTTTAGACTTACATAGTTACATGTACATGTAGGATTAAAATGAAAATTCCTGTGGTAATGTTTATATTTGATTTGTTTCTAGAACTTGTTTTCTTTCTTTAAAACAAATTCTTGTTATCATTCCTTAGCTCAGTCTCTCTATCTCTCCCCCCCACTCTCCACTATTGCTAATGTCAATATCTTCAGGAGAGAGTTTGGCTCTCTTCCTGACATCAATTTACATCTAACCAGTGACAGCTAAAAAGAAGTGGTTACTCCAATATTTGTCGGGCGTGACCGACTGGTCAGGCATCGTAGAAACGCAAGGTGGAACGATGCATGCAGATCACATGGTCCACACACCTACATGTACCTGCGCTGCTGCTCTAGCTCATTCCCAGATCAGGGCCAATATTGATTCGGAGGGATTCCCGGGGAGCTTTAGATGGTTGTGTTTGAAAGAGATCTTGATTGCGTCCAGTTTTTACTATACAAGCCCAATTTACCAGCCTAGCTTCTTTCTAAATTCTGATGCCAGAATTCATTTATATTTTCTCACTGTAATACAAAAAAGATATAAATGAATGAATAAATGAAGGAATGAATGAATGAATAAATGAATGAATGAATGAATCAAATAAAAAAAAAAAAAATCAATGAATAGGTAAGTATGTAAGTATATAAATAAATAAATAAAGAAAGACATGAATAAATAATTGAACAAATTGATGAATAAATAAAAAAAATAAAAAAATAAATAAATACAGATACAAAAATAAATACATGACATACAGTTATTGATTACAATTTTCACATCTTATTCAAGTCTAAAATTTTAACCGTTTTTATTTCTTTCTTTCTCTCTCCAAATCAGGAACTCAAGAACATGCTGTACGATGCACAGAGAGAGGCCCCAGAAGCAGACGGTAGGTTTCCAGCCTGGACAGACCATAACGATAATGATAATGATAATTTATTCCCAAATCCTTCCCATAAATTGGATATTAATGTTGTATGTTGGACCTCAACAATTGAAATACCAATAATCCCCTCTCAATGACTTTATTGTCCCGTTGGAAGTGTTTTTTCTCAGGACAGACGTGACCGGTAACGATAACGATCAATTGTTCCCAAATCCCTCTCCTGTCCTGGAAAATTATTTTGGATATCGTTGTTGTACATGTAGGTCAGGCCTCAACGATACTAATACATGTTAGCCTTCCTCAACGATTTGATTGTCTTGTTGTTCAGTGATTTCATCAGGATAGACGTAATGAGAATATCTTTTAGCCAATGATTTACTCCTTAGATGGTTCTACTTCATTTTAGAGTAATGAACCTTTGGATTTAAGAGCCATATTTCATTCTCATAATCATGAATGCATTTCATTTTGGAATTACGAACCTTTGGGTGCTATTGAGCATCGTGCAACTTACAGGTGTATTATTAGTTTCCTGCATTTTGGCGATGTGGAAAACCGTTTTGAAAAATGTTTTAAAAAGCAGAGAAAGAATTCTGTTTGTTGTTTCATTTCAATTTCATGCAATCTATTAGGCAACACCTGAACTTGTATGTGGCAACTGGGAAACCCTACAAGAAAGGAGAGTAAAAAGTCATCTCATATAACTTTCTTTAAGGAGATCCACAATTTAACTACATCTAACATTAGAAAGGTAGCTCAAAAAATCTTTCATAAAACAAACAAGAACCAGACAATCACACAAATTATAATGTTATCAAGGCTAATTACATGTAAGACTCTCTGTACCCTCAAACAATACCGGTAGTAGAGTGGAAGGCACTTTCTCCAGCTGCATAGAATGCCCCTGATCTGGGTGCATTTAAACTAATGATAAACAGGAATACCCTAAACTAACTCAAGTGATGCAGGCAGCGACTGCATGATGGTCTGCACATCGATAGCCACTTGAGGCGATTCGAGGAGTATTTTCAAGACAAGACAAGAGAGGGTGCATGGCTGGCAACTGAAGTATAAAGTTTTACCCCCTTGACTGCCGAATACTTTCATTTCCATAGGCTTTAGTATAGAAGCAACCTGGGCCCTGTTTCATAAAACTTGATATCAATAACGAGTTACAAGCTACTGTTATAAGCTACTGAAATCATGGCATCTGATTGGCTGAGAGCAAATTTGTCATAGATATTTAGCAGTTGTTATAGATAACAAGTTTTATGAAACAGGGCCCCTGGTCCACATTGGCAATGGGTTAACCCATAGCAGTACAATGTCTCCTCATTTAGAGACATTTCTGCATTACCTTTTGATCTAGAATGCTAGGAATTACGCTCTATCCATGAGCAGAGAGATAAAAAATCACAGAAATTGTGGAGTCTGCATGTATTTCCAATGCAGTACGTTAAGCAAAAAGTCACAGAAATTTTGGAGTCATGCCATTCTCAAAGAGAATTGAGAAAAACAAGAAAACTCTTAAATGCTATTGGTTATTTAGCGAGTCCCAGTTAACCTTTGCATGAAGCTCATAGGATATGAACATGAAATTGTCTCCAAAATGTACATGTGCATGCGTAAGGTATCCCTTAACAATATCAGGAAATTTGGCAGTTCCTCTCTAGGAAATGACAAAGGTGATTCGTAATTCGTCTATAGGGACAGGTGAGGGGGAGGAAAGGAGATGTAACGGTGGGATAAGAGAGAGAGGGGGCTAGTCGTCAAATGTTACATGTACATGTATGTATTCGGAGTTGCCTAGGATTAACGGTTTTTAGTATTTAAAGAGGCTTCATCCAAAGCACTGAATTAAAGGCCTAGTTTTTTGTCTTTCCTATTACATTTTTTTATTTTTTAGAAATGTTACTCACCAAAAACTTATATCAACGATTTGAATACTTTATTGATGTTACCAAAAAAATTAGCTGTTTTTTTTTCTTCAGTTGCCCAATAAGTCAGGAAGATGAAGATACATGTAGTCATGTACTTAGATGAATTCAAGAAATCTATTTTACCAATAGAAGCCGTTATCATCATCATCATTGTCAATAATCATCCTCATCATCATCATCATCATCACCACCATCATTAATATTATCGTCATTATCATCTTCATGATCATCATCACCATCATCGTCATCATCATCATCATCTTCATCTTCATCTTCATCTTCATCTTCATCTTCATCTTCATCTTCATCTTCATCTTCATCTTCATCTTCATCTTCATCTTCATCTTCATCTTCATCATCATCATCATTATCGTCATTATCATCTTCACCTTCATCATCACCATCATCATCATCATCATCATCATCGTCATCATCTTCATCATCATCATCATCATCATCATCATCATCGTCATCATCATCATCTTCATCATTGTTGTCATCATAATAATTATTATCTTCATCATTGTCCTCATTGTGTTTCCTGAATGTATTTGTTTTGTTTGAGTCATATTTCATACAAACATAAGTTATTAGTACAATGGAAATAATAATAATAACTGTATTTTCATTACTCTTTTTAAATGTATTTCTACTTTTCTTAATTTTAGCCTATGTTGCTCAAAGAAGTAACTTTGTGGTAGTTGAAAGTGAAGCCATTTTATGAATGACATGTAATGTATGGAGATGCTGGTTTGTACACGAGTCCAAAAGTAATATATAATCATGGTATACATATTTTGCTCTTCTTCATATTTGATCATTGTTAATTTTTGTTCTTCTTTCTTTTCTTAGTGGCCGGGGAGGCTCAGGTGGATCGGCACTATGTCCAATTTGCTGAGAAATTCTTCCAGTTCTGTGACAAGGAGCTCTCCAAAATCAATACTTTCTTCTCAGGTGAGTCTGAAAATGTCTGTTTTTCTCTTAAGCGCTTTCTCCCTTGGGGCACTACTCAAAATATATTGTGGATTGCATAGTAATATATGTTTTCTGAACATAAAAGACACTCCCATGTCATAGATTTTGTTTAAAAAATGATAAACTAGTGATTTTGTGTGTTGGAACAAATGGGAAAGTTGTCCGGTACTTCATCATAGTGACATTACCGATTCAGCCAATTTGAAGTGCTCTTACGTTTAGTGATTACAAATTTTCAAAAATTAATAACTTTCTTATTTCTTGTCTGATTTCGTTCAAACTTTCAGCAGTCTGCTTCTCTGATTTTTCTGCTTTCTTTTAGAGTAGTTTGCTATTAGGGTTGGATTTCCCTTTAATCAAGCATCATGACAAACTTGTGGCGTATACATGTACATGTACTTCTTGCAGCTTTTTAGCAAACAAATGCATCTAGCCAGTCGATGAGCACTGGGGAGTGTTTCACAATGACTAAGATCGACTTTAAGCTGGACTTGACTATGGCAGGCCGTTCATGCCACTGTTTGCTCTCACCATTATGATCTTTAGATAATATTTTTTCCTTCAATAATAAATATTCAAAAAATATAAATTCTGTAGATTTGTGACCATGATTTGTACATCCCTTGAGAGACAAATGCCAGTAAATGGTGAGAGCAAACAGTGGCATGAATGGCCTGCCATATTTAAGTCCAACTTAAAGTCGATCTTAGTCTTTGTGAAACACTCCCCTGGTTTTCTAACTTCTACTCCTGGGGCTTATCAACCCTAGCTAGCTAGATCCTGAATAAGAATGAATGGATTGGCCAAATGCTTTCCTCACTTTAAAATGCTGCGTGAGAGGTGCATCGGGGGATTTCTTAACTCCTACTCAATTCAACATGGTTTTAAAACACGTCTTTATTGATCTGCCGTACATATAAAACATGTTTTAATTGGCAGTACTCAAATGGTAAGGAACTTATGCTTCAACTCCAAAAAATAATCTGTATACTTGGAATGTGCTCATGCCATTGACAGTAACTCCTTCAGATTTTATTCTTCTCCTACATGTCTACATGTACATGTATGGTCCTATCATAAAAGTTATACCGTCATTGCCCTATAATGAGAAATTGAGCGTGTGTTTTCTGTACCCACTTGTAACTCTTTAAATACCTGTTTAAATATCAGTTTAAATATCAGTCCAAAATATTATCAGAAGAAGTGTTTTACGAGCAAAGACATGTACAAACATGTAGTACAAATGGTATGGGACTTAAATAGTATCACACCATAGTAACTACCTGTACATTGTAACTATTACATGTACATGTATGTACATGTATGTAAAGCGCAAATGTACGGTTAAAGTGTGTAACTTTTGTTTTTCTGTCTGGGTAAAGATTCTAGTATATGATTTGTTGACATCTAGGAAAGATTTCTATGAGACTACTTTGAAGTATTGTTGAATAGGATAAAGCAAATAAACATTTTGATAAGGGATGGATGAGGGTACAGAAGGTCTGTCTTCATCAGCCTGAGTTGGCCAAATAGCCAGCTATTTTGTGATCCGGGAAATTAGCCCGAAGTTACAAATTGCGTCTTCATCAGCTCGAAACTCAAGCTCGAGAAATTTGTTCAGTGTGTTTTCGCATAGTGCGAGTCTTCGGGCTGGTTAAGACGGACCACAAATAGCGGGCTATTTTGCAAACTATCTCAAGATATCTTGGGAAGATTTCCCGAGAAATAGCCCCCTTTTTCGTGATCTGGCTAATTTCCCGGATCAGAAATAGCGGGCTATTTGGCCAACTCAGGCTGATGAAGACGGGTAGAGTATATAGTTATGCCCTAAGTACCAAATATTCTTTGGTACCAGGGTGGACTTTCTCTTTAATACATGTACACATGTAATTCACTTTCAATTTAGCTTGTACCAAATTTCTACAACTTTTTAAAGCAGTAATGTTAATCAAATAACCACAAATGGAACTAAAAGGGAAATTCATGAAGCTTGTCTGTAACCATGGTAACGAAATTAACTGTGGTAACAAAATAATGGGGTAAATTATAGTGGGCGCTGTGTCTCTAAGCACATGTTATTAGCACTCTGAGGGTGTCTGTAATTTGATCATTCTTGGAGTGTTCGGGAGGAATGCATTTTGCAAAGTTCAAATGCGAGGGAGCTGGAAGATTGATTAATTTATTGAATTAGGAAACGCCAAATGTACAGTATAATGCCTGCAAACAACTACAGGTACAGTGTACATATACCTACATGCACATGAACATTTGTGGGTTTATGCATACATTTTCATGTACACACACAAAATATCATAGGCAAAAGTTAGGGGCATTCCCACACTCCCACACTCCCACTTAGTGAGCTTCTGATCGAGATGATAGAGACCCAAGATCACACGACCCCCACCTTCATTTGGTGTGCGGTGATTCAAATGTATTACATTGCGGGATATTGATTTTAAATCTCACTAGTATTGTTCGCATGCACACACGCACAGGATGAAGCCACTTTCAAATATCACACAAAACTGAAAATCAGCTAAATCAGCTTTAAAAGTGTAGTAAAAAATTTGTAATTTAGTATATAAACCTACAGTGTTCATGTACAGGCACATACGATATCGCTCAGTCAAAAACAGCTAAATTATGCATACCCATACCAAGTTTTGTAATTTTTCAAGTGTGAAAAATTGATTTGTCCCAATTTATATTTCTTGATAATGTGAAATATACTAAAGCTTTCATTGTACATCTATAAGTATTCAACAAAGGCCCTAATTTAATTGAATCCTTGTATTTTATGAAATTAATAATTTGAATTATTCAAACAGTCCACCTTTCATTCATGAGTTACAAAAAACACACATCAAAATTTCAAGAGGTATGAATGAGTTGTTAACTGAGAGGCCAATGACCTTTGTCCCCTCAAGTCCCCTCAAGTGCTTCTGTCAGTTGACATAGACTCAAACAGAATGGAAGGAAATTAATGCAAGTTATGTCAACCATCACCAGACAGTTATCACTTCAAGACCCTTACAGTGTTGCTATGCTATCGATAGCCTGTTCACACCTGGCAATTCGATAAGAAACTCGCGTCAAGAAACGTTGTATAAAAAATTATCGTAAAGCCGAAAAAGTGAACACACATGAAAAAAGTATTGTATAAAGAAATGTCTTTTAAAGAATAAAAGTTTTGAAGAGGTCAGTACACATACATGTACATGTATAGTACAGTGTATGTGTACTGTCAGCTTAAGTCACAAGTGGACACTCGTCAGTGCGCACACGCTCACGATAAGCCTTGCGGGCCATTGCATACTGTAAAACTTTAACCATCGATGATAACTTTGCCATCAACAGTAAGTTTTATGCAATGGGGCCTTGCCCAGTTGTACGATTTTGATACGATAAAAGGGGGACCCTGATCATTTTTCAAGTTTTCATTCAAAACGTTAATCAGCCCTGCGTTTTTTCACTATACTACATTAATTATATAAAATTTTGACTAGAAGAAATGATTACTTATAAATACCACTATACAATGAGTTTTGCTCGTCTGAAAGAGGCCTTCATCTTTACAAAGAGGAAGGTGGAAAGTGCATGTCAATAACTTTCAGGGTATAACAATGATAAATTGAGAGTTTCCTCTTCTTGTCTTCCATGGATTGATGATTGTATTTGTTTCGGGGTGAAATTCACATGTTCACCACATGTAGAGAGACTACTACTTCAAGTATGCACAGTTATGTATTAATAGCTCTTAAATGAAGAAAAAGTAAGAGAGAAAAAAAAATAGGTACAAAGAAAATGAGGACAAAGTGGAAAATGCTAATGAAAGGCAACAGAAAGGAAAATGAGAGGGTTCTTTTGCAAAGCTGAAAAAGGAGAATATTTTTTGATTTGGTTTCCAGGTTTCAAAAATGATTCTACACATTTAAATCCAATAATGTAAGAGTATGGCTAATGGAAATATTAAATCAGATAACTTTGCAGCTTTCCAACATATCAATTCCAACTTTCTAGATCTGTTTATCCTTTAATGACAACTTAATTGAGAAGAATAGTTCATGATGGACTTAAGTTTATGGAAATGATTAAATCAGATAACTCACATTGTATCATTCCAAAGGTTGAACTCCTCGAAGGCTATTTGGTGTTTTTGTAGGGAAGTTGTAAATCTTATAGACATGTATGATTACTCCGAAGGTAAATGGCAGTATATTAGGTCAAAATAGTTCAATCTTAAACTGGCATTGTCTTTCTCTGTGCTTCTGTCTTTAAAAAAAACATACATGTAGCTTTTAATACCCTTGTTCAAATCAAACCAAAATTCATGATATTATTATTATCTATATGATTTTTGCTTACCGGTATACAATGTAGCTACATGTACATGTATATGATAGGTAATTACCTTTTTCTAGTCTGAACGCATTTATAAAGAAACGTATAACAAAACGCTTGTTGGAGCATTGTTTCAACAAAAAATCGACAAAGAATCAGGGTCTTACTCTAGTCTGATCATATGAACATTATAACTCTTAAACTGAGTGCGCACTGATGATTGACTAGTCCACTGCCTGGACTGTTTACGTGTCGGGTCCCAATCAGCTGAGAAGATAACACACCCTCAACGCCAAAATGGAGACAGTCCTTGCCTTTCATTCTTTCATTTCGACGGGTGCATCTTCGGGGGTTGTGCGATCTGTGTGGGATGCATGTAAGGGAGGAGGACATACAGTACATGTAAATGTAGATGATTAAAGAATGAAAAATATAACAACAGACAGAATCTGGACTAATGATTGACCAGGTGTCATGACGATTGACCTCTCAAAATTAATCTCTTATACAACGTTGTCTAGTCTGTATGCCGTTTTCTTTCTATAACAATTCTTTATACACTGTATGTCATTTCTTTTACAGATTCATATAAATTTCCTATATTCTGTTAATTGCATGTTCCTATATAATGGTATGGCAAAATATCAACAATTCTAGTACCCACACTTGTATAATCATTGTATACATGTAACACACAATGGAACAAAATCACAAATTTCCTATCAGTATACAATACAGCTGGAAATGTATTTACTGCCTCCGGTGCTTCTGTCCTATTGATCTAGAAATACCAGTTACATGTACGTGTAATTTTAAAGATAAAGACCAGTTCTGGTCATGGGATTGCATTGTGAAAGAAACGTTGTGGAATCGATCAGAAAAGGTTGATCATCTAGCATATATTAGTATTGGTGTGTACTGCAAGGTTCTGGAATCATCAAAATGATAAGAAATTTGGCCCATGTACACAGAAAGATGTATATGGGACTACGCGTCCGCGACCACGTGCGCGATATCTATTTGGTCCCAATAGATATAATAATTTACCAAATATATCAATTAGTAGGCGGTTTCCCGGCAAAATTTGTATCATCACGTATTAGTCAAAACATATTCTTTCACATGATTGGTAATGAGAGCTTCCATTTCATTTTTTTGAGAGAGGGGCGTTTCCAAAACTTTACCTTTAAAGTGAACTAACCTCATATCCTTTTTTTTTTACCATTGTTTGATGTCTATCTATTTCTACTTCAGGAAAGAGCTGGTTCTATTGTTTTGGAATAATTCAGAGTTAAAGCTAAGGGGTTGTTTTAACCAGTTGAAAAATACATTTATTTGAATATACATGTTTATTTTGACTAACTACATTGTACATCTATATACATGTATATGTATATATGCATACTGATACAATACACATGTTACCATTCTCTGTCTGGTTTATTTTTACAAAAACATGAAGGAACTATAATTGAGTGAAAAATATGCAAATTAAAATCTTTGACCAGCAATTTGGCCACAAGTGCACAAACTGAAACAAATAACATCAATACATGCTGTCACTATTTGAGAAATCGGTGTATGACACTTGTTCTCACAATAATTCCTCCACATCAATTTCCTACACTTACCAAATTCTTGACCTCAACCCATGTCCCAACACTATACCCTACCCCTAAAGCTAACCCGAAGTCCTGAACCCTAATTACAATCCTAACCCTATACATATGACAAAATATAAAGCCTGGAGCAATTGTCGTTGGAGCAAATGTCAGATCACTTTGAGAAATACAGTTATTCATTTATCATTTCCACCACAGTCAGCATTCTATTTTCATTTCATTTTACAGAGAAAGCAGCCGAGGCATCCCGCAACTTTGCCCAGCTATGCGATGAGCTACGCCAGGTGGACAGCAAGCCCAGTGCCAAGGACGTCAAACGGAACGTCCTCCGACGGCGGAGCTCGTTCTTCATCCCCGAACCGCTCGACAGTGAAACCAGGGTCATTAAATCCCATAAGCGCAAGATAGCAGATCTGAAGCTGGCTTTCACAGAGTTCTATCTTAGCCTTATACTCCTGCAGAACTACCAGGTTAGAAATTGCTTTTTTTTGGTAACCCTTTCATTGTCATACTCCAGTTGTGCAACATCCACCAGAGCAAACCATCATAATTTACAAGTTCACCAACATCCCATTGAAACGCATATTAAACTTAATACTGATGTTTCAATGGCATGTTGATGGGCTTGAACTTATGATGGTTTCATGAAACGCTGCTGTGTGTAAGTGTGCCCCTCTGTTCTTGATGCAGGCTTGGCTTCAGGGGAAAACACTCTGTTCCTCAGACAAGAACGTTAACTGGAAGCTCTGCGTGTAGGAGAGTCACACCCTATGCAAGTTAATAAGCTACACCTGAAAATCATGTCTGTATGTAAATAACCTGTTCATAATGATCACCTTAAATAGAGCACTTTTCTTGTCTCCCCTGAATGGTCTTTATACAGTGAAACCAGTTTATAAAGACCACTCAAGGGAGATGAGAAAAGGGGTGTTGAGTAGGTGGTCTTGGTGTACAGGTTCCGACATGTTTCAATCATTTTATGGGAAACAAGTTTTTTAAGGGAAAAAAAAAAAATCTTTACGGACAGGTGATCTTTCTATATAAGTGGTTGCTATGTATAGCAGGTTTCACTGTTTCACTTTATTTTAACCCACCATCGATCTTTGCCACTTTTATTTTACTCGGTGCAGTCGCTCAACTTCACAGGTTTCCGCAAAATCCTCAAGAAACATGACAAGATGCTGAAGAACAAGAGCGGTGAGGACTTCCACCTCAACAGGGTGCAGCACGCGCCGTTCCACACTGCCAAACAAATTAACAACATCATCTATGAAACTGAGGTACAAAGTAATAAACAAATCTTTTTCAATCAAAAGAACCCTTTTTAGAATCATTTAAGTATAAGTGCAAAGTTGGTACTACATTTTAAGGCTTTATTTCATCAAAGATGTAAGTAAGGATTAGTGTTGTAATTTGTTTTTAGGTTAGATTTATCGTTAGGTTAGGTTTATCGTACATATATTGTTTGGTCCAGTATTCAAGTTGGGAATTAGTTTAATATAGTGTATAGAGATTGACCGTGGAGCAGCTTTCTTGGGGCATGAGTCACACAGAGCTCTTTTTAAGAGTAAATTAAAGCATTCAAGATTTAAAATCACCTATCACTCCCACGACCTGGTCTGTTTAGGATTGATGCTGATATTGACTTTAATAACTATATTTGACCTAACTTCTTTGAAAACATTTATATTTATAATAAGTTTACTAATGTAAGTACACCACATTGAGATCTGTAGAAAAAAATAAGACCAACAATTTTTGCATGTTTTTTTCCTAGTCACAGTCACAGAATTTGTTTTCCTTGTTTTTGCCAGACCTTATACATCAACGAACTTGAGGCAGGCAACAGACAGAGGGCTATGAGCAAACTAAGAGTGCCACCACTTGGAGCAAAGGTAAAGAGTTTATTATGTAAAGAAAAGACATCAAATATACATTTAGGTGTTTCTAGCTTGTGAAATGTACCAATCACCTGATTTTTGGGGTTTTTGGTATGGGTAGAAAGTTTAAAATAAACCTAAATTTGTTTTTACCTGACATTTAATAGTTTATTAGCTTTTTTAAAGGAGTATGAAGAAAATCCAGGACAATATAAAACCTCATGCATGAAATCAAGCTCAACTTGGATTCTGTGCGCGCATTATTCTATGCGAGTGCTTAACCGTGCCTCGATTAGTCTATGCAACAAGTCACTTTTATGTTTAACGATAGTATTTAAACTGCAATTTCTCTTTGGAGAAGCAATATTTGAAGCTATTCATGTAGTTTCAACAATTTTTTGTTTCTTGTAGAGCATCAATTGGACAACTTTCCGAGTGGGTCTCTTCCTTGGTATCTTCACTGTCCTTTGCTTTGTGGCTGCTGTAGCTGGTAAGTACAACTGTATGAAGCAGGATTCCCAAGGTCATGGAAAGCCTGGAAAGTCATGGAAAGATAAATTCTTTTGGAAAGTCCTGGAAAATGAAAAAAATAGAAGAAATCTCCCAAAGTCATGGGAAGTCATGGACATTTTTTGTGGTTGTGGGGGTCGTGTAGGGAAACGGCAGCTTTTGAGTTTGAATACCAAATTATCAAAATGGTACTTGTCTGATCATGGAAAAAAGGCAAAAATGGGTCATTGAATTTGGTTATATGGGAACTGTGATGAAGGCATATATTGAGCCTTGCCCTCAAGACATTACTGAGGCTTTTATGGCTTTAGTCATTAAGTACATAGGAGTCGCGATGCAGCCATACCAAATGCAATGCCATCAAACTAGGGTATTCATTCGCCTCCTTTATTTAGCACCTCCATCACGCCAACCGTTTACTAGTGTGTACAGACACCTCCACGTTTTGCCACTGCATATTTTTTAACTAGTTGACTACATCAACTTATGAAGAAGAGTTGCTGATGTATTACCATGCATGTTGATAGAAAGTAAAAAGTGGATAACATGTAACCATCAGCATTCATATTTAAAAGAAAATTAAACAATACCAAGATGATCATCAAAAGTATGTTATCACTGATTATAATTGTTATAATTTTAGTAATAACAGTTGTGTTCTTTTGAAAATTATGATAGATAAATTATCAAGTACTCAAATATTTGTTGTCTTTCAGGCCTTTTAATCGAGAGTAAAGTAGCTAGCATGTCGATCATCTGCATTCATGTTTAAAAATAGAATGATGACAACGTAAATCATAAAAACTATAATTTTGGTGATTATAATCTTGATAATTGCAGTAATATCAGGTGTGATCTCTTGAACAATCAAGACGGGAGAATTACCAGTCGAGATTCAAACATTATTTTGTTGTTGTCTTTCAGGCCTTCTCGTTGAGAGTAAAGTAGACAACATGCCGGCAGTGAGGATGTACCGGGGGATGTTCCTCATCATCCTCATGATCTTTCTTCTCGGTCTCAACACCTACGGCTGGAGGAAAGTCGGTGTCAACCACGTACTCATCTTCGAGTTGGACCCTCGGAATAATCTCTCACACGAGCAGCTCCTAGAGGTAAGATGAATGATAATATTACATTTACATTGTATAAAGCGCCTTTTCATTAAATACAAACAAATACAAACAAGCAAAGAGAGAGAGAACATTATCATACAAAGCTTACATTAAAGGCATTGTTTAACAATGCCAAATCTGAGATGCATGGCCCTACGTGTTATCAGCGTCGAATTCCAATCATAAATTTCGAATTCCAATCAGAAATATCTTGATAATCAGACGGGAGATCGGCTTGTAAATGTCATGGGATTCCTGACTGACCTAAAGGTTTATAATTATGAATGCAGCATGAGCTAAATCCAGGATTTTGTTTAGAATCTGAGAAAAAGATACCCAAATCCCTTTAATTATAAACAGAGAGGAATATAGGCAGGTTTGACTGCATTCAACAGTGTGAACTTTACAATGTTTAAAGATTGTGCTCTCCTTGTTTTTTTGTTTTTGTTTTTGTATGTTTGTTTTTATTGAAAATAAAACTCAACGACATAACATATTTACAATCAACGACATAACATATTTACAATCAACGACATAACATATTTACAATGTGTGCCCCCCTTGTTACCTTCCTTGAAGAAACTGTCGGAAAAATATTTGTTTTTCATTCATTAGCATGTGCATTAATCTGTCATCCTATTTATGCAAACACAATTAAAAAATGTAATTTATGATTAGTTAGCTTTTTTTAATGGATATGGTATCTCCCAGGGGGCAAAGTTCAGAAATGATGCTACATGCTCATACAGCTGAGAACCTCATTCACACATGAGAGATAACCACCTCACAAGACGGTCGATGCGACAAAATTAGATATAAAGACACCACATAAAGCACCATGCCATTCACACTTTACACAGATACATGTATTAAGTGAGTACCCGTAGGGCTCATTCAGATGTGACACTGCAAAACCGTGGCATCTGATTTTCTTTCTTTCTTTTCTTCTTTCTATGTTTTTCAAGGTAGTTTACCATGACGTGTGTAAACGAGGCATACATGCTGTGATAAGAGTCACAACATTTAAGGAAATACACCATGATCTGTTGTAACTTGAATTACAAAAAAAAAAACGATTTATCACATATCTGCTAGGAATCTATATTGCTTTAATACATGTATAAGTAACTCCTGTAAATGATATTTACTAATACTCCATGAAAGTCAACAACAATTTTTGTGTAGCACTTTGTGTTTGGGGAGTATATCAAAAGTACACAGTGGACTTTAAAATGTAAATGGTGCTCACTGGTACATGTCAATCAAGTGCCTTTTCGTATATATCCTCTGTCAAATATGATTTATGATAGTTAAGAGTTAAGAGATACGATTGATTCAATGATTAATCGGACTCTGATTGTTAAAGAAATGGGCGATAAGATTAACAGCCGTCAATCATATTTCGTATGTCAATAAGGCAGGTTATTCACCAGACAAGTTATTGTTCTTTTTATGAAGTACAAATAAACACTATCTCCTAATCACAGATTTGATTGTTATGTTTGCACAGTGGCATATGTTTGGGAGGGCTTGGAAGATAGTTGAAACTTAGGATGATCTTTGTATCTCGTCACTATCTTGTACAGTCTAGTAAGTCTTTAATATTTCCTCTTTTTAAAGAATCCTGCATTAAACTACAGCATTTTTTGAAAAATAAAAAACAAAACATAAACATACCGGTACTGACAAAGTTTCAAACTGAAGGACTAATCTATTGTACGATGATATATTAGTTCAAAGAGATATTTGCTTATTTGTTTGTTTGTATTTACTACAAGTTGTATCATCAATAGCAACTGCAAATGCTAAATTTGAAAACTTGCTATAACTTTGATATTATTTTGCATTATTTTGTAATAAAAATGGATATTCTGGGTTTATGTGGTGCTTAATATATGTACATGTACATTAACAAATTCTCTAAATGCTTTACAGAAATATTATTACACACTGTATACACATTCTTTACTCCTTGGGGAGCATTCCAGCCAGGGGCCATTTTAAAGACCCTCACAATGCTGAGCAAACTACAATGACCGTCACATCCTCCTGGGTATCACCTGTGTGGAGAGTGGCAAATGTGGGTTAATGATAATAATCATCTGGATTTATATCGCGCTCAATACCAAATACCGTTTCTTTGCGCTTTACAGGTATTATTACCCCGGTCATCGGATTCAATCATGCACATTGTGCACCGTCTCCACTCCCTTGGGAGTATTCCTACCATATGGTCACTGTAAGAGCATATGGCAATTACAAACACAAAGGCTTTCGTCATCCTCCCAGGTCCCCATTTCTCCCTGGGTATGGAGTGGCAAATGTAGATTAATGCTTTGCCAAAAGGCATTAGTGCTGTGTCGAGGATCGAACCCAAGACCTTTGCATTACAAGTCAAGTGCTTTTACCAATTAATATCGTGTCAGATATGTTAGGATTTGCTGTCCTCAGCTTAAAAGGGGATGCAACTAATTAGATGAAAATCTTCTATGATAACCAGAGGTCAAAATTAACTTTCAGTCTGTCTCCTTTTATTTTTTTCTTCTTCAGGTTGCCCTTCTATTCATGGTGTTTTGGATCATAAGTATCCTGGCATACATCTGTTGCGGCATGACGAACATCCCTCCGTACATCAACCCCCTCATCCTGGCAGGGTCGATGCTACTCTTTCTTATCAATCCTACCAGGACGCTCAACTACCGGGCACGATTCTGGCTCCTTAGAATTCTAGTGAGTATTGCCAGTTTCAACCATGGCTCTTCTCAACTGCTTCAGTACAGCCCCTTCCACCTCCTCTTCCCCCTCCTCTTTCCGTCCCTCACCCACCTCCTACCCTCATGCTGTTCTTCCTGATATACATGGGCAAAAGAGGACGCTCAACTACTGGGCGCGTTTCTGGCTCCTTAAAATTCCAGTTAAGCAATACCAATCCCCACCCCTTCTGCCCTCGATAATCTTGTTTTTCTTGTGTTCACGCCCCTAGTCATAGAACTTGTAAAAAAAATTTTGCCTCCGAAAATTGATTTTTTTTTTTATTTATTTTTTTTAAAAATTTTATTTAATTTAATTTTGTTTAAACCACCACCCCCCCCCCCCGCCTTGAGCGCCAGGGGAGGGGGCCCATCTTCTTCTTTTTTACAAAAAAAAGGTGTTTTTACCTGTTTTTTTCTAGGGAGGGGTCCGGCCCCCCTGGATCCGCCACTGCTGTGCTCAAACAGCTTCGAACTCAAATGCCGATATTCATGAATGCACACTAACATTAGCCCAGGCTAATTTTGGACGATATAGTCCACTGAGTTACAGAGCACTAATCGCCAAGCTCGTAATTCCATGAATGTTACCATATTTTTGTAACGGACTGAACAAATAAGAAACTTATCAACCTAAAACAAGTTCTCATTCTCTTTTCTCTCTTTCCTCTCTGTCTCTCTATCTCTCTATCTCTCTGTCTCTGTCTATCTCTTACTCTCTCTTTTTTCACTATCTCTTACTCTCTCTTATCTCCCTGATTTCTGTCACTCTGTCTGTCTCCCTCTCTCTCTCTCTCTCTCTCTCTTCTCTCTCTTCTTTTCTGTTTTTTCTCTCTGTATATCTGTCTTGCTTTCTCTCTTTCTCTCTCTGCATCTCTATCTCTGTCTCCAGGGTCACATAGCAATAGCTCCATTCCATGCAGTAGGGTTTGCAGACTTCTGGCTCGCTGATCAACTCAATAGTCTAACCTGTGTGCTTTTAGACCTGGAGTTTCTTATATGTTACTATTCTTGCGAAGTCAGCTGGGTTAAAGATGGACAATGTAAGTATTGAACTTAAAGCCCGTCTGCACTAGTTTGGCCAGGAGGGATTAGACCTCCCAGCGAGGTCACTGACAGGTGGTTATCACATCAACTCAGCTCTCAATTAACATAAGAAAAAGAAGATCACGGGGGACCAATGGGCACTGCTTAGGCATTGTTTTCTATATAGAGGGAGCAAGTAGCTACAAGTAGTGCAGTGGGGCTTTAAGTCTCGTTCAGATATGATGTGGCAAACCGTGGCGGCTTTATCTTTTATGATGGCGTAAGTCTAATATACGACTCACATTTCTGTATCATATGACACAGAGCTATTAAGTAAATACGCGTAGGACCTTTCAATCAGGAAAACAGAATGAAAAATTTCAAGGTATTTTTGTCAGATGTCTACCAATGACTGTGCTACTGTCATCAGTATTTAGTATTTATATATTTTTGTTTTAATCACTTAAAGAATATATATCAAATTGAATGTCACAAGCCTTAGGCTTACATGTATATTGCCAAACCTCTGCATGTTTCTCCATGCAGTATTACTGTAAATGTATTAAGATTGTAATTGCTTTTTCAAAATTCTTCTGCTAGTGATTGTTTATTCTCATATTGATCATACCATGTAATGTGATGAACCATGCAAAAATAAATAAATGGATAAATAACCCGGTTAAGTGCTTATAAATGTGTTTACTTTCATATTTAGGACACAATGCATCTACATCTACATCTATATTTACCACTCTCCACCCAGGTGTAGTAAATGGTCCCTGGTAGGAGGAATTCATTCCTTGAATGCTTTTAGCACCTTAGGGCAGCTGGGCTAGAGTCAGGATAATTTTACTACTTTGTAGGTGCCTTGAGCATCCCTTGGGGTGGATATGTGCGCAATATAAACGTAGCCTCAGTCAAACCTGCTTTAGCAACCACCTTTTAAATACAGAAAGACCACATCTATAGAAAGACCACATCCCCCCCCCTTGAATATTGTTTCTCATTGAAACGTAGTACTAAAGGAACCTGTACATAAAGACTACCTGCCCATATAGGGAGATGTGAGTTGGTCTAGCGGCACGTTCACTTGGTCAGCTCTCTGTCTTTGCCTACAAACTGGCTCAGGCGACCCCGGTTCGAAACTGAGTCACGTCTTTCGGATGGTGATGTTAAAGGGCGGTCCCCGGACGTAAATAATCATATCTGATTGATACACGTCTATAAATACCCAATTACACACACACACACACACAGACCACTTTTCATGTATCCCTTGAGTGGTCTTCATGTACAGGTTTCACTGTAGCTGTCACCTTAAGTTTATCTGTTTATACGGATTCTCTCATCTTCCAGGTAAATTATCCTGTTTATCCTCGTACTCCCACGCGATACGGGCGGTAGTGGCGTGCCTCCCCGCATGGTTCCGGTTCGCACAGTGTTTACGGCGTTACCGTGACACCAAGAAAGCATTCCCTCACCTCGTGAACGCGGGGAAATATTCAACCACATTTTTCGTGGTCCTCTTTTCAGCAATAGTCCACATACGAAGAGGTGAGTAGAGAAAGGTAGCATTATTTAATGAGGTTTCATGTGCAGGGCTTAAACCAATCATTCTAACTTGACTAGAATTGGATAGGGGTATACAGGGTGTGGGAATGGTTGGAAATCATTGAAAATTAATTGTTTTAGGTGGGTGAATGTAAAAAAAGGTTTCATATTGAGATTTTGAAGATTCCTTGTTTGAAATGTACAAACATATAAAGTGAAAGAAACAACAATAAATTTATAAATGATTATGAAGAGCCAGATTGTCAAATATTGCTCTTTTGTCCGTTTTTCATATAAACGGTTGTCTGAAACACGCTCCGGCGACATCTGCTCCAAGTCAATTTGCTACACTACCCAAATACCTAAGTTTTTTTATAACATTTCTATATAATATAATGCCAGTTTTCAACGATATTTGCTTCAATATCTGTGATTATATTCCTACGTCTTACAGATCAGGAGCTCCACGAGCATTTCTACCAGGATCCCTTGTACTGGTTATGGATCTTCAGTGCTTTCTGTAGCTCCTGCTACACTCTTACGTGGGATATCAAGATGGATTGGGGGCTCCTGGAGAAGAAATCCTACAATAAATTACTCAGGGATGAAATCGTCTATCCTGAAAAGGTGGGGCAGGAATGGGAATGACCCAGATCTCTTGGTTGAATGCATTAGAAATGTATCCCTGCATACATGCATGTTATGACTCACACACCCCACACATTACTTCCACATGGGTGTTCTTTTACTTAAAGCCTATCTGAACTAGTTTGGCCAGGAGGGATTTGACCTCCCTGCATGGTCACTGACAGGTGGTTATCTCATCAAATCAGCTCTCAATGAACATAAGAAAAAGGGGACCATGGGGGACCAACGGTCACCGCTTAGGCATTGTTTGCTATATAGAGGGCGCAAGTAGCTATAAGTAGTGCAGTGGGGTTTTAAGCTCCAGACAGCTTCAAAGCACACATGAATACAGAAATTTTTGAAGATGAAAAAAAATGAGCTAAACTATTTTCAATTTAGCCTTTTCATGGAACTGAGTAAAATGTTTGGTACGTGTATCATTAGAAATGATGATAAATTTCCTTCTTCCTTGTACATATTGTTTAAGTATACACGGCACAGGATAACAGGATGCAAGCTTTTGAAAAGTAAGCAATCAAGTAAAACCTCTTTTCACAGGAGGAGATAATGATGAAAGTTTGCAACAAACTTACGTTGTAAGGAGTCACGGCCACAACAGAATTAATGTACATGTATAATAACACAGGGTAATGATATCTGTAAAGCGCTTTAGACGATATATCATATTAAAGGAAAATCCAACCTTTACAGCAAACTTGTCTAGAATAAAGCAGAAAAATCAGAGAAGCATACTTAAAATTTTTTTGAATGAAATCGGACAAAAAATTAGAAAGTTGCAATTACTATAGGTAAATGTATGGGCTCTTCAAATTGGCTGAATTGATAATGTCTATGTGATGTAGTGGCGGACAACTTTCCCATTTGCTCCAATACACAAAAGGACTTAAATTTCATTTTTTCATAAATGTATAACTCTGGGATGGTCTTTTCTATGTAGAGGACCTGTAATAATGTACTCTCCATGATATATTTTGAGTAGTGCCCCGAGGGTGAAGGCACTTGGAAGAAAAACAGAAATAAGTGATATTTTTGTACGCAACAAACGGGAGAATAATCTGTCACTACGTCACAATCCACTGACAAAATTGCCGATTCGAGATTCGCACAGCTGTAGTGATCTCATATTTCAAACACTCATAACTTTCTTAAAATTGGTCCGATTTATTTCAAACTTTCGCCATTCTGTTTCTCTGATTTTTCTGCTTTCATTCAAATGAATTTATTAGAAGGGTTGGATTGCCCTTTAAGCGCTATATACATGTATAAATATCAAGAATACTATTATTATTATTGTTATCTCTGCAGGCGTATTATCTTGCAATGGTGGAAGACTTGGTGCTACGCTTCATTTGGTCAGTCAACAACACGGTAGGACAGATGGACATTGGCCGCGGTCGTAACGGACTCATCATCTCCACCATTCTGTGTTTCTTAGAAGTTATAAGGTACGATAATGATTCCCATCAAGACATATCTCAGGTCACAACTTATCCAATTTCGGATGAAAACGGCTGCGTAGTTGATTGAATTCATGGCTAAGGCAATTTCCGTTGGTATGATATACATGTGACATGTAGAGATGTCACGGTCTAGTGGTTACATCTCCAGACTGTGGATCACATGTTTAGTAAAGACTAATTGAAGGAGATGTGATTAATTTGAAGGAGATTCGATAAACTGTACCTTTTTTATGTTCAAGGGCCCAGGTATACTAAAATCTCTGATGTGGTCAGTAATGTACATGTATAGGACAAAAAAGCGTGAACTTGCCTATGTATTTTTGTATTATGGACATATATGGGTCATTTATTGATCGAAGTTATTGGTCTTTCTCTTTTGTGTGATACGTAGGAGATTTATATGGAACTTTTTCCGTTTGGAGAATGAACATCTCAACAACTGCGGTCAGTTCAGAGCGGTCCGAGATATCTCGATCAAACCAGCAAAGGAAGACGAGAATAACCCCATGAAGGTATGATGTACAAATTGCCTGTTCCGACTTATTGAAATTTATACGAAAGTCGTGTAAAGAAATGTTGTAGAAAGAATCATCGTGTAGCGAAAGGAGCGTACAGGCTAGATAGCAACATCCTGTAAAGAAACTAGTTTTGAAGAGTTCATTTGACATGACAGCTAGTAGTGTACACTCATGGTAAGCCCTGCCCAGTTATACAATATTCGCATGATACGATGTTCAGACTAGAGCAGAACCCTGATTCTTTATCGAACTTTTGGTTTGAAACGATGGTGGAACATGCATTTCACATGACGTTTCATTATAAAACGTTTCTTTATACAACATTCTGACTAGAACAAAATAATTACTTGATCATGTAGCTATAAGGGTCTTGTATAACTACATGTATAATTATGATGAATTCGGGTACGGTTGTCTGAATGTAGGGTAAAACACAGTCTTGAGAAATTCTAGTGAAATCTATAGGGTGGTGGCCATCGCATTAATATCATTTAGTCATGAGATTAAACTGGGCTCCCCCCTCCCCCCACCCAAAAAAAAAAAAAAATTAAAAATCTTTTGATGTTTGTTTTTTTATCTCTTGTCATTTCATAGTTTTATTGCAAGGTAGTAAAGTAAGAAACACATCCGTACAGAACAGAAATGGCATGATTATTTTTGTTTCTATTCTTTATTTTCTTATCGTTCTTATTAATTTTACCGTGTCTTTATCTTTTCCATCCCTCTTTCATAATTATTTTTATTTACTTCATCCTATCTTCTACTATTTTCTTTATCATCTTGTGATTTTTCCTTTTTTTTAATTTTTAAATCTTGTCTTTTCAAGGAATCATTGTTTTTATTTATCTTGTTGCTTCATCTTGTTTTCACCACTTGTTCCTTTATTTTCTCTTCCTATTCCTCTTCTAATCTACCTATCTGTTTTCTTCAGCTGTTTCTTGTTTAAGTCTGTACTCTGTATTTCAATGTTTCTTGTAGAATATATTTGTATCTGAACCAAAAAAATTAAATATATTGATTTTTGTTGTTGTTGTTTTTGTTTATCTATTGTTCTAGGTAGAGGAGATGATGGATAATGAAGACTTTGTGCCTCTATGCAAACACGAACCTCCAAACGAGGTTCGCAGAAGATTAAGTGTAAGAAGGTGAGTTTAAAAGCGTTTTATAATGCATGAGAGATGTTTCATTGTGTTTTTCACTAAATTGCTGTGGTATTTTTTAAAATCGTTGGAAGGATTGTGTTAAAAAATTCAAGACAATAATGCAAGGGCAAAATCAATAACCTATTATGAGAAATTTTGAAATTTGGCTAAAAAGTTGCTCTACCTATTAGCCACCTTTAGCGATAATTGATTAGATTAAAAGACTTGCATAGTCATAACCAGAGAAAAGGAAATACAAGATTCTTATTAAAATTTGATTTATGTATTAACATCTCTATGTACCAACAAGTATAAACCTTGGCCCGTTGCACAAAACTTACCATTGATGGTAACTTTGCCATCATTGGTAACTACCATGGAAACCTCGATTTTGATTGGCTGTTGAGCCCTGTTACTATGGTAGTTGCCATTGATGGCAAAGTTACCATCAATGGTAAGTTTTATGCAATGGGCCCAGATTTGTATTGCAGAAGTGTCAGAATTTGTTACAATGTAGTAATGTACTACAACTGTCTTACACTGAAAGAGAAAACCGAGATTGAAATTAATGATTGATTGACATTTTTCTGTTTAGTGTGCCCTCTAGCTTCAGAATGATGAACAATCACGCCTGTCTTTCAGTGCCCCTCCTTTCAACCAGCCCCGAGCTCATTCCAAAGCGACCCTCGGTCGTTCGTTTCCAGGTGGGTGACAACGACAGTGGGCGTCCAAGACGAGCATAGTCCAGGTCGGACACTATGAAGAGGGCAGTAATGATGATGATGATGAAAATAGCAGTGAGAATATGAACCATAGAGACATGCTTGTATGATTTGCATTGCCGAATTAAGGGTTTTATGACACGTTTTAGGGTTTTATTACATAGGCTCCTGTGACAATTGCTCCACTGTCATTATTATAAAAATGGCCACTTATACATGTATAGCGCTCATATCCGTCTCACAGTGACGGATATGAGCGCTTAGACATTATTACCCTGGTATAGCAGAGCCGCCAAAGTAACTGGCACTCAAGCATATCAGGAACACCTGGGTGGAGAGTAGCAAATGTAGATTAACATCTTGCATAAGGTAGTAAGTGCCAGGATGGGATTTGAACCCTGAACCTTGTAGTCTACGATCCGGTCCCTTATTCTCTAGACCACAACACCTCTAGTCTACATCCTGAAATAAATAGATTCTTAAATTCAGTCCTGGACCTAACCCTGACCCTAAATGAAACCTAAATCAATTGCAATCCTACCTGTAACCCTTCGTCTTTGACAAAGTCAAGCCTGGAGCAAATGTCACCTGAGATAATATCAAGTTACCAATATTATTAGATTAAGATGAAAATATTATCATTAGTTGCAATATGATATACACGTATGTCGTGATTCTTTTTCATGACAGCTTTAATCAGGCAGAAAAAAAGCAGCAGAATGTTCATTGAACATTTAAACAAAATGGATTTTGTGCAATGTATACTGTAGTCTACGCAATAGGTTATTTAAGGACGTTCCTCAGGGATGTTCGTGTACACCTTAGCTGCTCAGGGGTAGCTGGTTATGTATTCACTATGCACACTGCCTGGAGTTTCTGGTATTGTGCATAGTAAATACACGATCAGCTGGCCCTGCTCAGCCAAGGTGCACACAAACATTCCTGCGGAACGTCTTCAAATGTAGACCCCCTTTGGAAGAAGCTCGATCAAAACCAACAACCTCTGTTGCAGGATGGGAGTTGGGCTTCAATATTGCAATCCCGTGTAGCATCCAACGAATTAGGATGAAACATAGAGTGTATCCTGATGTCATGATATGTTAGAGATAATACAACTTTCTCATCATCTCTGATGATTGAGCAAGACATTGAGTTCGATTCCTTCAAAGTGGTCTTGAGCTACATGTATATATAGCTGTTTTCCGTTAGTGCATTTATTACTAGTAGCCACAGCTGAGTGGCACATCTTATGTTTATGGTTTTATTCTTGTACATCTGTAAATAGAATTTCAACATGGTGCTCAAACTATAGAATAAGAAAAAGAAACATTATTGTTTTATACCCGAAAATTTACAATGGGCAGTGTCGGTGATTGTGAATGGGTATTTATATTGTTAACGTGTTATTTCTCTGTATTTGGTAAAGTTGTGTGTGATATTACAAAGGCGACCTCTGTAGGCAGTTGTCCACAGATCCCATTGTAGTGTATGTGCCTGTCCATTCGAGATGCAATGATTGAAGAAACAGAACTGAAAAAAAAAAATTAAAAGACAGAGGCAAACTAATTTCATTGTCATGTAACATGTAGAGGATCACCTCAGCTGAGTTTATAACAGTAATCCTTGAACCTTCTTGTTTCCTAATGCCAATTTTCTCAAACTATTCTTAAAGGCATCGTTTAACATTGTTAAATCTGAGATGCATGACCATACGTGTTATCAGTGTCTGTGATATGGTGTAATCTTGAAGCCCTAAAAAAATTGCGCTTCAAAATGATCGAGAAATGCCTCAAAAAAGTAAAAATGTTTGAGTGACCGGTTTTACCATAATCGTTTTACCCAATAGACTGTAGTGTTATGAAAACTGTTAGGAAAACGCAAAATTTGGTTTTGATTTCCAATCATAAATATCTTGATAATCAGACAGGCGATTGGCTTGTAAAAGTCATGGGGTTCCTGACTGACCTAAAGGTTTTTAATTATCATTGCAGCATGAGCTAAATCCAGGATTTTGTTTCAGAATATGAGACAAAGTTACCGGATCCCTTTAAGCTAGATGGAAAATAATTTTTTTAAATTTGTGTTGCCAAAGCTTAACAGACCTATGAAGAAGACTTTGAAAAATCCTAATGCCTCAATTGGTGTTTCATGTTACTGTTTTTTTCTTTTTCTACAAACAATCCTTTTCATTTTTATCTGAATTACAACTCTGCTTTGTAAAACATCAAGGAGATTGGTTCTCAAAAGCCCTTCACGTGAAGCCAGAGCAGGTTTTGGTTGAATACTTTGATAATATTTTTTTCCATGATTACCAGGACTCAAGATCATGTTACTGCCATGAACACAGTGATATTTTATGCCAAACATTATTTTAAAAATCTCATCGCTTGCTTTCATGTTTTACGATAAGTGTCAGTTTAAAGCATGGTTGAACATTTTTTTTAAACAGACATGCACTAGAACATTGACAATTGTTTGAATGACTTCCTTACATTGGTATTTTCTGACTAGTCGTGTGTGTGTGTGTGTAATTGGGTTTTTACCGACGTGTATCAATCAGATATGATTATTTACGTGTGGGGACCGACCTTTAAAGCCCCTCTGCACTAGTTTGGCATGGAGGGATTAGACCTCCCTGCGAGGTCACTGGCAGGTGGTTATCTCATCAAATCAGCTCTCAATTAACATAACAAAAAGGGCATCATGGGGGATCAACATGTACCACTTAGGCATTGTTGGATGTATAGAGGGCGCAAGTAGCTATAAGTAGTGCAGTGGGGCTTTAATGTCACCATCAGAAAGACCTGACTCAGTTTCGAACCGGGGTTGCCTGAGCCAGTTTGTAGGCGAAGACAGAGAGCTGACCAAGTTAACGTGCCGGTAGACCAACTCACATCTTGAATCAGTATTTGTTCTTTTATTGTTGCATACAAGAAAATAAATGTGACTCCTATGGAACACAACTCATATTTATGTTTAGTGCAGCTTAATTGGTTTGTGGCCAAGAATTATAACAATCAAACAGCTTCATCATGATTGTGCAAAGGGTGTTTGCAAGCTAGCTACCTCATGTAAAATGCTATTCTGGTTTGCATTATTTTTCTGCCTTTCCTTCATATTATTATTTTTTGCACTTTTAGAGAAAGTTGCCACTCTGTACCTGTGAGATGATTTGAGGTTTTGTTGCATGTACATTTGTGCAGGATGATGTTAGCCATTAGCTGGTATTCCTAAAAGCACTGAATGTTCAGGGTTTTACTCTTTATACATACAGTCAAACCTGCTTTAGTGACCACCTGTCTACACAGACCACCTGTCTACAGAGACAACATCGTTTGTTCCCCTCGAAAATGGTTTCTCATTGAAACATGTACTAAAGGAACCTGTCTACAAAGACCACCTGTCTACAAAGACCACTTTTTGCATTTCCCTTTGGCGGTCGCTATAGACAGGTTTGACTGTACATGTCTAATCTCCCTGTGCCACGTTGTATTTGTCATGGGATGGATATACCAAGGACTTTTGAGATCATTGAACTGTTCCCAGTGCAAGACTACTCTATAGGCCTACAGGTGTTAACAGGGTTGTCATACAGCTATTAATCAAAATCGGAAATTGGCTACTTTTTAAAGCAATTGCATTGCAGGAAGCAATCCTGTTAAATGGTGCCTGTTTTTTGTGCCGAGTGGCACGTGTGGCAAACCAGCAACTGTGCCAATGGACACAGAAGGCAAATGAAAGGATGCAGAGTTCTATAGCTTTTTAAAATTTGAGTTGTACAGGTATTTTATTTCTCATATGAACAGCAAACTTCTAACATTCCAGCACATACCATGCAAGCTTCAGAAAGGTACTGTGTAACATTGAAGAAAACAATTTCATAAAGCAGCGATTTTATGCAAAGTTTCCGTGCAACATGTTTCTTTTCCGTTCATAAAAAAAAATCAAAATATGAAAAGTCTCTTGATACATGTATAAACACAGACTAATAGAAATGATACAAGAAATTATCATTCAATGACCTTTTTCAGCCATTTTAATTGATGGATGAATCATGAAATCCAGACTCTCATCTGCCAGCGTAAAAAATGTTTACAGTGGCTGCTTCGAAAACGTGGAACAACTTCCCACTTTCCCTCAAGAGAATTAACCACATTCTAAGGATCACTGAAACATATTTCTGCTCTCAGTAATATATCGTGTGATTTACTTATTCTGTGACTCTATATAACATATGTTTCTCTTCACATTTTGTGATTTTGTAAGCGCTATGTAACTTTTTGTTTTTAGCTCTCTTAAATAATCTATATTATTATCATAAATAATGGAGAAAAAACATCTGTTGTACTGGACACGTTGCACCGAATCGCCTAATATTAGTCTGGAGTTTAATGGGCATCAAGATGCATCCAACACAATTGGAGTATTTCTCAAGAAACAAAATTTGGAGACAAACTACATCAAAATTATCCTCCATGATTTCTATTTGTTTTGGGGGCAAAAGGTCTTGACTTGTTTAACCATATAAACCTGTCACTTAAAATATATTATCTTATATTATGTTTTCTGTTTTTAATTCTGAAATAGATTAATGTAATGCCAAAGTCTAGCAAGGGTGAAAACTTCAACAATGTTACATAGTACCTTTGATATGATAATGCATACTACATTTACTTTGGTATTTATTTCTATTGGTATGTAATACACTTGTGCTTTCAATGAGTCTCACAGTATTTCTTTTACGGTCAATATTGATTGTAGATGTACATGTACATAGATTTATAAATGTTGTGATTTTGAAATTTATCATCTATTTGGAACCAGAAGGGCATTAACTCATATACTCTATAAACCCTGAGATAAAGCCCTTATGGCTCTGAGCAGACAATATGCTACTAAGAATGCCACACTACGTATACTTAAAATGAGAAATGTGTGTCTTTTGTGAAGACAAAGAATGAAAATCATACACGGAATGTATACTAACTTTTTTTTCTTAAAGGGCAATCCAACTCTTGTAATAGGTTTATTGAATGAAAGCAGAAATATAACAGACACAGAATGGCAAAAGTTTGAAATGAATCGGACCAATAGTAAGGAAGTTATGAATGTTTGAAATAAGAGATCACTAAGTCTATGCGAATCTCAAATTGGTAGTTTGGTCAGTGGATTGTGACGTAGGACGTGGATAACTCTTCCATTTGCTGTGTACAAAAATATCATTAATTTCTGATTTTCTCGTAAGTTCCTTCTTCCTTGGGGCACTACTCACAATATATTATAGATAGCATATTATTAGAGGTCCTAGACCCTCCTGAGCCATGAATTTTAGAAAAATTTAAATTTTAGTCATTTTATATGTTGGACCAGATGGGGAAAGTAGTCTGGCACTACATCACATTGACATTACCGCTTCAGCCAATTTGAAGTGCCCATACGTATAGTGATTACAACTTTAAAAAAATCATAACTTTCTTATATCTACGGTATAGTCAGATTTAATTGAAACTTTCATCAGTTTGCTTCTCTTATTTTTTCTGCTTTCTTTTAGAGTAGTTGTCTATTCGGGTTGGATTTCTCTTTAACTGGAAGATTTTTTGTTGTTGGTAGATAGCTGGTAAGCCTGGTATATTACAAATATCTTTTTGTAAAAGATATAACTTGAGTTGGATTATGTGTGCTATTACCTAATCTGGTTTGCATAGGGAAACAAGTTTAGGGATTATTTAACTTGACTTTCTAACCAAATCATTAAAGACCTAATTAAAAAAAAATAGTTTTCAAGGAAATAGTATGACATTGTATTTAGTGATCGATCCGAACTGAAATTTGTGTAAACTGATACAAACTGTCCCTCAAAATGCACAGAAATTCAAATATGTTGAAATAGGATGAATTGTACAGATCAATTTTTTCATAGATTTACCTAAAGGAATACTATTAATGAGCCTATTTCTCATTTATTATAATCATTTTATATTTTACATTAATTGACGGTCAAATGCAAGATTTGGGTGCATTTGCCACTCAAATCTACTAATCAATAAATGCACTTGTTATCTACGAAAAAGTATCAAAACAATCCATGACTAAGTATTATATATGTATCCCGTTTGTTATGTAACAAAATGTAGATTATATGCAATGAGTTCTCTTTCCAAATTGTTTGTCTGAAACTTTGATGCGTTGTTTTTGTATTGGAAGAAAATGGCATAATTTTGATATACATGTGTAATCGTTAAATGATATAGAGATAAAAAATGCCTTCATTTACTTATTTTCAAGAATAAAAGAAATATTTTGAAGAAATTAATTTGTGTCTGTCCAATTTTTTTAGGGTATTATGTCAAATTTTTCCCTTTCTAATTTTCTGTATCTGTCGCTTTTCTCTCTTTATCTCTTTCTCGTTTCTCTTTCTCACTCTTTATCTCTTTCTCGTTTCTCTTTCTCACTCTTTATCTATCTTCCAATCTCTCTCTCCCTCCCCTCTTATGTTTCTGTCATAGCTGTCATAGCTGGTAAGCCTGGGATATTACAAATATCTTTTTGTAAAAGATATAACTTGAGTTGGATTATGTGTGCTATTACCTAATCTGGTTTGCATAGGGAAACAAGTTTAGGGATTATTTAACTTGACTTTCTAACCAAATCATTAAAGACCTAATTAAAAAAAAAATAGTTTTCAAGGAAATAGTATGACATTGTATTTAGTGATCGATCCGAACTGAAATTTGTGTAAACTGATACAAACTGTCCCTCAAAATGCACAGAAATTCAAATATGTTGAAATAGGATGAATTGTACAGATCAATTTTTTCATAGATTTACCTAAAGGAATACTATTAATGAGCCTATTTCTCATTTATTATAATCATTTTATATTTTACATTAATTGACGGTCAAATGCAAGATTTGGGTGCATTTGCCACTCAAATCTACTAATCAATAAATGCACTTGTTATCTACGAAAAAGTATCAAAACGATCCATGACTAAGTATTATAAAGGTATATATGTATCCCGTTTGTTATGTAACAAAATGTAGATTATATGCAATGAGTTCTCTTTCCAAATTGTTTGTCTGAAACTTTGATGTGTTGTTTTTGTATTGGAAGAAAATGGCATAATTTTTCTATACATGTGTAATCGTTAAATGATATAGAGATACAAAATGCCTTCATTTACTTATTTTCAAGAATAAAAGAAATATTTTGAAGAAATTAATTTGTGTCTGTCCAATTTTTTTAGGGTATTATGTCAAATTTTTCCCTTCCTAATTTTCTGTATCTGTCGCTTTTCTCTCTTTATCTCTTTCTCGTTTCTCTTTCTCACTCTTTATCTCTCTTCCAATCTCTCTCTCCCTATCTCTTCTATCATTACACACACGGATGTTACTAGCCCACAGAAAGACAGTAAAAAGCATTATTCAATTGATTTTAAAAGCAAATCAAGTTTAATAACCATTAAATAATGCATTCGTTCTCTACAACTGGTAGTACGCATACAGCAAGTGTATAGGCAACAACAAGTGTGATTGAATTATATAAAAAAGGAAACAAATCCTGTTTAAAAAAAAAGTATCGGTATGCATTTTTACTGACTCGAAAAGTCGTTCTACTCGCAAAGACGGTAACGAGCATGATTGAAACCATACACAAAAGCAAATGCAGTTTGACAACTATTAAGAGTCTCGTGCAGATAATTATGCGCCGCAAACCGCCTTTAAAAAACCCGAAACACGATGATATAATTTTAATCACAATTAGAAAGATACTTTATATAACATTTTAATTTCAGCTCAAATTATTTGCTTATTAATCCGTTATTCATATTGTTTGCACCGATTTTCTTTGACATGAAATGTTCATTTCCTATAATAAGGCGTATCTCTTGCTTACAGCATTTATATGTACAATGTCACTGAATCTTCATGATGAAAACGTGATGAATACATGAATACACACACAAACTCATGAATTGCATGTTTAGCCACGGATTAACCAGTGGATTAGCAGAGAGTCTATCAGCGTGTCCACACACAAAACAATTTATCCCGAAACTCTATAACGAAACGTCGTATAAAGAATCATCGTATAAATTCCAGGGTGTCCACACACAAAATAAAGTAATCCCAAAACTATACAGCGAAATGTCGTATAGGTGCGCAGTTTGCTACTGCGGTCATGAAATGGAAGCGGAAATGAGAGGTCAGGTCTCCTTTCGCGCGAGGTCACGTTAAGCCCCGCCCAGTTATACGACGTTTCGTTATACGACGTATCGTTAGTGGGCGTCCACACACACAATTTCATCGTATAACTATCCCGAAACGGTATAACTATCCCGAAACGGTATAACTAATCACCCCTAATCACGGAAAGTGTTGTGGACACGGGGTTCGATCTAGAAAGTAATTAGGTCAAAATCTCTTGACCCTTTTTCCTCTCCAGGCTCTACTGTTTCCATCCAGCTTCATCCACTAATTAACATCAATTTAACGAGAAAAAAAAGCTACTCGTGCAGCAGAGGGCGCCAAATGATAACGCTTGACGAGACCAATAAGTATTTAACATTATTTATACACACGTAATCATGAATTATGAGAAAGTATTTTAATCATCCAAAATGATGAGCGACAAAATTGTTCCGAGAAAAGCCATCTGCTTAGCATTCATACTCCTGTTTTTTCCTCCCCATCGTTTGCTGACGTCATCGAAAGCCTCTCGTACTCGAGCTGGAGGGCCGTCAGTTGTTGACGTTTCTATTAAAGAGTTTTTAAGTTTTAAAGTTAAAAACAAAAAAGCGTTATAGGTTCATCATGTCAAGCAGTAATTGAAATCAAATGCTGTTCGTCTCTCATTTTGCACGATAAAATAAAACTCATTTTTATCCTTCATTGTCAAAATATAGGCCTTTGTTCACTGAACATTTTCAACCTTCTTAAAGTAAATCTGAATTGTATTAGGTGACTGCATTCAGTTGATTTGGTCTTTTGTAATAACGAAGAATTGATGTATTTTTTTGCAGAAAAAGAGCCCCCTCCCTTTTTCTTGAGGGGGCGGTTGGCGGAACTTGTCAGAAAGTTTAAACACATAAACGTCCTACGGCAATATATGAACCTTTTTCTATCTATGTACATGTTCTTTCTTTTTTTATTTTTCTTTCTTTCTTTCTTTTTCTATTTTTTTTCTTTACTTGTCGGAGATTTTCCAGAATTATCCTCTGTAATGTTGAAAAACATTTATGTTGTTGATGTTGCTTCTCGAACATTTTGAGGCTTGTATCCCAACCCTCACCGGCTCACCTAGTCATTTTCATTCATTTCACATACAATACCCTTCCCTTTTCATCAATCACCTTTTCCAATTCCTCCATGAGTTTCTTTATCCCCTCGTCGGTAGAATGAAAATGAAACGCATGATGTAATGACGCGGACCTAGCAGAAGACGTATCGGTTCTCTTCATCACGTGACTCGTGCTCCGCATCATGTGATTCGGGCCAGAGTTGCGGTTGCCAAGGTTACAGCAACAGAGTGGCCAAATCTATGTTAAACGCACCAACAGAGCAAGATGTAATACTTATTTCGCCAAAGAAGTAGTGTGGGAACAGCTAGGCGTGGATCTCGGATTGTCATAAATCAGGCCCTATCTCACTGAGCGGCGAATGCTTGCGAACGTAGCGAATTCGGAGTTTCGCCAGGGTTTGTAAACGGTACTTGAATTGCAAGAAAGTTCGCAAACAGTTTCATTGTCGCAAACAGTTTTTCTCGTCGCAAAACAGTCGTAGGCCTTTGCAAAACAGTCGTAAGCCTTTGCAAACGGTTGTAAGACGGTGTCGCTGAAGTTCTTTTTGATCCCAAAATCCAAAATTCGCAACGTTCGCAAGCATTCGCCGCTCAGTGAGATAGGCCCTTAAGGGTGTGGGGGAAGGGGAGGAGTAGGACCGGGAGGAGGTCGCTTGCTTTATATTCGATATAGTAGTATATTACCATAAGGGCTTATCTATTAATATGTTATTTATTCGAGGTAGTATAATATAATTTCACCAGTAGCGGTAGTTTCCAGCCCTGTTATAGAATGACGTCTTAAATCATGATAAACCCGAAAAAACATTAAAAGAATAGGATTTGTAATTTGTAGTACTTAGGAAACAAGATATTTCATTCGTAATATAATAAATGTCTTCTTTAGAACCCCTTCTAGTGAAATTATTATCAGAACTGCCTTTATCAACCTCCTTACCTTCGGTACAAAGACCAGACACAACACGGTGGTATTAGCAAAGAGAATCGCACAGCTGAAGATGATGAAACGGAGATCGACTTGGTACATGAACACGTTGATCGTTGGGATGGCTACCGCCATCGTTACCGCCACCGCGTACACGGAGAAGGCGATGTATTTACCTAGAATGGACGATAAAAATGCAATGCCGATAATGCGGAAAATGACAAGAGTAACAATAATACCGATACTTTCAACAGTACACGATAATGCCGGTATTGCCAACAGTGACGATAATGCCGATAATGCCAAGAGTTCCGATATATTGCCAATAAATTCAAAAGTGACGATAATGTAACGTTTTCATACCGCTTACCAGAGGAGAATATAACAATATATTAAAAAAGCATTGTAAAGAGGCATTCTGTGTTTGAATGATGAACATCCTGTTGCACACACGGTATAGTTTTGATTTCGTTAAAGCTGATGGGCTAATCAATCATACGAACACGTTTGTACATGCGTCAAAGTGTTATATCGTAACCCATTGTTCATCTTTTATATTTCTTTTTCGTACAATGTAACACTGGACACGATCGCAACTATTTTCGAAAAATAGAACCAAGAGCAATGTAAATACCCTATTGTATACCCCATAGAAAACATGTTTGGATTATGTAATACGTCATTGTCATGTTCGCACATTTCAATAGGTGACGAACACAAGGTTATTGTTGATTCGTCGAAAGTATTTGCGACCGTGTTACTCTCATCATGGTGCGTCGAAGACCGCGCGATTCGCTGACGCAGTCATACGTCGGGCAAGTAACGCCTCGTGTGCAAAAGGCATAGAAGTGCACTTACTGTCGTTCAAATCGGAGATGGTCACATCTCGAGTCTCCCATGCCAGGAAGATGCCGAACATTAGAAGGATGCCTTTGATACCGTACATGATAATCTGAAAGAATATTTGATTGGTCGATTCGCACGTTCGAACAGTCGGTACAAAATACAACTCTTTGCTCGGATCAGTCATGTCCAGCTATAATAAGGTGAAAAAAAAATAGAATATGATTTGGCTTGTTTGTTTGGTTGTTGTTAGTTGACACTTGGCATATTACATCTTATCTGGAATACGGAATCGAAAAGCCTTTCGAAAAATCGACAAAAGGGCGATTTTAATGCTCTTTAATATCCCACAGAAATCATGGTCGGCTCCGTAACACAAATATAAGCAATAATATTAATCGTAAGATTGAATTTTGCGATTGATTACATTGGTAACTATGACTGTGCAATCAATAGCAAAATTCAATCATACAATCAATAAATTGCTAAGCTATGTGTCACGAGGCCTACATGATTACGTAATGGAGGCAAAATGTTTTCGCATATCAATGAGTGATTTGCAAGACTCTTAAAATTTCCCTAATCTGATTTTTTTTTGAAGTCCTTGCAGTTATGTCCTGGATATACTCTTATGCTGCATGCGCTTAGAACGTCAATTCCATTGCGCCAATTTAGAACGAATACTCACAAATATGAATTCACAAAACAGGCCCAAACGCAGTTATGTCACTAGACACAAACGTAACTTCTCGGAGAAAAATATCCGAAAGATGGTGTCAGGCAATTCATGCATCATGTTGCATCTGTGCAAAGACTCTTCATGTGGGCCTGCCTTATTTATAATTGTGCATTTATTAAAGATACTATGTCCCTTTTGCAGCCAACATCAAATTCTGTAGAACTTTGCAGGAATTATGAATATGTCATGTATGTCCTATCTGTGAAATTTAAACGTTAGCAGTGTCCTAATATTCAAATTATGCAAGGAAACCCGTTTACTTGCTAGACTTCACTGTCAGACACTATTGAGTGACTGACTGGCTTTTTCATCTTTGGTAATAACATACATAAAATGAGCTGTAAAGGGTACATGAGCATTTGTCTACATCAATAACCCACTTCTTGTAATGGCCAAAATTAAACTGATTGAATCTTTGCGCAGCATAAACGTACGACCATTCGGTACAATGGTCTGAAAAATCAGACTATTACTTACTGGCTCTATAGCTCCTAAGTCGATTCGACAACTAATAGTCGTTATTTTCCCACTTAAAGACATTTTCAAAACCCCCTTTTTTTAGGGAAGTTCTAAATTAGTATTGTCTTTCAAATGCCGTTGGAATTTAACCTTTTCATTTTTTTGGCCTGCAAATGGGACATAGTACCTTTAAATGGTTGTTCAGATATGATACGTCAAAAAAAAATAAACAAAATATGATGACATCAAGTGTAATACGCTTCACATTTCTGTACATCCATTAACATAGAATCGGTGTAGGACATAACCGCGTATAGGTTTATCGCGTCATATCTGAACGAGCCTTAAATGGCACAATATAAAAGAACAGAGGCCTCGTGCGCAGCTTACCTGAGTGTCTAGAGAGTGTGACGTCACATGTACATCATCGAGCACCACTCGGAACATGAGAATAATTGTGTCAGCGAGCACCAATGCGCAAACACCAAGTATGAGTTTGGAATCGGGTAAGTTCTGCAAAATATGAAGAAAAATAATATAACAGTCATTGTCATAGATATAATGACATTAAATGATTAGGCGATATCATAATTACTTGTCAACAACGCCCTCCCTTGAGGTTGAGGGGGGGGGGGACAAACACAAACACACACCCACTCACACACGCACACGCGCACGCACACACACACACACGCACACACACGCGTATATATACTGAATGATCATTTACTAGCGATAACTGATTCACTGTGACCTTCTGGTCTCTACTTTTCTCCTTTTTTTCTCCATTTGATTGTGGGTACGTGTCTACCAATGCTCCGCCAGGGAAATTTAATTTCGTCTTAACAAAAATCTCCTTTGCTTTATTCTGTTGTCTGAGGGAAATTCAGAGAGCTTACAATCTTCTGGAGTCTTTCCACCGCTTTCTTGAAGATTGCATGGATGCGATACGTCTTACCGAAGAGAGCCCCCAGCGATAGAGAAATGCCAACGCTGATGAGGCCAGTTTGAACCTATAGAGGGATTGATACAGGACTAATTTAGAATTAGATAGTGAAGAAAAATCGAAAAGAAAAGAAATACTGCTATCATATATAATATATCGATGTAAGGAAAAAACCTCTCCAAAAGCTTGGCAACTCTTGTTGAATACGAAAGTTGCCAAACTGTCGTATTAGGGAAAAGAAAACAAAAAGAGAAGAGAGGTCTGTTAAAGAGAATGGGAAAGAACGAGAAAAATAGGGAGAGAGAGAGAGAGAGAAGAAAGGACGAGAAAAGATGGAGAAAATGAAAAATGTTCAGACAACCGATCCTGATGAATAACAAGGAGAAGATAGAATCATGATGGTGATGATGATGATGATGAGGATGATGGTGATGATGATGGGTTGATTGATGACGAGGAGGAGGATGATGATAATGGTGGTGATGATGAATATTAAGGTGATAAATAAGATGTAGGAGAAGAAGAAAAATAAAGGAGAAAAGAGGATTGCTACTGGGGCATCAATACAGTTACAATTTTTTTTAATAGTTTGAGAACATGATGATGGCGAGTGCATGTACGTACGTGACAAAGAAGGACGATTGTTGGCTCACTGTAAGACGATGTGTTAAGCCCAGGAATGACGATAGCTGCGTAGAGCATCAGACAACCGATAACAATCAGGTTGTTGAGTATCGGACTTGATATCTTGATCGTTCTGAATGGAAAATTAGATACCTCAGTTCAGTTTATTGTTTCATATATCACATTTTCACATTCAAAAAAAGTTTTCACAAATTAATGATACGAAAACACACACACAGGACAGAGATTGGAATGAAAAGTGCACGTACCTCACATTAATTTATTGTGCATGCAAAATACTGATTTAAATTATAGGGTTATAGGCTCCAAAAGGTTATTAATTTTATATTATACTGAAATCATATTATTCCTGATAGAGAGCAGTATATGGTAAAATGCAGAAGGTGGAAACAAGCTGAAGATAAATCAATGCCTTATGCTCAACAGGCGAACATACGGAAGCTTAAACGTACAGCGAGAAGTTTAACGTTTAACTCGTCAAGGCGCCGTGTTTAAGACGAGAAGACGAGTTGTCAAAACTCGTCAAGGCGTCTTGTTTAAATTCAGTCAAGAAGGCGAGAAGGAGGCTTGTTTAACTCGTCAAGGCGCCGTGTTTGAGACAAGAAGACGAATTGTCAAAACTCGTCAAGGCGTCTTGTTTAAGTCAAGAAGGCGAGAAGGCGGCTTGTTTAACTCGTCAAGGCGCCATATTTACGACGAGAAGACGAGTTGTCAAAACTTGTCAAGGCGTCTTGTTTAAGTCAAGAAGGGGAGAAGGCGGCTTGTTTAACAAACTCGCCTTCTAGCCTTCTTGGCCTTCACAAGGCACCTTGATGATTTAAACCAGTCGCCTTCTCGCTGCACGTTTAAGCTTCCGTACACAAGGTAGGATTTCCTTTTAGCAAACCTGTACTCCCTGTAATGAACATTGAGTGAGAGGAAGATGAGGGATAAAACTATCCCTACACCAGACAGCGAGTATATGATGATCTGCACAGTCGACGAAACTGTCTCATCAATGGGCTGGTATGTGATGCCATCAACAGGGCGCTTGCCATCTGCAAAGATAAACAGTTCTTATGGGTAAAGTGCGATAATGATGAATTCGAAATTACACATTATGATATTGTGATTTTTTCCCTCTCTTTCTTATACATTCTTAATGTGGGGATACCCTTTTACCTTATCATCTCGTTCTCATTTGCAACATTCTATCTTTGTATATTGATTATTATAGTTTCGTCTTCCTCTATCATTTTCTTCATCATAATTTTTGTCATCTCTCCCAGCCAACTTCATCTCTTGCTTCCTATCCTTCTTCCTATCTTTCTTCTTCTTCTTCTTCTTCTTTTTTCTTCTTCTCCTCTTCTTTTTTATTCTCCTTCTTCGTCTCCTTCTTTTACGGCTCTTGTTTCTTCTTCCTCTTCTTCTTCTTCTTCTTCTTCTCCGACCATTTTGTGATATCTCAACATCACTCTTCTTATTTATCTCCATCTCCCCAAGCCGACTCCATCACTTGCTTCATGTCTTCTTCTTCTTCTTCTTCTCCTCCTCCTTCTCTTCCTTCCTTTTCTTCTCCTTCTCCTTCTGGTCCTTTTTCTTCTTTATTTTCCATTTATCTCCATCATCTCCTCCTTTGCTTTTTTCTTTCTTTCTTATCTCGTTTTCTCCTTATTTCTCATAAATTTTCGTCTCATTATCATCATCTTTATTCATTTCTCATTCCCATGCCCCCTTGACATTACCTGCCCATCTGATCGATCTATTCTCCACCACATGGAATGATCCATCCATATCCGTATAATCCATGATTCTTAATGTAGTCGACCCTGTTAGGATATAAACATAAAAATGTTGATGATAAACAATGAAAATGAAAAACAATAATAATAATAATAATAATAATAATAATAATAATAATAATAATAATAATAATGATAATAATAATAATATTAACAACAATAACAGCAACAACAACGATGATGACGATTACAATAATACTAACAACAACAACAATAATAATAATAATAAGATAAGAAGAAGAAAAAGAGGAGGAGGAGGAAGAAGAAGAAGAATAGTAATGATAACAATCGTTAGAAAATATCAGAAAAATTATGAATGGCTAAATTATAAATTAAGTCGTCCTAGTTCTTTAAACAAATTTGAAAGGTAAGATAAGATAGAAATGTCAGAAAAGGTGATTAAAACTTCAACGATTGGAATGTCGCTTACCAATGAACTGCTCGACATATACTGGTGAGTTCCTGATCCCCTTTCCTCCGAATTCTACCTTGTCCTGGTAAATAAATCAAACAGATCAGAGATATTGCAACAATTTAAATCACTTTGAATAGTGTTTTCATATCATTCACACATTTTAGGAATACATATGTATTTTCATTATTTGAGAATCATATTGTTACATAAAATTATTGTAAGAATGAATAATAAAAGGAAAAACGTTGATTGAAATAATTGATAAGTAAATATTTATAAAACAATGACATGTCGATAGAAAACTTGATAATAATACAGATGATGACACAACTACAAAAGCCCCTTTCAATAGCAACTATTCATATCAAATTCGTACCAAATAAAAAAAGATCGAGTTAATAATGAAACAAATTCGATTAAAAAAAAAAAATCTGACCTCAAGCTTAATTCAGAAATATATATTATCACCGTTAAGCCAACGAACGATATTTCCCCCGCATGCTTAAAGAAGACTTTCGCCATATCTGAGTCGCTGTAAGTAAACTCGTCCAGTCTTTTTGGTCTCAGTATATCTCCATCACTGTAACTAGGCAGTTGTTCCAAATCAGCTATAGATGCGTTTAGTATAAGTGCCATGGTGATGAGGTTGTCATAGGCATAGATGTCACGGGAATTGTCGTCCATTTCATGCAATGCGCGTAAGTTTTCCAGGTGATGAGGTTGTGGTTTCTGATTTCAAAAAGCGTTAAAACATATTATTATTGCTTTAAATTGTTTAGAAATACAAATAAAACATTTCTTTCTTCAATTTTCTGTTTTATTGGCGTCTAATGTGATGTTCTCCTCCCTTTTGCCCTCTTTTTATTGTTCTCCACCACCCTTTCCTCCAACTTTTCTCCTTCTTCTCTTTCATAATCATCATAAACTTCATCATTGATATTCTGTTAATCGTCTTGAACTTTATTTTGATACTCTTGTAATCTTTCCCTTTAACTCTTCTTCTTATTATTTCCTTAAACTTTCCCCTCTTCAAATCTTTTCCTCTTTAAAAAAAAATGTGTATAACTTTCCTTGTTATACTCCATTTTGGATTTTATATTCTCTCTTTCTCCTTTTTATCTCCCACGCGTTTACTAATTCCGACTTACGACGCCATTAAAGCTGATCGCCTCGACATCGGATACAAACTGATCTCCATCGAACCCAACGTGATTTTGCAGCACCATTTCCATCTCCTCGGAAGTACATGGAACCACTTCCGGGTCAGGATTTCTCCACCATCCGCCCGGAAACCATCCGGGTATGATCCAGATGAACTTTGACCCGTAGAGACCTTGCTGAAATATCTGCATGGGTGTCATGAGTTTAAATCTAATAAATTTAAATTTTAAACAGGCCGCCGAATGTAACAGCGTTGCGGAAGCTGTGGTCTAGTAATCTTTAGAGGTAGGGCCTATAATTACTAAACGAACACTGCAACATATTTCAGTTCATTTTATTCCTTTTTATTAATCCTATAATTTTACTATTTCATCTTTGCCTCGGGGTTACCACAATGCAAGTTCCTTTCAGACTGCCACTGAAACGGAACTTCTTACTCGCATATTCTTTCCGAAGAATAGCAACGAATACAGACATACTAAACAGAGTAAATCGCACGAATGAACACATAGATTTCGAATGAAATTATTAGGACATGCATATACTTTTCTTACGTTTAGTTCACTGAGCAGGATGTGGATATATATCATTCATAGAAAACTTCATCCAGGTCTTAATGAAGAATTTCGAAATTTTAATAAATACCTTGCAGAAAACAATAAGAGCCTGATCGGGCTGAAATCCAGCGAATATAACCCGGGCATCGTGTCGCTGTCCAAAGAAAAACATACATAAATGAATCAGATTTTATCAGGAACTGGCGGGTCTGGGCTACAGGAATGACAACTCAACTTAGATAACTCCCGGGCGATGTAGTAAGCCTAATAATAAACATTATAACAATATTTCGTTTCTCTAATAAAAAAAACACATTATGAAAACGTTCCCATGCGCTACCAAAGCGCCTATGGAAGTCAATTCGGGGCTGTAGTCTTGGCAGCCATTATCGGTGCACAGTGCATCTCAAGGAATAATCGTTCAAGGTATCAATTTACTACACCTGGGTCGAGGGTGGAAGAAGTAGATTGATGCCTTGCCAAGGGACGTTTAATACTGCCATGCCTTGGCCTAACTCCAGGTAAGTGTTAACCACTCGACTCCTACTCCGTTTTTGGAGGACAAGGTCAAGGGGCGGCCGAGCGACTTCCAAAGTGGGGAGGGCACCACAACAAAAGGCACTTTCTGGAAAAAAGGTGCACCTATAAAGAGAAATCTCAAAGCGAAAATATACAATTTCGTTTAGACATTGGTATATACCCCTACATCATTGTTATTACATTATCAGGGATGATTTCAATATTTGTTTCTTTTTATACATCATACACGATATTGCTTAAGCATCATACTTTGCAGTTGAGTGTGATGGTCTGAATATTTATTTGCGAGCGAGCGAAGCGTGCGAGGAAAATCTTTAAGATTTGTGAGGTCTCAGTGTGAAAAATTACATCTTGTAAAGAGGAAAAAACCCAATCCTGATGGGGTTATAAGCACATTCTCATAACGGAAGACTGAAAAGACCTTTGATAAGTAAGATAATTATATGAGTCATCTGTAAATGCGAGCGAGCTTTGGGGGAAATTTGTCTTAGTCCCTTTAAATTAGAGGCACGTTTACTGATGAGAGAAAAAGGGAACCCTTATCAAAAGGGATAAGACACTTATTAGAAAAGAAAAGGAGTACATGTCAAAGTACAAAGGGTAATTATCAGAGATGAAAATGGGGCACTCCTTACACCTGAAAAGAGGCACTCACCAGAGATAAAAAAAGGGCACTTATGAGAATGGGAAATGGGCATTTGTCGACGAAAAAGGGGCACCCATCAAATTTTGATAGGGGCATTTATAAGAGGTAAACGGGGCATTTATGAAAGGGTATATGTCTCTTATTAGAAAGCAAAAGGTGCACGTATCCTTGTTGAAAGGGAAATTATCAGAGGTCAGTGAAAAGGGGCACTTATCGCACCTGAAAAGGGGCACTGAACAGATATGAAAAGGTGCACTTATGAGAATGAAAAAGTGGCATTTATGATAAAGGAAAATTTGCATTTGTTGAAAGAAAAGGGGCACCGATCAGATTTTAATAGGGGCATTTATCGGAAGTGAAAGGGGGCACTATGAGAAGGGGGAAGTGGCTCTTATTAAAAAGAAAAAGAGGCACATGTTAAAATAAACGGACACTTATCAGAAATGAAAAGGGGTAATTATGAGAAGGGGAAGGGGCACATATAAGAAGGAAAAAGAGCATTTAAGAGAAATAAAAAGGGGCACGTGTCACAATAAAAGGGGCAGTTATTAGAAGTGAAAGGAGGTACTCATCAGAGATGAAAAGAACACTTATCAGGAAGGGAAGGGGCACTTGTCAAAGTAAAACGAGCAACTCTCAGATTTGTATAGGGGCAATTATCTGAGGTGAAGGGGGCACTTATCTGAAGTGAAAAGGAGTAACTTCTCGTACCTGAAAAGGGTCATTTACCAGAGATGAAAAGGGGCTCTTATGAGAATGAAAAGGGGCATTTATGAGGAAGGGGACGGAGCTCTTTTTTAATGGGGGCACTTATCATAAGGAAAAGGGACTTAATTAGAAAGGAAAAGGGGCACATGTGAAAATAAAAGGTGCGCTTATCTGAGTTAAAAAGGGGTAGTTATCAAAAGGGGAAGGGGCACTTCTGACAAAGGAAAGGGGGCACTTGTCAAAGTAAAAGGGGGCACCTCTCAGATATGAATAGGTCAAATATCAGAGGTGAAGGGGGCACTTATCAAAAGTGAAAAGGGGCACTTACTAGAAATTAAAAAGGGCACTTATGAGAATGGAAAATGGACACTTATTGCAAAGGAAAATTGTCGAAGGAAACGGGCACGTGTCAAAATAAAAAGGGCACTTATCAGAGTTGAAAAGGGGAAGGGACACTTTTACAAGGTAATAAGGGCACTTGTCAAAGTAAAAGGGGCAGTTTCCTATGTAAAAGGGGGCACTTTTGGGGTACTTGAAAAAGTGGGGTGGGGGGTGGGCGCCTCTGGACAAGGTGTGTCCTTCGTTATCGAGATAAGTTACGCATGAGTAACAACGCGTGACCTTAAACTCGTGCTGCTCACTGTGGAGCTGCGTACAAAACCGTAATGAAGTTTGACAATTATTTTTATTCACTCGAACGCAAAAAGATTAAAAAAATAAACTCAAGAGAAATATCAATACCCTTTTGTTTGTCCTACGGAAATCAAGTTTTGATTACCCAATATGTTATTGCGATGATCCCACATTTTAAAAGGTAATGATCAAGGTTACTGATATTGCATGAAGTTGATTATTCAACAGTCTTTGTGATTGGGTTACTGCGACTAAATCTTGGAATCCTGACAGCTGTCCCCCCCTCCCCATCTGCCCCTCGTTACCATGACATCGACACGTACCTTCAGACTTTCTAGCTGAGCTTCTGCACTGTTGATGTCGTTCACGGCTTCAGTAGCGAGAACAATGACGTCGGCTTGATGAAGTAGTAGTGTCAGCTGCTTCGTGTTCTATGATCACCATCAAAAGAAACAACGCAAGCATAATGCAGACGGTACATGTCCAAACACTATACCATGATATTGGGGTTCTAGTGATATTTTCATGAACTCGATGTTCAATAATAAAATACTATCATTCTTCAAATTATGCATGTATAAAAATAAAAAGGTTATCCCCCTCCCCCATGTAGTATTGAGCTCATTGGGCTTACCTCTCTGAAGTAGTCTGTGTCTTCGAAGATGATGGCTACTCGAGTCCATCCCATCTCCGTAATAAAAGCTGCTCTGGCAGGGTTGAGGAGGTCTTCGTCTACCGAGATCCTGACGGTGAGGGGGTAACGGATAGGGTCATTCAGGGTGCTCGAGCTTGCAATCACCACCTAGGGTGTCAACATGAAAACTTTATCTCAAAAACTGCGAGAAATTCCCGCTCATTCGAATCAGCGTTGATTGATTCACTAGGTTCGATTATTATAATCACAAGTGATTAAATGACCTGTACTGATGTCTTAATGGGTTATAGGACACCTACCCCCTGGACAATCACCCCCAGATATCTACCCCTAGGATATCCACCCTCTAGGACGACTACCCCCTAGGATAATTACCCCTAGACAACTACCCCTACGACAACCAATACCTAGGACAACTACCCCCGGACAACTTTCCTATAGGGGTAATTGTCTGGGGGTAGTTGTCAGGGGGTAGTTGTCCTAGGGGTAGTTTTCATAGGGGGTAGTTGTCTGGGGGTAGTTGTCCGGGGTAGTTGTCCTTGGGGGTAGTCGTCCTAGAGGGTGGTTTCCCTAGGGGGTAGTTGTCCTAGGGGGTAGTTGTCCTAGAGGGTGGTTATCCTAGGGGTGTTTATCAGGGGGGGGGGGTGGATGTCCAGGGGGTAGGTGTCCGGATACGGTCGTAATGTTCTTAGCTTGAACGGGAAATGTGACAGTGAGAGCTCAAAAAGATGATACTTTAGGATTTATTTTTACTCGTGACAGGAAAGGGTGTAGGATGAAGGGGCTTGGGGGTGTCAAACACTCCCATTTAGATTTTCCATCCTCAAATCAGCAAAAGGCTAACAATATGTAGATATATATATATATATATATATATATATGATTTAAAAACACTTCAAGTTGTGCTTTTCGGGGAAAAATATATAAATTTTCCCTTTATAAATTTCCTTTTCTTCACTAGTATTTATTTTTTTAGGGTGTGGGTTCTTTGCTGTTTTTTATAGGTTTTGTTAGTTTGTATGGTTGTTTGTTTGTGTTTCTTTTGGTCTACTTCATTATCGGAATCATGTCGAATAACTAGACTGGAAATGAAGCCCGCCATCCTTCCTCCCTCCGCCAAATGGAAATTTGGTCGAGCGATGAACCTGCAGAATGGCAAGTGCATAAAATTCATCGAAGCCGACAAGACGCCAAGTGAAAAAAAATAAATCTTATTTTGGCTCTATATTACCTGAACGATGTTGTACTCCGGAGTGATTTCGTTGACCACTGTAGCTACGGAAGAAAACATCGGTCCCCACGTCATCAAGACAGGTGGACCAGAGGATACAAAGTCGTGTAGGAGACGGAGCGCGTTGGCCGGACTTCCCTTTTAATCATAAAAAAGCATAACAGTTTTTATTTCACAAAGCAGCGCTGCGTCATTATAAAGTTTATACTATGCAAGTTACATTTATTCAAATCTTTAAATAATCTCGACCTCTCTTCGTAGCTCTTTATTTTATATTTTTTCCTTTCATCCTATATCTTTGCTCCATTCTGTCGTGTGTGTATGTGTGTGTGCGTGTGCTTGTATATGTGCGTGTGCATTCAAATTTATATTTCCCTTTATAATGTACTTGTATGTAGGGTCCCGATTACAAGTCTTGCTTCTCAGGGGCCCTGGACATTATTACTTTTTTATGTTGTTTTTCTTTGATATTATTCTTCTATTTTATTGATGTTTTTTGTATATATATATATATTTTTTAATGTTCAATAAATGAAATAAAATGAACTATAATATTAGTTGTTTAATGTATTCATCGAGTAAGAAAATAGATATACTTTGGCATAGTTTTATCGTGTACTTATTGTTTTATTAATGTGTGATGATGATGTCATAATCATTAGATCTAACAATATCAAATCAAATCAAAACTGAATCGAATTGAATATTGTATTGCCCAAATATTTGCTTCTTTATTTTTGAAAATAACCAGATTATGTTAATCCTTTATTCATATGATCAACTGTTACACATTCGAAACGAACCTTTATCCATCATGACAACGAAGCATTGCCTTACCATAGTCCAATTCCAGCGCATGCGTAGGTCATAATCATCGAGGATTCCTGGTAACTCATTCACGTGGTCAATGGCCGTTTGGACAGTTCTGGGTAAACTCTCAAAGGCCCAATGGCCCTCGATCGGAAAGAAACCGCCAACATAGATCGGGATTTTCGAGATGGTCATTGACTCCGTTGACGCATTGGACGTCGATGTCGACGTTGGTACTGAGGTCGAGGTTGCTACCGAGGTCAATGCCAAAGTGAGTGAGGATGAGAAGAGGAAAGCGAGGAGAGGGATGAGGGGTCCTAATATCTTTGGAGTCCGCATCTTGGACATGAAAATGCACTGTAATTGGGCCTTTTGAGAAAAAAAAAATGTCAGTCAATGATTTTTTTAATAAATTCATAAAAAGTAAGAGATTTAAAGAAGAAAAAGACATCTCATGATAATGTGTATAACAATCGCATGAATACGTTTCTTTGACGAGACCTCAGATGTGATGTTTAATTGCAGCGAGTCATTAAAGGGGAAGCTCACCCTGATATTAAGTTGGTTATAATAGAAGCAGGAAAATGGGAGAAACAGGTCAGTGAAAGTTTGAGCAAAATACGAATAAAAATAAGAAAGTCATTTTTTAAATGTGCAATCTATAGAACACAATTGGCATCTCCGAGACGTATCTTGCTCCTCGCATTTTGCCCTGTACTAAAAAAACTTCAAAAATCTATTTTTTCTCTTAAGAATTTTAATCATACATTCACCTTAAATATAATTATTGCAAATATGTTTTCATTCAACCCCTGTATGACACAAATCTATCCCGTCATCAATAACTAAGAAAATTAAAGTTTATGAAATTTACTGTACAGAGAAAATTGGAGAGGAGCTCGCGTGATATGTATTTCACTAATGACAACTTCAAAAATTAATAACTCTCCTACTTCTACTTGTATTTTGCTCAAGCTGTCACTCATTTGTTTCTCCCATTTTTTTGCTTTTATTAAAATCAATTTAATATCAGGATTGACTTCCCCTTTAAATAACTGCAGGCCCTTTGTATATCCATTATCCAATGATATTTCTGGAGAACACATCGCCCTTATATAATTTCAAGTCGCAAGCATCCTTGACGTCGTCCGTATTGCCTTCTGAATGTTCTCCTTCTTCATATTCTCCTGCCTCCTCTCCTCCAGATATTTTATATTTCTTTCATTTATTCTTTACTTCTCCTTTCTCCTTTTTCTACCTAGGCACTTTTAAATAACATGCCATGTCACCTTAATGGGGCCTAATTGAGGTGTTGTTCAGGATAGATGGTGAAAGCAACTCAAGACCATTATGATAAAAAAAATGCAGACGACATTTATCAAACTAGATAATGTTTCCGGGCCATAAAACTACAATACTTGAAGCAGAAAATGTGGCACGATTTTGCAAGAACAGGGCGAACGCAATTTCATTACCGTCTCTGAGCTTTATACATTTTAGAACAAAGACGTTAACGTGTGACAGGAAAGAGAAATGGTGCCATTAAGTTTTCTTTCCTGGTTGACGGAATATTTTAGACAAATGAGGCTATTTCGACTTCAATGATACAACATATATGCCAAAATATGGCAATATGGATCAATAGAGTAAAAGAAAATTATTATATATTTGTTAAACTGCTCCATGAATAGGGAATTTTTAAAACGAAATTAAAATGAAATGGCTGCTTGTGAGTCATAAAAAAAGTTTTAACTGTGGGGAAAATTGGAAAGTACGTCAAAACTATTCTTCAATTTAATTAATCCGTCGCAAACTCCCGATGGCGTTACATTTCATTTTCACAGGTGCAGCACATAGTCGTTTGCGGAACCCTATCACGTTCAAGAACAATTTCCACAAAATATGACCCCTTTTTGCGTAAAAGCATGTACAAACTGGGCTCTAAGATAAACCTTGTTATTTTTTGTCACTTATCGAGTAGACATGAATAAAAAGTACCGTTCTCGCAAACAGGTATATCGCATCCAAGTATGCAAACACAAATTGGGTGACATTTCTTGCTAAAAAAAGGAAACCGTTTCTTCAAATCCGCGAACGTTCGCGAACATCCTTGAACATTGTCCCTGTTTACGCGAAATTTCTAACTATAATGCGTATACATTTGCGCACACTGTATGTAATGCTACAAACTTTTGAAGAAAAAAAAGTGATCTGTTTTTAAGAGGATATGATTTTCAAATCTCATATGCTGAGTTTTCCGTTGGTCATACCAATTTTACTACTAAAATGATAATCTCGTTATAACTATAGCATGTCTTGAAAACCCTTCCTGTTGAGGGCCGGAAGGATGTTAACTCTGTGTTAAAGTATATAGGGTAACGCCCATTTGGCTCTAAAAAAAGCGTACTGTACATCACTGATAAGAAGGAAAAAAACAGCATCTGTCACTTAGTTTCGGGTACCATCAATTAAGGTCGAAAACTCGAGAGCTTTTTTAATGCGGATATCAGTTTTGAATAGAAGTCTAGACTCATAAAAAGATGAATGGGCATTCTGAGTGCATCACGGGAGACAAATTCCAGAGCTTTACATTTCACGAGAATACTTTCATAGCATTAGAAATGTTATCCGGTAAAGTGGCCTTGACCGTATTCACCGGCCTTTTAGCCGTTGTTAGCTAGTGTAGGAAAAGTACAACGTAGTGAAAAAATAGAAATATACCTTTACAATTCTTTATCTATAATAATAATAATAGAAAGTAAAAATTGCATAAAATAATAAAAGAATACAAAGAAATAATGGTTTACGAAAAAGAAATTGGTTTCCGATGCGCACTTAATTGATGAGAACCGGAAGTGCGTTTACTCTGTGTTAAGTATTTGAGGTATAAACGCCCTTCTGTTTCTTAACAAACGCGTACTATATAGGTAGCAACTGTCACTTAGAATTGATTAATCTACCATTAATAATGTCAATATTTCAAGAACCAGTTCATTTCTTTTCAACTCTCGGTTGAAAACTCGAGCGCGTTTTCAAAGAGGATATCAGTTTTGAATGGAATAGTATTAACTCATAAAGAGATTAATGGACATTCTGAGTGCATCACGGGAGACAAATTCCCGAGCTTTACATTTCACGAGACAAAGTCAATACTTTCATGGCATTAGAAATGTTTTCCGGTAAAGTGGCCTTGCAGTATTAACCGGCCTTTTAGCCGTTAGCTAATGGATGAAAAGTACAGCAAGGGCTTAATAGTATTGCATTATACAATAAAAATGGTTTCCGAGGCACACCTAAACAGGCCTAGAGGATTGCCATGTGATAAAAGATGATGGTATTTAAAAGAAAAACATTAATTAAATTAGAGCACTAACATAACAAAGAAAAGAAATGAAAGTTGAATAGGTAGACAAAGAGGGAAAGTTTGTTGAATATTAAAGTACAAGAGAATCAGGGAGAGAGAGGTAGAAAAAGAAGGAAGAGTTTATAAGGTATCAGAATAGAAAGTGGGTCGAATAAGTACAGGAGAAACAGAGAGAGAGAGAGAGAAAGAGACGAAGAGAGAAAAAGGGAGAGGAGGGTAGATCACAACAAATAGTGAGAGAAAAGAAGACAAAGGAGATATAGGACAAAAAAAAATGGCTCGAACATACCAATCAAAAGACGTTGTCCCTCAGGGATCATTTAGGTCCCCTTCTCCTCATTTCCTTTGTTATTGACATTTATTGATCAACTGGCTTCTCTTTAAATTCTATAATGTACGCAGAAAATGGGAATATATCGGTTTTTTTCTTGTATTGCCTAATTGATTTGCTCCCTTAAAGAAAAGAAGCTATTTTTAACTGTGATGACATTTTTATTACTCTTCAAAATATAAACATTTAAGCTAAAAAACAATCAATTGAATTACAATGCTTTACACGCAGAGTGAGATGTGGGGGAACGTGGGGGATAATCTTATAATATGGAAATAAATTAAATTAAATTCAAATGATTTTATTTCCATAAATCAATGAAAACATGAAGAAAAAAAATGCTTATTTGAAATTAATATCAAATTACATTTGCAATATAACATTAAAAATGAAACTTATTTGTAATTATAAAATATTAAACATTTATAAGTAATCAAAGCATTTTAGGATACATATATAATTATAATTTAATGACTTTTTTGTGTCTATTAATGAATTTTTTGTGTCTATTGCTTCTGATGTTTTTCCTGTAACAGGAAATCATTACCAGCCTTTTTACCTTCTCAGTGTGAAAGTCCAGAGATTAGTTGTTGGGAAATTTATTGTAATTTGCATAAATTACAGTTACATAAAGCATATGTTAGAGACGATCTTCCTATTCGCATTATTAGAGAATTTGCATGTGAATTGAGTGTACCGGTTACTAGGATCCTTGATATATCTTTCAGACAAGGAGTTGTACCTTCACAGTGGAGATTCGCTCAAGTAACTCCTATTCCAAAATCGCACCCACCTTGTATTAATAATCTGCGTCCTATAGCGTTGATTTCACTTTTTTCTAAGTTGGCTAAATCTTTTACGCCTCAATGGCTATTGAAAGATATTGAGATACTCATTAATATACATCAGGGCACCCGCGTTGCATAAAACTTACCATTGATGGTAACTTTGCCATCAATGGCAACTACCATGGTGACAGGGCTCAACAGCCAATCAAAATCAAGGTTTCCATGGTAGTTACCATTGATGGCAAAGTTACCATTGATGGTAACTTTTATGCAACGTGGCCCAGTTCGGTAACAGACCAGGGTTATCTACTACACATTATCATGTTGGCCTTTTACATCATCTTTATAAACATGTAGAAAACAACAGGTCTATATCAACTATTGTATGTACAGATTAAAAAAAAGCTTTTGATTGCTTGGAATACAATATTCTAATAGAAAAAAATGGTCAATATGGACATAAAACCTTGGATAATAAATTGGATCATAAGTTTTTTAGAATGTCGTAAACAAAGTACATTATATAATGGAACTCTGTCTGATATTAAAGTTAGTCATGCCGGTGTTCCCCAAGGGACACGTCTTGGCCCAATTCTTTTTTCAATTATGGTTAACGATTTATGTGAAAATATTCCTATACATTACTTCAAATATGTCGATGATTTATCTCTAGTACAATGTCGTAAATCAACGGACGTTTCACAATTACAACCAATACTTAACTCTGTGCAATACTGGTCACAATCAAACAGTATGTCACTCAATCCTTCGAAGTGTATTACCCTGCAGATTACTTTTATGAAAAATCCTGCTCCTCCTTAAGTTCTTTCAATTAATGACTCTACTATATGCAATGTACAAACTATCAAAATTCTTGGAATCATTATACAATCTGATTTAAAATGGAATTTACATGTTAATAGTTTAGTCAAAAGGTGCAAATAGAAAATTTTACATGTTGAGAAAACTTAAGAAATTCAATTTACCTTTGAAGGATTTAGTGACAATATACGCAGGTTATATACGACACATTTTAGAATATTGTGCTCCAGCGTTCCATAGCAGTCTTAAAGTAGAACAAAATAATAATCTTGATAAAATACAACGTAGAGTATGTAAGATTATTTTAGGGCCTAGTTACATTACCTATTCTAATGCATGTCAAGTATGCTGTTTCTATCTATCTATCTAGTAAGTATCTTCTCCCGGTTCGGAGGTTGATTGCAACATCTCTCCATTTCACTCTATCTTCTGCCATTCTGGTGCACTCTTGCAGTTTTAGTCCACTCCAGTTCTTGACATTCTCTTCCCAGTTGATTCTGGGTCTCCCTCTCAGTCTAGTTCCTTCCACTCTTCCCTCCAACACATCCTTTAAGAGGTTTTGGTGCCTTTTAACATGACCAAAGTATTTGACTTTTCTCTCCTTAACTAATCCTACCAGTGCATTTTGTTTACGCCCTGCCATGTGCAATATCTCTTTGTTGGTTTTCATCCGTTTCCAGGATATTTTCATCATTCTTCTGTAAATCCACATTTCAAAAAATGTTATTCTATTTTCCATGGCCTAGCTTATTGTCCATGTTTCTGCTCCATACAATAGGACAGACCACACATAACTGTTTACTAGTCTTAACCTAAGCGCAAATTTCACCTTTCTATCTGTGAATACGTCTTTCATTGCCAGAAATGTATTCCGAGCAATTTCTATTCTTCTTTTTATTTCTGCTTCGCATCTGGCATCATCTGTGATATTTTGTCCTAATTAGATGTAATTACTGACCTGCTCAATGATATGTCCATCGAGTTTCAAACAGATTCTAGGCTTATTCTCTGTTCTACTAAATATCTTAGACTTAGTTTTCTTGACATTCATTCGTAGACCAAACTCTTCACTTTTGACTTTTAAAATATCCAATACATGTTGTAAATCTGCTTCATTCTCTGCGCAAAGTACAGTGTCATCAGCATAACGCAAATTATTAATATTTACACCCCCGATACTAACACCTTTCATATCTGAAATTTCCCCGAATACCAACTTTGTGCACATGTTGAACAGAGATGGGGACATTACGCATACCTGACGTACTCCTCTTTTGATTTTTGTGTAACCTGTAATTTCATTGTTAATTTTGATGGCACATGTCTGCTCCCAGTAAAGTTTAGATATGAGACGTATGTTCTTACCATCCAGATTAATTTTTTGTAAGCTTTCAATCAATTTGTTGTGGTGAATTTTGTCGAATGCTTTAGAGTAGTCAATAAAGCACACATATATTTCTTTGTTTACTGCAATATACCTTTCTGTCATCATTCTCATACAGAATATGGCTTCTCTAGTACCACTTTGAGGTCTGAAACCGAACTGTCCCTTTCTTACTTCATTGTCAATTCGAATTTTATTCTGTTGAGAATGATCTTTAAGAGCAACTTGGTTACATGGCTCATAAGGCTAATTGTCCGGAAATCTTTACATACACTTGCCTTAGGCTTCTTTGGAATTGGCACAAATATCGACTTTTTCAGATCTTCGCGAATATGACCTGTATTGTATATCATTTGGCAAATACTAGTCAAATGTTCAATCCCAAAAGTATGCTGTTTACCAACTCTTAAGGAGAGGAGACTAGCACTTTGTAGAAAATTCGCAAAATCCCTTTCAAATCACTCTATTTGTCAGACTTAGTTACCTCAGAAGAAACACACTAATGTATCTTTTCGCCGTATTCCCACTTATCAGCAATTTCAATTCAAAACAAAAAGGTTTAAAAATAGCCCACTGTCATTTTTAGTTGATATACTCAACAAAAGTTGAAAAACTTGTTTTTTAAATACTTTTATCGTTATTGCTTTACAACAGAAAATAATTTCTTGATATCAAGAAATAGGAATAAATGTTAAAACGGCTTGCTATAAATACGCAGCAATACGCAAGCCAAATACGCAAATGTGTGACTGAGGCATTAGTGTCTGCCTGTCCAACCGAAGATCGTAGGTTCGAATCCAACCCAGGCGGATGACTGAATCTTTCGTTGTGTGTCAACGTGCCTCCACTCTTTCATAGATGCAGGCTATTTAACAGTGTAAAACACCCCGTTCCTCATATAGGACGTTAAATAGAGGCCCAGTATAGAGGAGAGTCACCACATTTGCATGTTAAGAACCCACTGCACTATTTGTATAAGCGTAGAAGGTAACCCCGCTGTAGTGGTCCACCACCACTGGTGAAGCCAAATAATTAATAATAAGATGTTAATTAGCTTCAAAATGTTGCATGTCTTTATTCATCATAATTGTTACGTATGTCATTGGCATTGCGATACAGTTTGGGCCATTGTCGACGTTCTTAAGAACCTAGTACACTTTAAGATATTTCGTCCTTATCTATAATTTATATTTTGAGATAAATGCAACTTTAAAACCTCTGATTATCTGAAATTCGTAACTGTTTACCAGGGTTAAATGAAATTAAAAGAAAATCTACAAAACGTTTGAGCTAGGTACACATTGAACAACTTTTAAAGTGGGCATTTCGGTAAATGTTAGAGGTTTAAGGGATAGGACTATCAAAACGATTAGCTATTTTTATTTAATTGGATTAAAAGTAAGAAAGGGGTTGTAGTAATGTTGCAAGAAACGTACAGTACACCAGATATTGAATTGGCCTGGAGAAAGGATTGGGAAGGGCCAATGTACTTTTGTCATGGGTCAAATCACATTGGTCAAATCACAGTAGAGGAGTTTTTCTTCTATTTGCGAAAAATGTAGATGTTCAGTTTCAGTTTCAGTTTTTCAGTTTATTTTTTGATTTCCAACAGAACAGTAATTTTGACAAGAAATCAGTATACAATTCAATATTCAATAATATAATACATTTTACATGGTTTAGAATTGTGAAATAGAAAGTATACATAAATATCCAGTACAATGGTTTTTAAGAGATTTTCAAGATAACCCTGTGGAAATGGAGGGGTATCCACTGAAAAGCAGAGCTTGTAAAATGTGGATCCCTCAAAAAAATGACAAACATAATTTTTGTAACATGTAAATATATTGACTTGAAAGAAAAAGAAAAAAAATATATATATATATATATATATATATACATAGATTACCAAAAAGTGGCAGAATAATAATACAATTATAAATCCGTAATTTGAAAAACTTGTTACGACAAAAGTGTTAAAGTGGAGGAGGTAGTCAAAGATGTGGATGGTCGTTTTATTTTATTAAAAGTTTTAATTTGGGATATGAGGCTCTTAATAGGGAATGTATACTTCCCAACAAGGGGAAATATTCAGCAACAAAAAATTATCTTGGAAAAAATAGACTCTTGTATTTCAACTTTGTACTTGAAATATTCGATCATTCTAGGAGGAGACTTTAATGTTATTTTTGATGAAAAAATGGATTACATGGGAGCTACGAGAGTAGTTAGATCAACCTCTGTAAAGGATTTAGAGATGTTTTTGAGAAAATTAGACCTGTATGACGTATGGAGGAAAAATAATCCGGAATTAAAACACGTTAAGTACACGTTTAGGCAAAAAACGCCACTGGTTCAAAGTCGATTAGACTATTGGTTTATTTCAAATCAATTGGAACAAGCTGTATCTACTTGCGAAATAATGCCGTCTATCACTCCTGATCATGCCGGAATCAGGAATCATGAAGTATGGTAAATGAAATCAATTTGATTAAAAGAGATTGGGAAAATATATTTGACAAGAAATTGTTATTTTGGGATTATTTGAAAATGAAAATGAGGGCATACGCAATTAAATTTTCGAAGGGGAAGGCAAAAGAAAAGAAAGAGAATATTCGAAGGCTAGAAAATGAAGTAAAAAAGCTGGAAAGTGAATTAGTTAGGTTTCCATTGAAGTTGGATGAAACGGAGGAAAAGAAAAACAATTAAAGAAATTGCATGAGGAGTCTATAGAAGGAATAAAGATTAGGTCACGAGCTGCGTGGTACGAGGAAGGGAAAAAACAAGGAGTATTTCGAGCAACTGCTAAAGTCAAATAAGAAGAAAACCGTGGTAAGGGAATTGTATGATGAAAATGAATGTGTTGAATATGATAGGAACATAATTTTGGCGATGATTAGGAAGTTTATACAAATTTATATGCGGAAAAGTTTAGTGTTTTTAATGAGGACACGACAAATTTGTTTTTCAAAGATGTTAACAAATTAAGTGAAAATGGAAGGAAAGCATGTGAAGGTAAAATAACAAAAGATGAGTGCTTAAAGGTATTGAAGGTTATTAAATTAAACAAGTCTCCTGGCAATGATGGCCGTACAGTTGAATTTTATATTACGTTTTGGTTAAATATCGGAAATATTTTGGTAGATGCTTTAAATGAAGGTTATGTCATGGGGAGTTTATCCATATCACAAAAACAAGGGGTTATTACTTTGATTGAGAAGGAAGGGAAAGACCATCGATACATGACAAATAATAGGCCGATTACATTATTAAATGTTGATTACAAAATTTTGTCAAAAGTGTTAGCTACAAGAATTAAGGGAGTACTTAAGGAAGTCATACACGTAGACCAGGTGGGCTATATAAATAATCGTAATATTGGAGAAGCGGTACGTTTAATCGATGATATGTTCTGTTTTTTGAATGAGGAGTCAGATGATAAAGCCTGTAGTTATTTGATTGCGGTTGATTTTGAAAAAGCATTTGATTCAGTATCTCATACTTTCCTCTTTAGAGTCTTAGAACAGTTTGGGTTCGGTCCCTCATTTTGTTCGTGGGTAAAAACTATTTACAGTTATATAAGAAGCTGTGTTATGAATGGGGTTTTGCTACTGGTTATTTTGATATTAAGCGAGGGGCAAGGAGATCCACTCTCGCCCTATTTATTTATTCTGGCTATTGAAATATTGGCAACAGTAGTGAGGAATGATGACGTTAGTAAAGGCGTTAATATTGGAGGAATTGAAGTCAAACAAGTTTTATATGCAGATGACATGATAATATTTGTTAGGAATAAAGAATCTGTAGAAAGAGTAAAGGAGATTTATACGTTATTTAAGAAAATAAGTGGTTTACGGGTTAATGCGGAAAAAACTAATATTATGAAATTGGGGAAAAACAAAGACAAATCAGAAAACTTCCCTTCGGGAATGTGGTTAAAGAAATTAAGATTTTGGGAGTGTATTTTGCGTTAGACGTCAGAATAAGAGAGGAATTAAATTATAAGGAGATTTTAAGCAAGATTAAAAGACTTCTCGGATGGTGGAAACAGAGGGACCTTACGGTGTTTGGAAAAATTCATTTATTAAAAACATAGGCATTATGTAAATTAAATTACGTTTTTGCTTCACTAGTGGTTCCAAAGTGGGTCATATCGGAAATACAGAAAATATGTTTTGAATTTATAATGGAATGGGAAAGATCGAATTAAGAGATTAATATTGTATCAAGGTTATAATGAAGGAGGGTTACGAATGACTAATTTTGACTCGTTTGTAAAAACCCAACGGGTAATGTGGGTGAAAAGACTATTGTACGGAGAAAAATCTATGAGATGGAAGCTTTACTCTGATTTCTGCTTCAAGATGGTAGGTGGTAGATTTATTTTTTTGTGTAACTATGATTCCAGGTTATTAAGTTTCAAAGTACCTAAGTTCTATTTAGAAATGATCAAAGCATGGGAAGAGTTAGAAGGTTGTAGGAATTTTGAAGAAAAGAATAATCCAATTATTTATAACAATAAAGATTTCTTATTGTAAAAGAAAATGAGTTTTGATGAGGAGTTGTTTACACGCAATATAATTTCAATTCAAGATATTATTGCTGAAAATGGCATGCGGTCAATATCTCATTTTCAACATTTGGGGCTAAAAGGAAACAAAATTGTTGATGTATGGAATATTGGGGAAGCTATTTTGAGAAGCGGAAAAAGGATAACTGGAGTTTAGTGGATGTAAAAGAGTATGATATTTTAATGCAGTTTAACAGTACTGTGAAGCTCCTCAGAGATGTATTATCGAGGAAGGTTTATGAATATTTTATAGAGAAGTTACAAAATTTATTTGTTTTGAAGATTCATGATGGACAGAAATTTTTAGATTTTTCAAATGAGGTATGTAGGGAGATATTTAGCAGGCCTAGGAAAGTTACTCTTGTTAACAGACTAAGAGAAATTCAGTATAAACTGCTTCATGGAGCAATATATACTAGAGAACACTTATTCAGATTCGGCTTTGTTGTAGATAATATGTGCTCATTTTGTAAGCAAAAGATTGAAACATAATTATTTACACTTGTTCTGGGAGTGTGTACTTGTTCAAAGGTTATGGCAGAATGTAATAGCTAAGTTTGAGCTAAGGGAATTAAGGTCTATCGACTGGATAGATATTCATTTAGGGTTGTCCGGTAATTCCCCACGAATAAAGATACTTAATACGATTATTTTTGCAATGAAATATTGGATATATAGATGCAGGGGTAAGTCCGTAATATTGTCTTTGGGGGAGTTTCAAAAAGAACTGTTGGAATTTAGGGAAGAAGAAAAGAATATTGTAGGGAGGGCAGGCAAACTAGCCTTACATTTACAAAAGTGGAAACAAGTGAAGTTTTCATGAACTTTTAACACTGGGCTATTGGGGCAATTGTAGCCTCGTTTAAATTATTTTTTTGTGTAAATAGATTGTTTCTGTTCGTCTGTCGCTCCAATTTGGGGTATTCTGAGGGGGCTAGGAACAGTGTGTGTATATGTGTGGAAGTATGGTCGGATAGTGTGTGTGTCACATGGTGGGGAGGGGGGTTAGTAGTGTGTTTGGTTGGATGGGGTCATTTGTTTTATGTTAAAACTGATTTCATTTTTGTTTTCATCAACCGTACAATCTTTGTTATGAAAATGTTTTGAAATCATGTTAAGAAAAAACAATTGTATTTTATTTCTAAGATTGATTTGTATTGTTTGGAATCAATAAAAAAAAAAATAGCCGAGCCATGTCAGAATATAATCTAAATTTCATCCATGAATGCTAAAAAGAAAGTCTAGTGCTTGTGGTACCTGGGGGGTAGTTACCGGGGCAAATTAGTTGGCAAAGAGTATTTTTCCTTTTGCTTCGTAAAATGTGTAACAATCTACCTTAATAGTTCGTCCTTATATAGCGCATTTCAGGACCGCAGGCCCTCTCAATGCGCTTTACAGATATATATTATTACCCCGATCATCGGATTCATGCTTACTTGCACACAATGTATGCACATTCTCCACTCCATGGGGAGCATTCCAGCCAGTCGCCATTTTACTAGCGTCACTTGCGAATCAAACCACATCGCATCCTACCGGGTACCCATTTAACACCTGGGTGGAGAGTGGCAAATGTAGATCAATGTCTTGCCAAAGGACATTAGTGCCAAAGGACCTTCACATTTTAAGAAGGTATTCATAATTTTGTATTACTTGTGGAAGTAATTACATAAGCATTTGCAACCAAAGTGATCCATTGGTTGATGTATTCTAAAATGAATTTCCTTTGAAATTGAAATCTGACTTAACTTGGTTACATTATATCTACACAACATTGTCATCATACCCCAACAATAATGCAATACAAAGTAGCCATAAAATAACCATTCTAAAAATATAAAAAAGAAGGCATAAGTGTTACGGACGCCTGCAAAACGACACAGCAAATGCTACAAAATACTCATATGTGTCGCTAATCCTTTAAGGTGTCTTATTGGTGGCTTGAAAGGGACGATAAACTTAAAGAATTAAAACTCCATAAATATTAACTAAACAGAGTGTGGATGAAATAGGAGGCACTTACCGTTCCTTTCGACAGGAGCAAACGGACAAAAAAGGGCAATATACTGTATAGTAATCTTCTCTCCTGAAGTACATGAAGCTGGTAAAATAAATAAGTCTGTCCAAGGTACGGCTTCGACAGTCTATACTCAAACGATGATGCCTTCTCAGCCTAAACCCAAAATGCTGTTTTTTTGTAGAGTTTAAGAGTCTTCGGATACCAAAATGAATCTGACTCAGATCCTCATCGAAACATCACAGAGTTCTTTGAGCGCTGATAAAGAAGGAAATGAGGATGAAACGCATCTTTGCATGCCATCTCACCCAGCTCTGTGGCACCTTAAAGCCGAAAGCGCACGCGCACATCACAGTGTAATGTGAAAAAGTGTGTATGTGTGTATGTGTTTATTAGTAAAGTTTGTTTGCAACATAGCAGCAAATTATGCTGACACCATAGTCACCCTGTTTTGAATATTACAGAATCAGTTGTTTTAGTACCCCATGGAAAACAGCTGTTCTCTACCATTAGAGACATTGCTCAGCATTGTGAGCGTCTGTAAAATTGCGCCTGGCTGGAATGCTCCCCAGAGAGTGGTGAATGTGCTAACATTGTGTACGGGCAAGCCTGAATCCGATGATTGGGGTAATAAAATATTTACATAGTGTTTAGAGACATTGTCGATGTATTAAGCGCTATATAAACGCAGATTCTCATTATTATTATTATCATTATTATTATTATTATTATTAATGTCATTGTTATCATAATTACTATTATTATTATTATCATCATCATCATCATCAACATCATCATTATCATCATCATCATCATTAACATCATCATCATCATTTCCAACATCATCATCATTTCCAACATCATCATCATCATCATCATCATCTCTATCATCATCATCATCATCATTACCATCGTCATCATCATTTTATCATCATCATCATCATCATCAGCTGCATCATCATTATATAATGACCAGTACCCAGCATTATACTAAGCATCCTACGTGACACTGTGCCTGCGGCAAGCTTCTTACCACGAGTATCAAGTATACCATCAAGAGAAAAAATGAAGAAATAACGGGGTCAAGCGACGACCCCTCTCATCTCAAAATCGTCCTCAGGTTCATCACTCGAACACATCGGTTTACATACAAGCGTGCTACAGCATGATGTCCGGTTAATAATATATCCGATATTCGGCCCCGAGCGACCTATTAGGCCAATCGATCTCGGAACATTTTGACCACGCAGTCTGGGCGGCTTTTTTCGAAACCGTCGCGACGCGTCTTATAACTGAAACCCGTATATATCCCATTGGAGGGCGTGTGTTAAAAGGCATCGTTTAACAATGTTAAATCTGAGATGCATGGCCCTACGTGTTATCAGTGTCTGTGATATGGTGTAATATTGAAGCCCTAAAAAAAATCGTAAAAGTCCTTGAGTGACCGGTTTTACCATACTCGTTTTCCCCAATAGACTGTAGTGTTTTGAAAACCGTTAGGAAAACGCAAAATTTGGTTTCGATTTCCAATCATAAATGTGTTGATAATCAGACAGGCGATCGGCTTGTAAAAGTAATGGGTTCCTGACTGACCTAAAGGTTTATAATTATCATTGCAGCATGAGCTAAATCCAGGATTTTGTTTCAGAATCTGAGACAAAGTTACAGGATCCCTTTAAGATTGACACACATTTCAATGGGTTGTCGGTGAACTTGCACTCATGATGGTTTCGTGAAACAGTGCCAAGACAGTAAAGTTGTATTAAATAAAGGAAAAGGAATAATATTTGACGTATTTATATTGAGAAACTACCATCAATATCAAACATTGGGCCCCCCACTTCGGGGTCGGAATGACCGCATGCGTGTTACCAAAATGTCCGGTAAAGGGTACTTTTCACGCACCAAAGTCCGGCTCGTACATACACAAAATTGACTTTACACACCGGACTTAGGGGTGTTCAGTTCAAAAGGAGGAACACGCATATGCGTACCTAAATAACACTGAGTGGGGGGCATTGGCCTCATGTATAGTGGACGATTGGGGAGGGGTGCTCCCGTCCAAAATACTTATCTAGTATACGTAAAGTATGCCCCTAAATGCTTTGATTTTCATAATATTTAGGAAAAAGCATCTTAAAATATGATAACTCTATATTTTCTTACATTTTGTGCTTTAATGTTTAGTGCTTTTAACGGACATCATTCATTTTATTCGATATATTTTTCATATTCAATTCAATCTGTTTACATGTGATTGTCGTGTACGCTATCTTTATTTTCTCTGAGTCATAGATCTCAGTTCCCTGATTAATACCTTGAGTTTGATGGCTGGGTGAGATTTAGTTAAAGCTAAATAACAATTCAATTAGATGATAACGTTATATGGAAGCATGCCCTATAAGATAATATATCGGTTAAATTAGACCCCAAATCCTTGAATTCTACTTGTATTCTACTGACACAATTTCAGATTTACGTATACTGCCACCTGGTGCTCATAATGTCCCGATATGTCTACAGCCATGTCCCACAATTCATCACCAACTGCATGACGTGCGCGTGATGATGCTTCGGCCCTGGAACCGGAAATCGCTCTATGTACTTTTTTGTTTTTTGTACGCCTTCTCTGAAAGATAGCGCAATCGAAAATACGCTACAGCAGTGGAAGCGGAAGTGGTAAAATACCCTGCCTTTAAAAGGTTTGTGTAGGAAATAGACCACGGAGCGATTGTCGCCGGAACATGTTTTGTAGATCAAACCAGGTCATTTGTACCACATTGCAAAACCCACGCGTTCATGAATGTTGGCTGATTATTATTCATTTACGCACCAGCGGTGCATTCCGGTGCATTCCGCGATACACAGGTGGAAGTATTCTTTTCCAAAGGGGAAAACCAAAGCTTTGTCATTTGTACCAAATCGTAAATCCCACCGGAGAAATATACGATACATACTCTTGAATGTTGAATAATGATTATTCATTATACACTAATGATCCATGAATTCATTAAACAAAAGTGGAAGTATTCTTTTCAAAATGGCAGAAAAACGCGTACCCTCGTGACCATTGTATTTGTGCGCTCGTTTCGCCGACACCAAGCTCCGACAATTGCCGAGCTGTTACCGATAACAAACCGGACGAAAAAAAACCTGGGGATTTCAAGGAGAGATGAGGTAAGATGTAGTGATTATGCCATAATAGATCGCGTTTTACTATCACATGCCATCACTCCATATCAATTTTGCCACAGTATGCAGTTCACAACAGGCCCCAACATAATTATAATGATTGCTGCATGCGCCCGGAGTTTTCACACAAATTTTCTCCTTGCTTTCCCCTTGTTTATACCCTAGCTTTTTCTTCCAAATTCGATTTTCGGTTTAATTTTGTTTTAATCCGATAGCCGGCGCTAAGCCATGGCACCCTGCTTCAAGAGGTTGCGTCTGTGGCTAGAGATTGCGCCTGGCCCTGTTCTTTGCATTTGCCATGCCCCTGGATGTCCTTGGGAGGCGCTATTGAAACAACGCCTCGTGCGCATTGGGCGTTACAAAACTATGCCCTGACCGTAACGCACGGCTACCGCATCCTTCATCCGTTTTTGATGGCATACTTTAATCCTTAACAAGCCCAACTGGAGTATGGAATTTTTGATATCACTAATTCAATTTCGTGATATCACAAATTCGAATTCGTGATATCATCGTCGAATCTCTGCACGAAACTAATGCGCGAAATCCGAAATCCCAGTGATTTTTTGCACAAGATGAGTGCTAGAATTCCTTTTCCATTTTGTGATATCACAAATTCCCTTTTGTGATATCACGAATTCCAATTCGTGATATACAAAATGGAAATGAAAATGGGGGGAGAAAGATAGAGATCAGAAGCGGGGTAGACTAGAGAGAGAGGGAGAAGAGAATTAGACAGGATAGGGTCAAGATAGATAGAAAGGAGAGAAGGGAGAGAGAGAGAGAGAGGGGAAGAAGACAATAGATGAATATAGAGGGGGGGGGGGCAGAAAGACGAGAGATTAAGAGAGAGAGAGAGAGAGAATGGCTCTTTGTGGGTTGTATGAACCATTAAGGAACCAATGGAAAACCGCAGTTCCCTGTTAATACAGCTGAAATATGCTACCCGCCGTATTTGAATCTTGAATTTTATATTTTATGTTATTCATCTTTTTGATCACGGGAATTTTTTTTTTTTTTAATGAAGGAGAGGGATGGAAAAGGAGAGAGGGGAGTCGAAACGAGATACTATGTGAGAGGAGAGGGGGCGGGGTGGAGAGTGATCGATACTGATGCAGGTGTAGTACGGAAATACTCCCATGGCGAAATAGAGACAGAAGGGAGGGGGTGTACGTGGGCTGAATTAATCATATTACCCCGTGGAAAAAACAGCTGTTCTCTGCCAGTTTCAGTTAAAATGTGCTTATTGCCGTATTTGAATCTTTAAATTCATTTATTCATGTTCTTTTTTCAGGGATATGATAACAAACAACAAAACAAGAATATGATAGAACTAGGGAAAAGAGAGGGAGATAAAGAGAGAAAGATAGAGAGAGAGAGAGAAAGGGGAGGGGGAGGGGAGAGAAAGGGAAAGAGAGAGAGAGAGAGAGAGAAAGGGGAAGGTTGATGGTGAGTTATACAGCTCCAGGTGTCGTAGGGGGAGTAAATATTCCGAGTGAAAGTGAGAAAACAGAACTTTGGTAAAGTTTAAACACAGTTTTACAAACACACACACACACACACACGCGCGCACCCACGCACGCACACGCGATGTATGCCTCTCAGTGATCTTGACGTGATGTCTGAATTCTTTATTTTTTAAATCATAGTCTTGCAGAGAATAAAACATGTGATGGTAAGTATGAATGTCTCTTATTCACCTGGCTTGATTAGAATAAAAAAATTAAAAAAAAGTAAAAAGTCGTCTTTTAATTGCATTCCGTCATTAAATACAATCAAGTAAAACATGTACGTATGAAACATATTAAAGGGAAACCTGCCTTTAAAAGCAAATTAAAACCTCATTTTCCGCACCTCTAGAAATTACGGGTCAACAGGGTCAAATTTGCCGAAGTTACAGTGACGACATAACATTTGAACCCTAACGGTTCACCTATATAGCTGAGGCGATGAGCCGTGCTTAATTAATGCAAAGTCATTGTAAATATGCGTACTCCACATGAGATGTCATAAAGTCGATAGCAAGTTTTTAGGTCGACAACTTCCGATTTTCAAAGCTTTGATTTTTGAGTTTTCAGAGAGCTGATACTCCTCTGACAGACACTGGAATGGCATATAATTGAAATTATTCTAATCTATGGCTTATAAGCTTTCCGTTGATATGTAATTCATCCATTTTATTTTTCAGTTCGGATATGGTCTTTAATGATGACGGAAAAAAAATTGTTTCGCACAGGGGTTATTTCAAAACGCATTTGCATTGAACATTTTCTTAAGGGAAAATTTGGATTTTTGAAGTTTTTTAGTACAGGGCAAATGGGAGGGAGCTGTTTTTGAGTGATTGCACTTAAAAATCCATAACGTTCTTATTTTTGATCGGTTTTCGCTCAAATTATCATAGACCTGTCTCTCAAAATTTTCTGCTTCCATTAAAATCAATTTAATATCAGGGTGGACTTCCATTTTAATGGTCCCATTATATGGCACTGCCCGTGACTCAATGAAGGGATACTTTTTGTATATAAAATATAATCGTGATAATCATCTAAATTGTAGTTACGAATCTGAGGTGGCTGAAAGTTCATCTGGCTTAATACTACCATGTTTACGTTTTCAGCAAGGTATATTTTGCTTTTTTTTAAATTCCCTTCGACCGTTGACCAAGGTATGGGCATCATAAGTGACACTTGCTTTTTAATGGGGTCAATACACTTTGGTTTATTAAACTAGATTTTCCTGAATTGTTGACCGATATGGCAATAAGGATACCAATATATTTAATCAAGTTTGCTATTCGTGACGGATTCTTGAGAAGTTGTGACTTTAATTGTTTTCTTCTCGATAGTAAAAATCTGTATTAAATGGGCTATTTCACTTTGCATGCAATATTTAAATTGTCATTTGAATATATTTATTATCCCAGTTGCAATGCCGTGGTTGACCGGAAGAGGCATTTTCGCGCACAAAAATAAAAATCGGCTATTTCCCTTTCTCCTGAATCAGTTGGTTGCCATCAACCTCTATTTCCACGAAGATCCATTCTCACGCTTTTCAGATATCCCTGCTTACAAAAAGAATCTGGATCCATCTCTCATATATAAATAAAAGAATCTCTTGGCTTTAAGACCTAAATACTCTTCAAATAACCCTCCTGCTTACAGTCTGTTCGAGATTTTTCGGCTACGAATCTTTTCAACCCTCTTATTTTGAGTGGACAAAGAGGATAAAGATCGACGTAACACGTCTTCATCATCATCATGTTTATCTCGGTAATGCATTCTTCTTCTTTGTTCTCTCTCTAGGAATTTTGTCATTTATAAATATAATTTGGTCTTATTTACTTACGGTCTTAAGGTTGCCACATCTGTATTCATGTTTTGACGATTACGTGCAATGCTTCCTCTACGACATCCAAAAAAGAAAATCTCTCGATGTTACGACCTTTGTCTAATGGAAATTCCTGGTATAACTAAAGTTGTGAAATCGTCAATTCAGGATATTCTCATATTTGGACGAAATGAACCCCCACCCCCATCAACAAGAAAAAAATACACATGACATATTTCGTAAGGGACAAATTGCAGGAAATGGCCCATCGCTCTTCTTACGGGCCCTGCAATTATTTCCACCAGCATTGCCAGTTAGCCATTTAAGACGTGTGGGTCGAGAGAGTGAAATGGAAAAACACCCTTTTCGGGGGAAAAAAAATATTTACACGACAATAAACGATAGTCCCTCCTATTTCACTTTTTGTAGATCTGATGTTTTTCTGCAGATTAGGATTTCGTGACAACCTTAGGAGACCAGAGAGAAAAGTTTAAATATCACATGAATAAGAAGGCAATGATTTAGAGGATTTCAAAGTGAAGAATATAATAGAGATAAATATCTACCCCCCCCCCCTAAATACCAACTGTGCTATCTAAAGAATGGAAAGAATACAATTTGGGTTTCGACGATTTACTATTTTCATATCGTTTGTTTATTAATTTTAGAATCTAATCAGCCTGTTGATGGCCATGACACTGCTAGCAGACGGTGAGTATGATATTTTTCTAGAAGAGTAAGACTGAATAATTCCATAATTGACCTCGGGCTATTTTTGTATTTTGTAACCCCGATACCTCAGTGACACTAACAAGCCCGACAACAAACCGATAACTAACAGACAACGAACATTATATTACCCCTAATGTCCCAAAATCGGTCGGGTTAGAGTCGGGTTGGGATCCGGTTGGCGGTGTGACTGAGGTATAAATCAACATACCTGTATAGTCAAGTATTATCAAAGACAAGGCATTGGGATGACATTCTCGACCCGTGCCCATCCCCCGGGAAAAGATGATGGGAAGAACTAAATTTTCGACGTACACTGGATATTTGTCTTTATATCCCGCATACTAAGAATCTTGCAATGTGATTGGTCTAAACGAGGTCACATGATCAATGATAGATTTACCATCACTTCATGGCCGTGAGCTCAGAGTCCTATCATCCTGCGATAGTAGGCCTACATTTTGTAAAGTATTTTTTTGCTGCTTCCCCACTTGCCCATTGAATAAGCATAGCAAAGTAGGTTACGCGAAATGATATCGTTATCTACCGATATCTGCTGAAGCTTAACTTCCTGCAGAATCAGAACGCCGCTAGCGAAAACCTAGTTCTTTTAATTATGTAAAATTCACTTTAAATAGACCTTATTGCCGATGTGGAATATAAACCAAATATTAACCTCCTTTACTCGGGCAATGGATACAAACTATCATCGCCTCGGTGATCTCGGGGCTATACTATCATCCCTCGCCTTGCGGCTCGTGATGATAGTAGCCCCGAGATCACCTCGGCGATGATAGTTTTTACCATTACCCTCGTAGTCGGTTAATATTTGCTTACTATATGTATCTGTAAAGCGCTTTGAGAGGGCCTTCGGTCCTGAAAAGCGCTATATAAGAACTAACTATTATTATTATTATTACTATTAACATATATGTGATTTCTGATTCTGATGGACAATCCTACCTATTAATTATTTTATTTGTCATACGTACCATTCCGCTGCCATGAAATATACATTTGAGTTATATTAAAAGAAGAAAATTGTAGAAAAGTAGAATATCCAAATTTCTTCATACAGTCAAACCTGTTTTAGTGGCTACCTCTATATCAAAGCCAGCTGTCTATAGTGGCCATACATTTTGTCTCCCTCAAGAAAGAATGTGTGTTGCAGAACCTGTCTAGAAAGTCCACCTGTCTACAGTGGCCACTTTCTCTGTTACCCTGATGTGGCCTAAATAGACAGGTTTGACTGTATATCAATGTTTCAGAAAAGTGTGATTATTCTTTCACAGTAACCAACCTGTTACTATACGATCGCTGTTCAAATAAATCTAAGATTTTTGGAAATTTTCTTCATTCTTTCGGTCAAGCACGTTATACCGTTTTTCTCCATATCAAAATCAGCCCAAAATACTACACAAAAAAAAATAAAAAAGGAGAGAAAAAAAAGCCAAATATCACTCTTAACAATGGAAGTTGTAGATGATAAAGCTGATTGATTTCTAAGTACACTTTAATTTGTAATAAGTCTTGGCAGTGTTACCAAAGCCTCATGGCACCTCATAGTATGGAACGGTCAAAATCGTAATTTTAAATAAATTGATCATCTAAGGCCTAACTTTTCTTCACGATATTCCTATATTCTGTATTTTCTTTCCTACTAGTTCTACAAATATCTCGTTTGTATTTGTTGATGGCGTTCCTAACACAAGCTTTGCTTTCAAGCTTTTCACCCACTTCTATTTCTTGAAATATTCACTGTAACCATATATTGTGAAGGTAAGTGTCATTTCGATTTAGTTCAATAATTGAGTTGTCACAGATAACAGAATACAACTATAAAGATCCCCCTATGTTTCTAGGTATAAATTGTGAAGTATGGAAGTGCCCTGAAGAAAACATTTGTCCCTCTTCATTGCTACCCGACGGCACGGTCATTAGAGGAACTGTCAAAGGTATGGTCTTCAACCAATCATCATTATTGACAACACCAGGTCATGAGATAATCATATGCGAGGCACCTCACCACGGTAAATATAATTTGTTAAGAACGATCAAAAAATTAATTGATTAGGTTAATCCATTCGTTGTTTTATTCATCACTTTCGATTTGTTATTATTACAGTCACATTGTCACGTAAATCCCACCCATAAGCGACACGTACGGCCATCATTGTGATGCGGGGAGGGACGTGGCTAATCCTTGAAATTTACGGCATGTACGTGGCTATTACGATGTGTTTGTGGCCAACAACTACAACAATAATAATAATAATAAGTAGACTTGAATTCGTCACTTTGACGAAATAGGTGATATGTATGCTAATGTTTTACATAATGAAGAATGCACTTTCACGAGTTCATATGATCTTATAAAATGCTCCTCCCATTAGTTTCTCCCTTCTCTCTCTCTCTCTTCCCCCCACTCCCTCGATCTCTCTCTCCCTCTCTCACTCCTGTCTTATTCGTAGGCTACAATCCTTGCTCAGCTAGCCCTTGTCTCAATGGAGGAACCTGCACGCCTTCTCTTGGCCATACTCCAACGTACAGGTGCCAATGTGATCTTGGGTTCGATGGCACAGAATGCGGTAGGTATCCGATTTATAAAAAAATTTCAGTGGTAAACGTATGGCTTTAAGTAGAGCTTGCAATTAAAAAAAAGAGAAGATTGATCGCGATAAAAACACGACTTCTATATTGTGCTAATAATAACATAATAATAATGCTGTTCTTCCTGAGGACCCTGCCATTATTATTATTATCCCAGTGATTGCCAGGTACCCATTTACATCTGGGTGGAGAGTGGATCAATGTTTTGCCAAAGGATGTTAGTGCCGGGCTGGAATTAGAACCCCCTACCCTTGGATTGATATACCACGACATGTTCGTCTTTAAGGCATTGTTTAACAATGCCAAATCTGAGATGCATGGCTCTACGTGTTATCAGCGTCAGTGATATGGTGTAATCGTTCGTTCGTTCGTACGAAGAATATCAAGGAGTACATCATCTAAATAGGAAGATCCTTATTTAGCCAGCTGATTGTCTCATCATCGAGCTCTCGAAGTCCAGGAGCACCGTGAGAGGATTTGTAGATAGGACAAGCATCGATGACATGATCCATAGTTGGGATCTCTCCACAGGCACAGTTTGGCGATGGATCAGCTCCAATTTTATGCAGGAAGTAGTGTGTACGGCCAACTCCAGTTCTGATACGGTTGAGGTTGACCCAGGCTTTTCTTGAGAGGTCGCTGCCACTTGGTTTTGCACAGGGCTCTGGGATGAACTCCTTCAAGTTGGTAGTAGACGAATTCCACTGGTCTGACCAGCGTTTTGCTATACAGGTGGGTAAGGTGGAGGGGGGCTTCTCAAGCGGCAGCTCAACAGCCTGTGTTGCAAAGTGTCTTCTAGGGAGACGCTGTCCTTCAAAGGCAGAGGGGTAGGAACAAGGCATTTATCTCTGTCATGCTTTTGGGCAAGCTTAGTGTACTGCGCATCTCGTCTGAGCTGAGCTGGTGGTATGCCAGACAGTATTGGCAGGTTGCTGACAGGTGTTGCAGTGAGTGTTCCGCTGATTAGTCTCATAGCATCATTGAGGACAACATCAACCTTGTGTACATGGGTGCTGTGGCTCCATGCAGGTGCGGCATACTCGGCAGTGGAGAAGGCAAGAGCTAGAGTGGAGGTGCGAAGGGTGGTGAAATCAGCTCCCCATCCGGTCCCTGCAAGCTTCTTTAGGAGAGACACTCTGGCTTGGGCCTTTTGAGCTGTGGCTTTGGCATGCTCGTGGAAGGTGAGGCTTCGATCAGGAATGACACCTAGGTACTTTGGTGTGGGTCAAAATTCAGTCTAGACCCATTCAGTGAGATATTCAGCTCTCAGTTGGCGCATCGGTTTGCCAGATGGAAGACGGAGGATACAGTCTTCGGTATGCTCATCTTGAGATGCCATCTGTTGAAGAACTCAGCTAGCATGCTCAGGTCCTTCTCCAGTGATGTTTCGATTGCCTCGAAAGAGTGGTTGGCGAACCCCAGTGCGGTGTCGTCTGCGTAGGAATACTGCATGCATTCCCCCTTGGGCATATCAGAGACATAGATGTTGAAGAGTATCGGAGCGAGGACAGAGCCTTGCGGCACACAATTGCGGAGTCTCCTCTTCCTACTGCATTCGCCGTTTGACAGGTTTGATGTTTTAAGAACAAATGAGCGGTCTTGTACAAGCAGCATGATAAATTTGTAAATTCTTACATCTGGAATGGTCTGCAGGGTCTTGAGGTATAAGCCACGGTGCCATACTGTGTCAAATGCCGCAGTAAGGTCGACAAGAACTGCGCCAAACTTCTGCTTCTTCTGGAAGGCCGTCTCCATGTCGTTTACAAGCCGGACCACTTGGTCGGTGGTTGATTTACCTTTCCTGAAACCTGCCTGTGTAGTAGGTAGCTTCTCTTCGACAGTGTCGACGATTATGGTGTAATATTGAAGCCGTAAAAAATTGCGCTACAAAATGATCATGAAGTGCCTCAAAAAAAAGCAAAAATCTTTGAGTGACCGAGTTTACCTTACTCATTTTCCCCAATAGACTGTAGTGTTATAAAAACCGTTGGGAAAACGGTTTTTGACATTTCGAATTCCAATCATACATATCTTGATAATCAGACGGGCGATCGGCTTGTAAACCTCATGGGATTCCTGACTGACCTAAAGGTTTATAATTATGATTGCAGCATGAGCTAAATCCAGGATTTTGTTTAGAATATGAGACAAAGATACCGAATCCCTTAAAAACAAGTGAGTTTTGTATAGAGTAACAATATCCATAGAATTGGAAAGCTATTCTAAAGGAAAATGCCGTTTATCATTCCATGACCCTCTCTCAGATGTCTCTTTGCAACTACTAATCATCAATCCGCAAAGGACTGGGATTTTGGTCGCTAATATAAGCGACTTTGTGTTCTCGAATTTCGTTGACTTCGGCAACTCCGCCCGGATCGTAAACATGGTCTTTGATGACACAGCTGATACACTCTACTGGACGGATTTGGTTAAAGGTACTATGCCAAGCCCCCAGAAGGCGGAGTTGGACGTTAGGATGCATAAGATGGGGTGGGCGACCTGGATGGTTATATCTGCTGATATTGTAGGTATGATACTTGAAAGACACCAGATAAGTTTTTTTTCAAATATTTTGTAATATGTACAAACATAATAACTGTAGATACAATAAAATCTGCCACCAAATCAATATATTTTCTTTCAGTATTGATATTATTTTGATATTGTAACTCTTTTTTTTTTCAACAAAAAACAAACTGAAGATTTGCAGAATTTGTCTTAATAGACAACAAACGACCTATTTGCGTATACCCGACGGCCGACACTGTATTCAACCTTTACCCTACATGTTTAAAAAGCTTTACATGTGCACGTGTGTCAAAATTCTGAATGTCAAAGGAAGTCTAAATTACCTCCGATTTTATTTCCCACCATGCGAGAGCTTTTATAAGAGACACTGTCTACATGCTTTGGGGAATGGTTGAATATAAACTAGGTGACAAAGTTTACCCGGGAAAGCCCTGTCAGGTTTTGTTTCCTTGATCCTTTGCGGACTTGGCTAGTGGAAACGCGTCTGGGCAAACTACATGTGCTGTCCAATTGTCATGATTGTGACAGATCCTTTTTTAAGGCTGTGCTGGTAACGCCTTTTTGAAGAAGCTATGTAAATGTGGAATACATTGACCCTAAAAAACTATCGACCCGTTGTCAACTTCAACTGTACAACGGAAGTCTTAGAGAGACTCGTCTCAGAGCATACATACTTACAATATATGACCATGGGTGCGATATGTAAGCGGACTGGTCAGTTCGCTTGTCGAGGCCACCATGCAACGGTGACTGCACTAGGAAGATTATTGGGTGATCTCCTCGTCTTTTACAGAGGATGTGAAGCTATTCTAATCATGCTTCACTACTGGCCAGCATTTCAGACGATAGACCAAGCCAGACTCAGGTACACCTCACAAAACCCATATGCCACTCGAAGACTTACTTTGAAAGGGCTGATATCCTACATTGAGGGTCGCCAGAGGAGGATATCTATCAACGGATTAGCTCTTGATTCTTTGCTCTCACATGGGGTATCCCTCAAGGGTCTGGCATAGCCCCACTGGTATTCATATCATACAGAGTTTCACTGAATGCTATTATTACTGCTCACCAAGAAATCGATGTGCAGTTTACGCTGATGTCACACAGCTAGATTCTTTTAGGCAAGCTAGTGAGCGTATGGATTCCTTTGACACACTACTAAACGGTCTAGTTTATGTTCAACGCTGGTCATCCAACAATCTGCTAATACTCAACGGATCTGATACTAGAGTCCTTCATATCACTTCTACGTTTAGGAAAACCACGCTCCCTCTCTCCGTTGAATGGGGGGGGGGCAGATGGGGAAAGAGTCCCAAGCGGTACATGCAGGGGGCAAAAAACAACAGGAACAAAACAACAGGAATATCGTTTCCTGTCTAATAAATTCGGGGCAGATTGTCTGGATAAGTCTTTTTTCAAACAAAATAGAATTTGAAAACAATTTTTTAAATTTTTTTTTTTATAGAGAATTGTTGTTCAGCAATTGTTTTTCCATCTGCTCATCACTGATTATCATGTTTATTGTTTGTGCTCTTCAGATTTTAAATCTTTAAAGGTTTTAAGCTTGTAGCCTTCGTCTCCTCTTTCTCTTTAATAACAGTGTCAAGACTGTTCGGGTATTTGGCTTTGGACATCAAGGAACAGCAACTTCACTGGATGACATACCCAGGTGGACATAGGCAACTAGCAGTAGGACAAGATGGAGCCGTTTCCGATCCTGTAAAATTATCGGTCCCGTTGAGCGAAAGCTGTGTCATTGATCAGCGACGAAGGTGACGAATAATCTCGCCAAAAATCTCACTTTCATTATGCTTCCAACCTTGAACTTATCATTGTTAGATACGTAGCCGTTATTTTTCCTAGCTCAATTTTACACTCATCAACCTAGTCCGGATTCTGTCCGTTTTTATATATTTTTTTAATTCTTCAATCACACGCATCCCACACACAGCGCGGTGTCTCCTGGTTGTTTCCATTTACTGTAGTTACACTTCTTTCTGACCCACCTGATACTTCAATCTGACCCACTTTTTTCCCATTCAGTTTCTACACAGAGGCATTTTTATGAGACAGGTTCTGTGATTGGCTTTTTTGCTAGTGGATATTTATGACATGAGCGTTGTCATCTTTTCGTCGCGCGAAAAATACATAAATTTTAAGGTCCACTCTTTACAAAGTCACAATCATTTATGAATCTCTGTTCCCTCGCTCAGCGCGCTCATCGTGCAAGCGTTGTAATTGACACGCTTGTAAATGATACACTCGGCCGCTTGTAATTTACGCGCTAGTTATTTTCTTTTGAAAGCTTCCGCCGATATCGTGGGAACAACTGTACATCACATTAACGCCCCCTTCTATGAGAACTTTTCGTCCAAAGAGGGGGCGCGCAAGGGCCGGTTGTGCGCCCTGGATCTGCCAATGTTAGAGTTTACAAATACATTTTGATTGCACCCCCTCCCCCTTTTGGCAAAACGACCAAAAAAAAATGCTGATGAACCTCTTTTGTTGTTGCTTGTCAGTGAATTTTTGGATTAGTGATCCCCCCTTTTTTTGTGTAAATTCAGGATTTTGAAATAAATTAAAGTTTATTTGTAAAATCTAGCATTGGCGGATCCAGGGGGGTGTTAATATTATTTACAGTTGTTCCCACGATATCGGCGGAAGATTTCAAGAGAAAATACTTACAAGCGCGTAAATTACAAGCGGCCGAGTGTATCATTTACAAACGTGTCAATTACAACGCTTGCACGATGTGCTCGCTGAGCGGGGCCGGAATAGAGATTCATAAAGGACTGTGAATTTGTAAAGAGTGGACCTTAAAATTTACGTATTTTTCGCGCGAAAACATGGCCACGCTCATGTCATGAATATTTACTAGCAGAAAAAGCCAATCACAGAACCTGTCTCATGAAAATGCCTCTGTGTAGAAAATGAATGGGGAAAAAGTGGCTAAGATTGTCCGTGTGTCAGGTGGGTCAGAAAGAAGTGGTACAGTAAATGGAAACACCCGTGACCCTCTCATCGCGCGATCCCCAAAAAAAACCGTCGAAAAGACCGAATGAGAGGCAAGGACTACTGTCACCGGTTCAGCGTTGAGGGTGTGTTATTTTCTCAGCTGATTGGGCGCGCGACACGGAAACAGTCCAGTAGTGGCTATATGTAATAATAATATCAAAAGTTCTAATTCATGGTTTAACAGTAATATCAGCACACACTGTTTGATCATGTAAATGGGATATTTGGCAGCACCATCGTTTCTGTTGATATTAATTATCGTACATGATTTGATCAATTGCCAATGTTTGCGCATTTACATGATAGGCCTACTATCTATTCCACATTTTTTGGTTAATATAGCCCTTTCTAGGTCCTCCTCATCCTTCTCCTCCTCCTTCTGTCAAATACAGATGAAGAAGTCTTATTTAGCTTGTAGTACACGAACACCGCAAGCACTCCATTATCGCATGAGATAGATTCTCATAACGATAATAATTGCTACGCTGTATACATCTTCATAAGTGCTCTACATAATAGTTTCAAATCCTTCCACCCTCTGCAGGTACCTCTACACTCTCCGTCGAGATAATGGGATTCAACGAACCCATCTTGACGAGGGACATACAGTAGAGCTAACAGGCCCAATAGACGGAAAATTGTTTAAGGGATTGACCATAGATGAAGAAGGTGGTTAATTGTTTATTGTAGTAAGGTTTGAGATGGATGGGTTTGGAAGGTCCCACTCCTTTCCCAAGTTTTTCCAACTCCCATTATTAGGTTAATTAGATAATCAACATAATCTTGTACACATCTTACGAGGAACTGCATACGCAAACTTCAATGTCAAATTACATGAAGAAAAAAATGGATGGACAATTGTAGATCACAGGTGGTTCGAATTATAACAGAAGTCTTAGATTGGTGGTCACTACAGTTTAAACCGCTTAGTTAGTCCGATGTATTATTTTTCAATCTACACATTATGTTAAAGTCTCCTCTTATAGTTTTGTACGACACTTAAAAGTTATCAATGAATCATGCATGACCATTTTAAAACAGTCTGAAGTGGAACTGTAAGAATGATCAAAACTAATCTAAGGGCATAATGCGGGGGGGGGGAGGGCTGCAGACCCTCACCCCCAGCCCAAGGGAATTCTTGCTGATTACGTAAAGACTGACAAAATCAACTCAAGTGCAATTATAATACCCTATTGTGTTTCTCATCAAAATCTTGTTCGGATTAAGAAATGCGTCAATGTAACGGTCGCTGATGTCATGAGGCGCTGAACAAGGTTTTTGAAATTGACCTGGGTGAAACTTTTGACAGTCTTTGCTAACGTGTTTCTGTGTATTTTAATGAGGAAAAAGCAGTTTTACATATTCTCTTTATAGACACTAGTTGTTATTCGGGCGGGTGGCATCAGAGTCATTTGCAGATGCCTGCATTAAAAACATGTCTGGACTTGGAGGTTAAACATGACTATGGTATCATTAAAACGACCACATATTTTATTGATCGATACAGAATCTGTTTACAGAATGAAAAAAAGAAAATCACGCATCGCTTTTTTCACTAATGTGGATAAAACAGACTAAAGGAATGTCTTTTCCAATGATGTTATAGCTGGTGGTCGACCATTCCGAATCAGGGGGATTTTCGTTTAGGGCAAATGAGATTATATTTTTTAAAGTATGTTCATTTACAGTTGTTTGGCTTTTTTTTCTTCTTAAAGGAGAACGATTGTTTTGGACGCAAGCCTTTCTAACCCGAATTGCATGGTTTGATCTGAAGAAAATACAAGGTCCATTCACACTCATCAACCTCGAAAGCACGGATATGAGGCTGGGGCTGGGGAGTATTCTCTTCGTGCCATCTGGATGGCTCATATGGCTAAACATGATGGCAGATCAAGTCTGTATCGCACGGGCTGAAGTCGACGCTGAAAGGTTTTGTTCTTCTACCAGTGTAGATGGTTTGCCCCATGATTTAGTAAACCATGATGCCGATAGTTTACCAGGGCTCAATATCAAAGCATTAGCTCTGCGACGGATATAAGATGGATTTTTTTCTTTATTTATTCTTAGAAGGAAATCCAACCTTAACAGAAATCTACTCTTAAAGAAGGCAGAAAATCACAAAAGCAGACCCATGAAGGCTTGAATTTAATTGGGAAAAAAGTTGTGAAATTTTGAAAGTTGTCAATTGGCTGATTCGGTAATGTCAAAAAAAGTTGATAAATAAAAATTAAACTTTGTAATGTTTGTTAGAAAAATATATACAAAAGCACACACAAAACGCGCATACACGAGCGCATCTCATCTCAAATCCAATACTCAAATCTCACATATTTATAGGACACACAAACAGCACACACATACATACACGCACAAACAAGAGCTATTAGTAATAAATGATTTTAGGAACAATCACTCTTTTAAAAGAGAGAGGTAGCTGTTTCAGCATGGTTGTCTTCAGAACATCACTTGTAATATGGTGTAGATACCATCACATTCTAAATTTATTTTGTATAATTAAGGCTCGTTCAGATATTACTCGGTAACCGCCGCCATTTTTTTTTTTAAATAGATGAATGAGTGGCAACTCCTCGCAACCAAGGTCCTGCGCGTATAAAGTGAGCTCTGTGTAATATAAGATACTCTGTGTAATATAAGATACTCTGTGTAATATAAGATACTCTGTGTAATATAAGATACTCTGTGTAATATAAGATACTCTGTGTAATATAAGATACTCTGTGTAATATAAGATACTCTGTGTAATATAAGATACTCTGTGTGATATAAGATACAGATATATGAAGCGTATTACATTTTACGTCTTCATAAAAAAGAAAACATCGGTTTTGCCGCGTCATATCTGACCTAGGCCTTATCAGGATTCCACGCAAAGGTTGGGATAGTCATTTCAAGACAAGAAGACGTGATAAACGCAAGCAAAGATTGTTTTGTTGGTTTTTGTAGATGAGACCTATATTGTATCTAGTCGGGTTTATTTTTGTAAAAAAATACCCTAACCCCAAGAAATTGCAAGAAAAGGTTTTTCAACGGTTTCCGCCATTGTTTGAAATCAGAAATAACATATTAAAAATCTAATCAAATCGGACCACCGAAAGTGGTTATTTTCCAAAATGGCGTCCAAGATAGCCGCCAGTACCTTAAACTAGCCACAAATCATTATATATCCATTCAAGAGATGTGATATCTACCTAGTAGGTTTTGGGGGTCGAATAATTTATTTATACCACTTATAATTGGTTATGGCCACCAGGGAACCTGACATCCGAGATGGTGCCCAAAATGGACGCCAGTCTCCTACAAATGACCGGAAGTGAGTTACTTTTTACAGTAAAGCTGTAATTTGCAATATCAAAAGTATGTTTTAGAGGTCAGGATATTCACTGGCATGCTTCAAAATAATTAAGGTCAATCTCTCATCGTCTTGAGCATGGCAATGGTCATATAATGGAGATAACGATAGTCGAGAATCCAACATTATATTCGCAGAGGTATCGTACTTGAGTGGTTTAATCACTTGACAGGAAATCCAAAGATCGTTGGTTCGAGCTTCGGTATGATAGCACTTTCGTCCTTGAGCAAGGCGTTTTCTCTATACAGCTCCTCCCCATCCAGGTGTTAAATGGGTACCCGATAGGATGCGAACGTCACTGTGGTTGGATTAGCATGTGCGCACTCGTAAAAAGGCGACTGGCTGGAATGCTCCCCAGTGAGTTGAGAATTTTAACTGTAATGTACGGAATAGTAACTGAATCAAGTTTTTCCTTAGATAGTTCGGATAATAATTTAAATTTATAATAATATGCTATAGAAATATTAAGTTTCGTTATTATATGTATATGTAAAAAAAAAAAAGGTTTTGACATGAAGTTATTATTGTCTGTGTATTTGTATTATCCCTTACGTTTATATGTTCTTTGTTATTTAGTTATAAAAATGCAGAAATCAAATCAAATCAGAAAGTGACCGGGGTAATAATAATTCTGTAAGTGTTTTGGTCGGTTGTAACAGGTTAGGATTTTATAAAATAAACAGTCATTACTATTGTTATTATTGTTATTGTTATTATTTATATTCTTATCGTAATCATTGTTATCATCATTATTATTAAAATCATTATTACCATTATCATTATTATTATCATTAACATTATTATTGTCATTATCATTATTATTATTGTTATTTTACTTCGGGAAGAATGAGTCCCATGTGCATTTAAGTATAGGAATATTTACAGGGGCATGTGCCCCTTGTCCCCCCCATCAGATCCGCCACTAAAAGAAATGATGTCAATTCGTTATCAATATATTTTTTTTAGTCATTACTTTCAGTAATGGATCAAACAGGGACTACAAGTGACATAATGCCCTTGAAAATTTGTTTATACTTTGGTACACTTTTATCATTGTAAAGATAACATACGCTTTGATACTGACTGTTTATCATTTCATAATTAGTCATTTTTTGTGTTGGATTCTTGTTTTTGTTTTATATATTAATATGGTGATTGAAAAACTTGCTTTCAGCCACAAGGCTGCTTTTCAGCAAGTCCGTATACAAACGAAGACAACATTACTTTTTTGTAACCATAAAATAAACTGGGCTTTCAGGTTCTGATATTAGATCGATCCGTCGCACCCCCCCCCCTCCCCCGCCACTTCACCATGACCATCACAAACATTCAAGCTAAGATTTTTCCGGCTAAACTGAAAACCCAATGTTGACGTTTAGTAACGTTTCGCACTGCCATTCATATCAATTCATTGAAAAATATTAAACTTATTGTCTGTTGAAAAACAAGATATATCAATTGATTTAAGGTGACCATGTAACTAAAGAAAATAAAAAGAACGCTCATCCTACCAACTATGCAGGCCACAGCCCTTACACTAATAGGAATACGATACTTAATAAATAGACACTGCAATGTCTATTTCATCCGTGGACATTGGTTTCTTACCAATTTATTGGTGACAACCAGGTGCTTTAATGGATTGAAGTCGTGGAGATGAAATGTCTCTAATTGAAACAGGAACATTTTGTATTCATAGCGCTGCCTTTCCTTCAGTTTCTCCCCTTCGGTTTCAACCTGTCTCCCGCCCCTCCCTCCCTCTCCCCCTCTCTCTCTCTCTCTCACTCTCTCTATATACATAGGCCTATATCGCTCTTTATCTATCTATTTATCTATCTTTTATCTCTTTCTCTCAATTTCATAATCATCTTTCACGTCTTTCTCCCTTCTTTAACTAAAATTCTCTTATCCCCCCCTTCGTCCTGCTTCCTCTGAGTTAACCATTATTTCCTACATTTTCTTTTCTTACTGTGCTTCACCAAATATGTGATTTCGTAATGATGTTCGTGTGTAGGTCCGCGATTATGCGGTTAAATTTCCAGATCGACATCGGTATGTATGTCCTCGAACTTGAATATGTAATAAGCTAGTGATGTGTATTATGTGTTGCGGCGCCCCTTCAAATGCCGCCTGGGGCACGTGCCCACTGAACCCCAGATACGCCACTAATAAAAAAAACACAATGGGCCTATTACCTTAATGATCTATACTGATGAAAGGTTTTGACGTATTCAGAAAGAGTGATGCGGTTTAAAAAGCCTAATTTCTCAAATACTGTTAAAGTATTTGTACAAAATTTGCATTCTTCTGTCAACTTTTGATCGGCCGCAATTACCTCAGTCCGTTCGACTAAAGGAATGTAGCAGAATTTCTTGATTTTTTTTCTTCCTAAGATTCTTTTCTATTCAGTTAAAAGTGTGAGCTCCATCGATACTACTCTTTATTCTCGATTATGTTAAATTCGGTTCATTGAATGAAAAATAGAATACTTTCTAAAAAAAATTTAAAAATCTATATACATGTGTATTCACTTTTTCCTATTTCTGTTCTTCTTTTTTAATGTAAGCGATGGAAAAGACCCATAAAAAGGTGCTCAGTTTATCACATTAGTGCAATTTTCCATGTAAAAGAGCAAAGAATTATATCCTCTTAAAACACAAATTATCAACACGTATCAACAACGTATCATGAGAGCTCCTCTCAATTTGCTCTGTAGAAAAAAGATCATAAACTTTTATTTTCTTAGTTATTGATGACGGAATAGATTTGTTTTATACAGGGGTTATTTAAAAACGCATTTGCAATAATTATATTTAGGGTGAATGTATGATTGAAAGTTTTCGGGGAAAAAATAGATTTTTGAAGATTTTTAGTACAGGACAAATGAGAGGGAGCTCGCAGGATACGTCACAGAGTTGCCAATTTATCTTTGATCAAAGAGTGCACCTTCATAATTCATAACGTTCTTATTTTTCGATCGGTTTTCGCTCAAACTATCGTTGACCTTTCTCTCAAAATTTTCTGCTTCTGTCAACAACTTAATATCATGGTGGACTCCCGCTTTAATGGTCCCATTTTAATTATATGGCCCTGACCGTGACTCAATGGAGGAATACTTTTTTATGTAAAATCGTGATGATCATATAAATTGTGGTTACGAATCTGACTTGGCTGAAATTTCATCTGGCTTAATACTACCATGACCTCGTAATAGCAAACTATACCTTGATTTTTTAATTACCTCTGACCATTGACCAAGGTATTGACATCATAAGTGACACTTGTTTTTTAATGGGGTCAACAATCTTTGGTTTATTAAACTAGATTTGCCTTAATTGTAGACCGATATGGCAATAAGGATACAAATATATTTAATCAAGTTTGCTATTCGTGACAGATGCTTGAGAAGTTGTGACTTTAATAGTTTCCTTCTCGATTGTAAAAATCCGTATTAAATTGCCTATTTCACTTTGCATGCACTATTTAAATTGTCATTTGAATATATTTGTTTTCCCAGTTGTAATGCCGTGGTTGACCGGAAGAGGCATATTTGCGCACAAAAATAAAAATCGGCTATTTCCCTTTCTCCTGAATCAGTTGGTTGCAATCAACCTCTATTTCCACGGAGATCAATTCTCACGCTTTTCAGATATCCCTGCTTACAAACAAATCTGGATCCATCTCTCATATAAAAAGAAAAGTATTTCTAGGCTGCAAGACCTAAACACTCTTCAAATCACCCTCCTGCTTACAGTCTTTTCGAGATTATTCGGCTACGGATCTTTTTAACCCTCTTCTTCTGAGTGACCAATGACGATAAAGATCGTCTTTATCATCCGGATCATGTTTACCTCGGTAATGCATTTTTTCATCTTTCCTTTTTTAGTCGCTAGGAATTTTGTCATTAATAAATATAATTTGGTCTAATTTACTTACGTGTCTTCAGATTGCCACATCGGTAATGATATTAGGGTGATTACGTGCAATACGTCCCCTACGACATCCAAAAATGGAAATTCTCTCAATGTTATACGACCTTTGTCTAATGGAAATTCCTGGTATAACTAAAGTTGTGAAATGGTCAAATCAGGATATTATCATATTTGGACGAAATGAACCCCCAACCCCGACATATTTCGTAAGGGACAAATTGCAGGAAATCGTCCATTGCTCTTTTTGCGGGCCCAGCAATTATTACCCCAAGCATTGCCAGTTAGCCATTAAAGACGTGTGGTTCGAGAGGGTGAAAAGGACAAATTTTTTAATGTTTTAAATGTTTTAAACACTTTTTTTTTGGGGGGGGATTCTATTTACATGACTATAAACAATAGTCCCTCCAAGTTCACTTTTTTGTAGATCGGATGTTTTTTCTGCAGATTAGGGTTTCGTGACAACCTTCGGAGACCAAGGTGAAAAGTTGAAACATCACATGCATAAGAAGGCAATGATTTAGAGGATATCAAAATGAAGAATATCATAGAGATAAAAATCTATCCCCCTCTCTATACCAACTTTCCTATCTAAAGAATGAAAAGAATACAATTTGAGTTTCGACGATTTACTATTTTCATATCGTTTGTTTATTAATTTTAGAATCTAATCAGCCTGTTGATGGCCATGACACTGCTAGCAGACGGTGAGTGTGATATTCATTCTAGAAGAGTCAGACTAAATAATTCCGTAATTGACCTCGGACTCTATTTTGTATTTTGTAACCCCGATACCTCAGTGACACTAACAAGCCCGACAACAAACCGACAACAAACCGTACACAAATATTAGATTACACCTAAGGTCCCAAAATCGGTTGGTTTAGAGTCGGGTTGGGATCCGGTTGGCGGTGTGACTAAGGTATAAATCAACACACATCTATGCTCAAGTAGTGCCAAAGACAAGGCGTTGGGATGACCAGGCGCGGATCCAGGATTTCTTAGGGGGGGAGGCCCAAATTTGAAATTATGCGAGCCAAATATTGGTACGTAATGGTGACCAGCAGTTGCGTAATGAGCAAAAACGGTTTTTTTTTGGGGGCAGACAAAAAATCTGCATCTCCCCACTCTTACCTCTAGGCCCCACTGAATGTTTTTCAAAGTGGGTGGGGGACGCTAAAGTATTTGTGATCAAGTAGAGCGTAGTGCAAATTGGCGTGGGGTCTAGCTAGGGGCAAAGCGCCGGCGGGGATCAAAGGGCGGAGGCCCTGGAAGCTCAGGGGATATGGGCATTTAATTACTGCCAGATGAGCATATTTTGATACCTTATTCACTGGCAGGTCACTCATTGACGTGGGGTCCAGGGGGCTGAGCCCCCTGAAACTCAGGGTTTTAAGGCATTTTATAACGGTCAGATAAGCATTCAGGGGCGTACCTTAGACCCCCTGGTGGGGCCGAGGGGGCGGACCCCCAGAAGCTTACGGGTTTTAGACACTTAATTACGGCCACATGAGCATATCTAGATACCTTATTTGTGACACTCGCAGGTCACTAATTGGCGTGGTGTCCAGGGAGCCCCAGAAGCTCAGGGGTTTTAGGCATTTTATAACGGTCAGTTAAGTATTCAGGGCCGCCTCAGGGCCACTGGTGGAGTCGAGGGGCGGAGCCTCGGAAGCTCAGGGGTTTTTAGGCATTTAATTACGGTCAGATCGCAGATCACACTCGCAGGTCACTAATTGGCGAGGGGTCCAGGGGGCGAAGCCCCCGGAAGCTCAAGGGTTTTAGGCATTAAATTACAGTCAGGTGAGTATCCAGGGGCCCGCCTTGGGGCCCTTGGTTGGGTCCAGGCAGAGCCCCGGAAGCTCAGGGTTTTATGCGTTTAATTATGTTCAGTTGAGCATTTTTGTGATACCTTATTGACAGAAGCAGGACACTATTTGGCGTCGGGTCCAGGGGCGGGGCCCAGAAGCTCAGGGTTTTAGGCGTTTAATTACTGTCAGATGAGCATATTTTGATACCTTATTTGTGACACTGGCAGGACAATAATTGGTGTGGGGTCTAGGGGGCGGAGCCCCCAGAAGCTCAGGGGTTTTAGGCATTTTATAACGGTCAGATAAGTATTCAGGGGCCGCCTTAGGGCCCCTGGTAGGGTTGAGGGGGCGGAGCTAGTGAGCCCCCGGAAGCTCGGGGGTTTTAGGCATTTAATTACGGTCAGATGAACATATTTTTATACCTTATTTGTGACACTCGCAGGTCACTAATTGGCGAGGGGTCCAGGGGCGAGGCCCCCGGAAGCTCAATGGTTTTTGGCATTAAATTACGGTCAGGTGAGCATTTTTTATACCTTATTTGTGACACTAGCAGGACACTAATTAGCGTCGGGTCCAGGGGCGGAGCCCCAGAAGCTCAGGGTTTTAGGCATTAAATTACCGTCAGATGAGCATCCAGGGGCCCGCCTTAGCCCCTAGGTGGAATCAAGGGGGCAGAGCCCCCGGAAGCTCAGGGGTTGTAGGCATTCAATCCCGGTCAGATGAGCATATTTTTATACCCTATTATTTTGTGACACTGGCAGGTCAATATTCTTTCTTTCTATTTTTCTTTAATATACTTTTTCAAAAAAGTTGGGGGGCTCGAGAACCTCGAGCCCCGCAGTTCCGAGGGCCCTGACATGTAGGCCTCTAAATAAGCATATTTGTTGCTTGACTGTAAATTTAGGAATTGTTATTTTCCAACAAACGCATAAAAGAGTATAATTTACTAAAAACTGAGGAAAAAACTCGGAAATTTCTCGCCTGACTGTAAATTTAGGAATTTGTTATTTTCCAACAAACGCATAAAAGAGTATAATTTACTAAAAAGTGAGGAAAAAACTCGGAAATTTCTTGCCTGACTGTAAATTAAGGAATTTGTTATTTTCCAACAAACGCATACAAAAATATAATTTACTAAAAAAGTGAAGAAAAAACTCGGAAAATTGTGTCATTTCAGCAAGTTTCCCTTTCCCTTCTCTCTCTTTTAGGTTTGCTGTGGGGGGCAGGGCCTTTAGGCTCCCCCTCCCCCCGATCCACACGTGGTTGGCGGAATTAATCGCAACTGATCTCCCATTCTTTTCTTCTTAGCTCTCCTCTTTCCCTTTCCCTTCCTTCTCTCTTTTTGGGGGCGGGGGTAGAGGCAAGGGCCCCCTGATCCACAACTTGTTGGCGGGAAAATTGCAGCTGATATCCCCCTTCTTTTATTTTCTTCTTCCTCTTTTTTTCCTTCCCTTTATCTCCTCTTTTCCTTTTTTCTTTCCCTTTCCTTCCTCCTCTCTTATTTTTTTTGCTGGGAGGGGGATGGGGAGGCAAGGCCCTTTCGGCCCCCCCCCCCGATCTCCTTCTTTTCCCCCTTTCTTTTCTTCTTCCTTCTTTCCCTTCTTTTCCTTCTTTCTCTCTTTCTCTTTTTTTCTTTTTTTTGCTGGGGGCCAAGGCCCGCTCGGCCTCCCCCTGGATCCGCGCCTGGGGATGACACTATCGACCCGTGCCCATCCCCCGGGAAAAGAAGATAGGAAGTACTACATTTTCGAAATTTGTGTTGCAGAACCTGTCTACAGTGGCCACTTTCTCTGTTACCCTGATGTGTTCTAAATAGACAGGTTTGACTGTATATCAATGTATCAGAAAAGTGTAATAGTGCTCGAGGATTTTTGGAAATTTTCTTCATTCTTTATCCAATTTTGCCGTTTTATTTTTTTCGGTCAAGCACATTATTCCGTTTGAGTCCAAATCAAAATCAGCCCGAAACACTACACCGAAAAAACATGAAAAAGGAGAGAAAAGAAATACGAAATATCTCTCAACAACGGAAGTTGTAGATTAAAACACTGAATAATATCTAAGTACAATTTAATTTGTAATCAGTCTTGGCGGTGTTACCATAGCCTCATGGCACATAGTATGGAACGGTAAAAATGGTACACCTCGTAATTCTAAATTAAATTAATGTATCATCTAAGGCCTAACATTACTTCACGATTTTCCTATATTCTGTATTTTCTTTCCTATTCTCAATTACATTACCAAGATGCAAGGATAAGCATTCATATCCTGAATTTCTACAAGTATCTTGTTTATATTTGTTGATGGTCTTCCTATTACAAGCTTTGCTTTCAAGCTTTTCACCTCCTTCTATTTCTTGAAATATTCACTGTTACCATATATTGTAAAGGTGAGTGTCATTTCGATTCAATTGACTTTTTTGAGTTGAAACAGATAACAGAACACAACAATAAAGATCCCCCTATGTTTCTAGGTATAAATTGTGAAGTATGGAAGTGCCCTAAAGAAGACATGTGTCCCTCTTCATTGCTACCCGATGGCACGGTCATTAGAGGAACTGTCAAAGGTATGGTCTTCAACCAATCATCATCATCATTGACAACACCAGGTCATGAGATAATCATATGCGAGGCACCTCACTACGGTAAATATAATTTGTTAAGAACGATCAAATAATTAATTGATTAGGTTAATCCTTTTGGTGTTTTATTCATTACTTTCGATTTGTAATTGTTACAGTCACATTGTCACGTAAATCGCACCCATAAGCGCCAAGTACGGCCATCATTAGCGTCTTTTCGCACGGCGACGCGAGTGCTGACTACGGGGTATTTAAATGAGCTGTGACCGTCTCCGTACTCTGGCTACCGTCGCGATCTATTTGCAGTTTCGCAACTCTGAATACGCGGGAGTTTCTGCGCTTTCGTGACGTCAGAAAAGTCAGAGAAATTGAATGTTCATTATGTGTATTCAATCAGACGGCAAACATGGCAAAGATTACACCACACTTGGCATTATTTGGCATTTACGAAGCTTCGCATTCATAATTCAATCAATCTCCACTCCAGAAATACAATTTACTGATATTATTGGCTGCTTCCAAAATGTGGACTATAATTTAACAATACTTGTATATGTTACACTCTTTTCTTAAAATGGATTTAATAAGGAAAACGAGAGAAACACTTTAAAAGTGGGGCAGAAAGTTCACTGGTTCCATTCATCATGCATGTTGTATATGTACAGACCTAGTATAGGCAACACAATTCACAACGTACTGTGCAGGGTTCGCATGTGTAAGAATCATATCAGTTCATAAAGCACGTGAGGCAATGTTTATCTAATTTGCATGCGAGCCTCGCCGTCACAGTTAACAAGCGTTCTGATTGGCTGATCACGTCACCCCGTACTAGCTCGACTCCCGACGCTAATTCGGCTGAATACCGTCGTAGGTTTGCACGCTACGCGGAAATTTTCGCTCTGAGTGCGACCCCCCGCTAAGATTAGCGTTGTAGAAGGCCGCGTCGCCGGTTTCGAAAACAGCCTATTGTGTTGCGGGGAGGGACGTGGCTAATCCTTGAAGTTTACGAGATGTACGTGGTTGTTACGAGGTGTTTGTGGCCGTTACGGGGTGTAGGTGGACGTTATACAGGGCGTACGTGGCCGGTGCGAGGTGCCCGTGGCTCCTGAAATTGACGCACAGGGAGGTCATTAGGTGAAGAGCTACAACAGTCGATGCAGGACGTGACAAAATCCACAAGCTGCTTTGCCGCCTTTGGTGTGAGTTTACTTTCGAACGGCACGGAGATGCAAAGAGGCTGTGGCATGATATTTTCACATTGACTGACACTTGTGACTCCTTGGTTATGTTGGCGTCGAAGATAACTCCAAGATTCCGAACCTCCTTTTCTGAAGTGGTCGACGATGTCCCGATATGTAGGCTACGTTAGAGGTTACGAACTTGTCAATGACACATTTTCAACGCAACATCGCAAACTTGATTGTGTGCGTGTACCTTACTTTGTGTCCAATAAATACTTGGGTCTTCCGTTTGCCTTACCTTAACAACAACAACAACACATCTACAACAACAAAAACAATAATAATAATAATAATAATAATAATAATAATAATAATAATAATAAACTGTAATTCAGTAGCGCATACCGTTGAATATGCAGTCCCCATACGCTTTTACGAATTTATGTGTCACTCTTTCTCTCCCCCTCTATCTCTGTTTCTCCCATCTCTCTCTCTGCCCCTCTCCCTCTCTCCCCTTCTCTTACTCATGTCTTATTCGTAGGCTACAATCCTTGCTCAGCTAGCCCTTGTCTCAATGGAGGAACCTGCACGCCTTCTCTTGGCCATACTCCAGGGTACAGGTGCCAATGTGATCTTGGGTTCGATGGCACAGAATGCGGTAGGTATCCTAATGTTTAGTTTTATTCAGTGGTAAACTTGTGGCTTTAATAAGAGCTTGCAATTACAAAATAAAATTTGATCGCAATGAAAACACGACTTCAATATTGTGCTTATAATAACACAATGATAATGCTGTTCTTCCTGAGGACCCTGCGATTATTATTACTATCCAAGCTATTGCCAGGTACCCATTTACATCTGGGTGGAGAGTGGATTAATGTCTTGCCAAAGGACGTTAGTGCCGGGCTGGGATTAGAACCCTCTACCCTTGGATTGAGAGTTAAGTGAATGAACCACTATACCACAAATGTTCGTCTTAAATCTAGCGAGTTTTTATATAGAGTAGCAATATCCATAGAATTTGAATGCTATTCTAATAGATAATGCCGTTTTTCATTCCATGACCTCTCAGACGTCTCTTTGCAACTACTAATCATCAATCCGCAAAGGACTGGGATTTTGGTGGCCAATATAAGCGACTTTGTGTTCTCGAATTTCGTAGACTTCGGCAACTCCACCCGGATCGTAACCATGGTCTTTGATGACACAGCGGATACACTCTACTGGACGGATTTGGTTAAAGGAACTATGTCAAGACTGTACGAGCATGCGGAGTTGGACGTTAGGATGCATAAGATGGGATGGGCGAACTGGACGGTTATATCTGCTGATATTGTAGGTATGATACTTGAAAGATGCAACATAAGTTTTTTTTTCTTCAAATATTGTGTAATGTGTACAAACATAATTACGGTAGGTACAATACAAATCTGCCACCAAATCAGTATATTTTCTTTCATTATTGATATTAATTTGATATTGTAACTCTTTTGTTCTTCAAAAAAAAAAAAAACTGTAGATTTGCAGAATTTGTCTATATAGAAAACAAACGACCTGTTCGCGTATACCCGACACTGTATTTAGTCTTTACCTTACATAACATTGTATAAGAAGCTATACATGTGCACGTGTGTCAATATTCTGAATGTCGCAGAAAGCCGAAATTACTTCCAATTTTATTTCTCCCCATGCGAGAGCTTTTATAAGAGACACTGTCTACATGCTATTGGGAATGGTTGAATATAAACTAGGTGAGAAAGTTTACCTGGGAAAGCCCTGTCGGGTTTTGTTTATACCTTGATCCTTTGCGGACTTGACTAGTGGAAGCGCGTCTCGGCAAAATACATGTGCTGTCCCATTGTCATGATTGTGACAGATCCTTTTTAAAGCGGGTTTGTAATGCCTTTTTGAAGAAGCTATGTAAATGAGGAATACAATGACCCGAAAGAACTATCGACCCGTTGTTAACTTCAAGTGTACAAGTGCTTGTCGAGGCCACCATGCAACGGTGACTGCACTAGTAAGAGTATTGGGTGATCTCCTCGTCTTTGACAGAGGATATGAAGCTATTCTAACCATGCTTCACTACTGGGCAGCATTTCAGAAGATAGACCAAGTGAGACTCAGTTACACCTCACAAAACCCATATGCCACTCGGAGACTTACTTTGAAAGGGATGATGTCCTACCTTAAGGGTCGCGAGAGGAGGATACCTATCAACGGACTTGCTCTTGATTCTTTGCTCTCACATGTGGTATCCCTCAAGAGCCTGACATAGGCCCACTGGTATTAATCTCATACAGAGTTCCACTGAATGTTGTTATTACGGCTCATCAAGAAATCGATGTGCAGTTTAAGCCAGTGAGCGTATGGATTCCTTTGACAAACTACTGAACCGTCTAGTTCATGTTTAACGCTGGTCATCCAGCAATCTGCTGATACTCAACGGATCCGATACTAAAATCCTTCAACTCACTTCTAAGTTTAGGAAAACCACGCCCCCTCTCTCCGTTGAATGTTGTATATGGCTGTATTTGTCTTTGTAGTGCAATAAGACGTGTGTATGCGTGTCGGGGGGGGGGGGCGATGGGGAAAAGATACCCAAGTGGCACATGCAGGGGGCAAAAAGAAAACAGGAAAACAAAACAAATTATATTTATTTATTTACACATATGGGCAGAACACCCTTGTCAGCACAGCTGTTTTTCATAGGGGTCCAATTAAAATACAAAGCATGTATTTACAAAAGAAACAAGACAAAACATCAAATACACATAAATAAATAACAATACATTGCACATACAAATTTAATGAAATGTAACATTAAATCAAATAGACAATAAGTATATTCACACCCCACCCACCCACCTAGAAATTATACATAGCAGGGCCCTACCCAATTCCAGTACATTGTCTTAAAAATGCATCACATTCAACAAAGTATCATTCTGAATTGAGTTTAATCTTTTTTTTAAATATTTCAATTGATGAACTTAATTTAATATCATCAGATAGACTATTCCATAATTTTCCACATCTAAACTACTAAAGGTAATTTGCCTTTTGCCGTAATTTGTTTTAGGTCTATTTATCATAAGCTGTTCACCTGTTCTTGTTTCATATCTTGACACACGTCTCTTAAAAATATTACTGATATGAATATCGTTTCCTGTCTAATAAATTCGGGGCTGATTGTCTGGATAAATCTTTTCCAAATAAAATAGAATTTGAAAATTGAAGATTTTTTTTTTTAATGAGAATGGTTGTTCAGAATTTTATTTCTTGTGTCTGCTCATCACTGATTATCATGATTATTGTTTGTGCTCTTAAGATTTTCAGTTTTTAAATCTGTTAAGCTTTTATCCTTCGTCTTGTCTGTCTCGTTAATAACAGTGTCAAGACTGCACGAGTGTTTGGCTTTGGACGTCAAGAAACAGCAACTTCACTGGATGATATTCCGAGGTGGACATAGGCAACGAGCAGTACGACAAGAAGGAGCCGTTTCCGATCCTGTAAAATTATCGGTCCCGATGAGCGAAAGCTGTGTCATTGATCAGCGACGAAGGTGACATTTAATCTTGCCAGAAACCTCACTTTCTTTACGCTCTTCCCTGTTCTTTTTTTTCTGTTGATGTATCGTCTCTCTTCTTTAGCAGTGTCTAGAATCGTTTCCAAATTGTAAATTTTAACTGTAAGCCATTCCAACCTTCAACTTATCAACGTTAGAAACGTAGCCCGACGTAGCCGTTCTCTGTCCTAGCTCCCTTCATTTTACACCCAACAACCGCGTGTTAAGTAGTGGCTACACGTAATATCAATAACCGCAGTTCTAATTTATGGTTACAGTAATTTTATCACACACTGTTTGATCATGTTCATGGGATATTTGGCAGCACCATCGTTCTTTATTTTGATTTTAATGAGCATACATGATTTGATCAATTGTCAGTACTTGCACATTTACAAGAAATTATCTATACCACAGTTTTTGGTGAATAAAGCCCCTCTTCCTCTTCCACTTCCTCCTTCTGTCAAATGCAGATGTAGAAGGCTAACTGTGCTTGTAGTACACGAACACCGCAAACACTCCATTATCGCATGAGATAGATTCTCATGACGATAATAATTGCTACGCTGTTTACAAAGTCACAAGTGTTCTACATAATAGTTTCGAATCCTTCTTCCCTCTGCAGGTATCTCTACACTCTCCGTCGAAATAATGGGATTCAACGAACCCATCTTGACGAGGGACATACAACAGAGCTATCAGGCCCAGTAGACGGAAAATTGTTTAAGGGATTGACCATAGATGAAGAAGGTGGTTAATTGTTTATTGTAGTAAATCGATTAGGTTTGAGATGGATGGGTTTGGAAGGTCCCACTCCTTTCCCAAGTTTTTTCCAACTCCCATTATTAGGTTAATTAGATAATCAACATAATCTTGTACACATCTTACGAGGAACTGCATACGCAAACTTCAATGTCAAATTACATGAAGACAAATATGGATGGACAATTGTAGATCACAGGTGGTTGGGATTATAACAGAAGTCTTAGATTGGTGGTCACTATAGCTTAAATCGCTTAGTTAGTCCGATTTATTATTTTTCAATCTACACATTATTTTAAAGTCTCCTCTTTTAGTTTTGTACGACACTAACAAGTTATCAATGAATCATGCATGACCATTTTAAAACAGTCTGAATTGGAACTGTAAGAATGATCAAAAATAATCTGAGGGCTTAATGCGGGGGGGGGGGCTGCATACCTTCATCCCCAGCCCAAGGGAAGTTCTAAGAAAATCACCATCTGGCCCACCAGATTTTGACAAGACTTTGACAAAATCAGCCCCAGTGCAATTATAATACCCTATTGTGTTTCCCATCAAAATCTTGTTCGGATTACGAAATGCGTCAATGTAACGGTCACTCATGTCATGAGGCGCTGAACAAGGTTTTTGAAATTGACCTGGGTGAAACTTTTGAAATCTTTACTAACGTGTTTTTCGTGTATTTTAAGGAGGAAATAGCATTTTTACATAATCTCTTTATAGACATCGGGCGGGTGGCATCAGAGTCATTTGCAGATGCCTGCATTAAAAACATGTCTGGACTTTGAGGTTAAACATGACTATGGCATCATTAAAACGGCCATATTTTGTTTTAATCGATGCAGAATCTGTTCACGAAATGAAAGATATTTCACGCATCGCTTTTTTCACCAATATGGATAAAACAGACTGAAGGAATGTCTTTTCCAAGGATGTTATAGCTGGTGGTCGATCGTTCCGAATCAGGGGGATTTTCGTTTAGGGCAAATGAGATTATATATTTTAAAGTATGTTCATTTAATGTTATTTGGCTTTTTTTTCTTGTTAAAGGAGAAAGATTGTTTTGGACGCAATCCTTTCTTACCCAAATTGCATGGTTTGATCTAAAGAAAATACAAGGTCCATTCACACTCATCAACCTCGAAAGCACGGATATGAGGCTGGGGAGTATTCTCTTCGTGCCCTCTGGATGGCTTATATGGCTAAACATGTCGGAAGATCAAGTCTGCATCACACGGGCTGAAGTCGATGCTGAAAAGTTTTGTTCCTCTACCAGTGTTGATGGTTTACCCAATGGTTTAAACCATGATGCATCTGGTTTACCAGGTCACCATAACAAAGCATTAGCTCTCCGACGGATATAAGATGGATTTATTTTTTCTTTAATTATATTTGAATGGAAATCCAACCTTAACAGACGTCTACTCTAAAAGAAGGCAGAACAATTACATAAGCAGACTGGTTAAGATTTGAATTTAATCGGATAAACAACAAAAAATGTGAATTTTTAAAAGTTGCAATCATTATACGTATGGGCACTTTGGCTGAATCGGTAATGTCACTGTGACAAAGTGCCGGACAACTTTCCCATTCGTTTCAACACACAAAATAATTAAAGTATCAATTTGTCAAAATGTATTAATTGAGAGGGTCTTTTTTTGCAAAGGGCCTTGTTAATAAAAAAAGTTGATATACATGTATATAAATGAAACTTTTGAATGTTTGTTAGAAAATAAATACAAAACACACACACACAGACACCCACACACGCACACGCATAGTACTTAAATCGCACATATTTATAGGACACACACACAACACACATACACGCACACACAAGAGCTATTAGTAATAAATTAGTATAGGAATAATCACTCTTTTTAAAAAGAGAGGTAGCTAATTCAGCACTGTTGTCTTTAAAGCACCATTTTTAATATGGTGTAGATACCATCACATTCTAAATTTATATTTTATTAAATTAAGGCTCGTTCAGATATGACTCAGTAACCGCAGCCATTTTTTACAAAATAGATGAAAGAATGGCAACTCCTTGCAGCAATGGTCCTGCGCGTATTAAGTGAGCTCTGTGTAATATAAGATACAGATATATAATGCGTATTACATTTTATGTCTTCATAAAAAAGAAAACATCGGTTTTGCCGCGTCATATCTGAACTAGGCCTTATCAGGATTCAACGCAAAGGTCGGGATGGTCATTTCAAGACAAAAATACGTTATGAACGCAAGCAAAGATTGTTATGTTGGTTATTGTAGATAAGGCCTATATTGTATCTAGTCGGGTAAATTATTGGAAAAAACTACCCCAACCCCCAAAAATTGGATCAAAAGGTTTTCCGACGGTCACCGCCATTGTTTGAAATCAGAACAAAACATACTAAAAATCGTAGATAATCGGACCACCGGAAATTGGTTATTTCCAAAATGGCATCCAAGATGGCCGACAGTACCTTAACATAGCCATAAATCATTATCATTATATTCATTTATACCACTTGCAATGGGTTATGGCCACCAGGAAACCTGGAATCCGAGACGGTGTCCAAAATGGACGCCAGTCTCCTACAAATGACCGGAAGTGAGTTATTTTGTACAGTAAAGTTGTAATTTGCAATATTAAAATTATGTTTCAGAGGCAAGGATATTCACTGGCATGCTTTACATTATCTAAGGTTAATCCCTCATCCTCTTTAGCATGGCAATGGTTAAGTATAATGGAGATGACGATAGTCGAGAAGCTAACATGATATTCACAGAGTGGTTTAATCACTTGACTGGAAATGAAAAGATCGTTGGTTCGAGCTTCGGCATGATGGCACTTTCGTCCTTGAGCAAGACGTTTTCTCTACACAGCTCCTCCCCATCCAGGTGTTAAATGGGTACCCGATAGGATGCGAATGTCATTGTGGTTGGATTAGCATGTGCGCACTCGTAAAAAGGCGACTGGCTGGAATGCTCCCCAGTGAGTTGAGAATTTTAACTGTAATGTACGGAATAGTGACTGAATCCAGTGACCGGGGTAATAATAATACTGTAAGCGGTTTGGTCGGTTGTAACAGGTAAAGATGTTTATAGAATAAACAGTCATTACTATTGTTAATTTTGTTATTGTTAATATTTATATTTCTATTCTTATCGTTATCATTATTATTATTAAAATCAATATCCTCATTATAACTATTATTATCATTATCATTATTATTATTGTTTTTTTAGTTGGGGAAGAATGACTTAATTAACGGTGGCATATGCCCGTTGTACCCGCACCCCCCTCCCTCGCCACTCCACCTTGACCATCATTTAAGATTTTTAAAAATTCCGATAAACTGAAAACCCAATGTTGACGTTTAGTAACGTTTCGCAATGCCATTCATATCATTGTTTTTTTTTTTTGGGGAATCAATACGGAGTGTCTGTTGAAAAATAAGATATATCAATTAATTTAAGCTGACCATGTAACTAAAGAAAATGAACAAATCGCTCATTCTGCCAACTATGCAGGCCAAAGCCCTTTCTCTAATATGAATACGATACTGAATAAATAGACACTGCAATGTTGTGGGCGTTGTGGCGTGCGCCTATAATCCAGTTAACAATGGAAGTTACAAACTGATTCAGCCGAGGATGCAGGTTGAAACTGAGTAACGTCTTTCGGATGGTGACGTTAAAAGGTCGGTCCCCAGACGTAAATAATCATATCTGAGTGATACCCGTCTGTAAAAAAAAACAATTACACACACACACATTTCACCCGTGGGCATTGGTTTCTGACCAATTTATTGTTGACAACCAGTGGCTTAAATGGATGAAAGTCGTGAAGACGAAATGTCTCAAGTTGAAACATGAACATTTTGTATATATAGCGCTGCCTTTCCCTTAGTTTCTCCCCATATCGGTTTCAACCTGTCTCCCAACCCCTCCCTCCCTCTCTCCATCTCTTTCTCTGTCTCTCTCACTTTATAAAATGTTTATGTGGACAAAAATGTAACTTTGTAAGAAATTAAATTGCACTGTTATTTTTTTATGAGATAGAAGAATTAAAAAAAAACTCATTACCCCCCCCCCCAAAAAAAAGAAAAGAAATAATAATAATAATAATGATTATAATAATAATAATAATAATACAGTGTACAGTGTATTAACATCATGATTTTTGTTCATGTATTTATGTATTTATTTATGTATTTTATAATATTTATGTATTTATATATTTATTCATTCATTTATCCATTAACAAAATATTCAGTATTAATTCTGTATTCATTCATTCATTGAATCACTCTTTTTTCTCAATTACCCGATTATTCGGTTATTGACTGTTTGTCTATCTGTGTGCTTGTTTTTTTTTAATTTCTTTCTGTTTATTCACAAACTATATACTTCAAATACTATGTAATGAATTTACTTGGTCAAAATAATATTTATTATTTGTACATACCCTGGTTACGGGTGACATGAAAATAAATGTCATTGCCATTGTTGTCATTGTTATTGTCATTCCGATGGGTGGGTACTTCGGACACTCATAATATAAGAACCGTACCTTTACTTTGACGACCACTCGCCAAACGAATACGTCCTCGGTTCAAGAACCCTGTAAATATGTTCAAATTTGAGGGGTACGAGCTCTATTTGTCGGGAATATGTACATGTACATGTAAGTCCTCGATTATGCGGTTAAATTTCCAGATCGACATCGGTATGTATCTCCTCGAATATGTAATAAGCTGGCGATGTGTATTATGTGTTTTTGCGCCACTTCGAATGCCGCCCGTGGTATGTGCCCCCTTATCCCCAGATACGCCACTAATAAAACCACTGGGCCTACTACCTTCCTGATCACTGCTGATGAAAGTTTTTTTTACGTATTCAGAAAGAGTGATGATGCGGTATAAAAGGCCTAATTTCTCAAATACTGTTAAATTATTTGTACAAACTCTGAATTCTTATCAAAAATATAGCAGACTTTTTGATTTTTTTCTCCTAATATTCTTTTCTATTCAGTTAAAAGTGTGAGCTCCATCGATATTACTCCTCATCTATATAAATGTGTATTTCACTTTCCCCTTTTTGTTCTTCTTTTTTAACGTAAACGATGGAAAAGACCCATAAAAAGGTGCTCAGTTTATTACGTTGGTGTAGTTTTCCATGTAAAAGGGCAAGGAATTATAATCCTTATATTAAAGTGCAAACATGAGACTAAAATGAAAGTTGGTAATCCTATTTCCTCTTAATCTTGCTATTGAAATTCTGACGAAAAATAAAACACGTTTTTTCCATCGAAAAGGTATATGTCTTTTCAAGATGTTGGTTGATATCAAACGTATATGTACATATATCTGTTGATGGCCTTGGCAGACATTCTTGACAGCGTCCTAATTTTATTCCATGTATATCTCTTTCAATGCCAAGAGCATTTTTAAACACCCATATATTTGATTTTACATTTACAATGTTTAACTGTATTTCATATTGTATTATGATAATGGTAAATAATATTCTATGATACTTAAATTTCAATCAAAAGGGCCTCAAATTGTGGACAAATATTCATTTCATAATTGACAACTGACGAGAACGGGCACGTTTGTCTTGCTGAGCTTAATTGTTTATCTGTGACAAATGGGAGTACCGTGGTATATGTGTGATGATTTAAAAATTATAGATCAAATACAGTTGATACGTATTCGTGACATTTGTCTTCTTTGCGAATAATTTTAAATCGAAGAACGGAATAAACACCTGGGGGGTGTTTCACAAAGATCCTAAGTTGAACTTATCTCTAAGTTGGACTTAAAAATTATGGAAAGCCGTTAGCGTCTATACAAATATTTTTTAAAAGTTATTTTAAAAGGCATAACATGTTGATTCAAATTATTCATATTTTCAATCATCAAGAAGATTTCATGTTGTTGATGTGGAATTTATAAAAAGTCTAAAATACTTGAATTTTCGCTTTTGAATATACTTTATTTTAAGGCTACACATGGCTCTCCATAATTTTTAAGTCCAACTTAGAGTTAAGTTTGACTTAGGATCTTTGTGAAACACCCCCCATGTTTCCTTTTTTTAAAGCTTCCATGTACACTTCGACCAAGGCCAGCATGAAAGGATTTGCTCTTTGTCTCCTTTTGGTGAAAATACCGATCTTTTCCAGGCTAAAGTGGTATCACAGCTTAATGGAGAGAATGTCCATTGTTGAAGAAAGCATTAATTATTATAGGCTTCAACAATCCAAGCTACACATATGATGCTATCAGTGAAGTTATAAGGCCATTAGACCGTGATTTTTCTTGTTCATTCGCTTTTTTTTCGCATTGGAAATAAAACCTTGACTTTCGCAAGGACACGTCTATAGAGGCTTAATGGTAACATCGCACTAATCCAGATGCTCTTATTGCTTACGGGCCATCAACCGAAAAAAGGTCGACAAATGAATAGAGAAGTGCTCCGAAATTACATCACCTTTAAAGGGTTAGCCTACCATGGAATGTCTTATTTCGGAATAACTTTGACCAGTGGTGTATGAACAGGTGCAAGTGCCCCTATAAGAGAATGGCGTGGAAAAAAGACGGAGAGAGGAAGCGAGAAAGGGAACGGGAACGAGAAAGAGAGAAGGAAAGAGAGAGAGAGAGAGAGAGGAGGGAGAGAGAGGGGGATGTAGAGAGAAAGAGAGATAGAGAGAGGGGAGGAGGATAGAGAGTGACAGACAGATAGACAGACACAGAGAGAGGAAGAGAGTGATGGGGGGGGGGGAGACGAGAAAACATGAAAAAGCAGATGACACGACATATTCTCCCAAATGCTTCCATGAGGCTCATTCTATGGCATTGTTTCTAACTTTTCATGAACTCATAATATTATGGGAAATGACGTCAGTGCCCCTATAAATGGCTAAACCCGTCCTACGCCCACTCTTCATGGCTACAGAAGGTCAAAATACTCGCCAGTTTCGACCGATTTTCTTCATCTGTTCTTTTTATTTCTTTCTGGCTCATTCTTTCCTTTACTCTATGGCTCTCAACTCTCCCCTTTCTCTATTTTGTAATTCATTCTATTCTCGTCACGACACTCATCAATGTCACTGGTAATGAGTCTAACCACAGACAGAAGCAAACATGTTTGATTTTAAAAGCCATCAAGTTTAACCATTAAATAATGCATAATGTTACACATAAAGTTGACGAATACGATTATTATCCCAATCAGTATGCTTCTCTCGTGTCTTTTTTTTTAGATTGTAATATTGATCATGACAAGTCTACCCATGAAGACAAGTACAATTTATTGAAAGCAAATGATGTGTGACATGTGATAATACATTTGTTATCTACTATTCGGATGACTTGAACAAAACAAAAGATATATAAATGTACAATGACAATGTCAAAATAACATAGAGTGATATAAACATGACATGAATTGAAATACATGTTCTGCAGCGATATACATTATAAAAAACAAATAGTTATACGTAAATTCTGTGTCAAGAGTAAAACAATAAATAACTATTTACAACGAGTTTGTGATCGATGGTAAACTAGAGTCAGAAAAAGCACATGATTGTGCTAGTCGAGCCTGACTCTCGTTATATCTAAATCCTAAAATGAAGTGAAAGAAGAATACATGATGGGTTTCCAAATCCTATAAATAAGATTTGTGTACAATATTACAATCCACACAACCAGACTGGTTGCTATATATATATATATATATATATATATATGTTTCATCTATATAATTACAAAGTTATAATTCGTGGTTTTCACCTATGAGTAATTTTGTGAGCTTTTTACGAAAGGAGGTTCTTGATCTCTCCATTCTTAGATCAGTAGGAAGCATATTCCAAAAATTACTTCCAACAACCGAAACAGAAAATTTTCCTTGGTCCGTTTTGAATAAAGGAATACGTAATTGTCGACCCGATTTTTGTCTTGTGGAATATTCATGTTGTATCATACTGCAATGTTTTAAGGAATGAGGTAATCGTTCATTTATCAAATCTAACACAAAATTACAAATAGATAATTTATGCAATTTAAAAAAACATTCAGCAATTGGAGGTCATGAAACAGTGCATTAGTATGGGTACGATGTGGCTTGAAAGTTATAGCACGTACAGCCATTTTTTGAGTGTAAAATATACAATTCAATTGTGATTTATAAGTACTACCCAAACCTCGATACCATATGTAATATGTGGCTGTATTAGAGCTTTATACAACAATTTCAATATATATTTAGGGACAAAGTGCCGTAATTTAAAGAGGATACCGACGTTTCTCCGTATACAGTCATTAACAGATTTGATATGTGAATTCCATGTCAAATGTCTGTCAATGGTAATGCCAACAAATGTCGCTTCCTCCACTTCTCTTAATTCTGCCCCAGATATTTTCAATCTCCCTCTAAGCACGGCCTTTCTTCTACGACTACTAAAGAACATGAAATTGGTTTTTGACGCATTGATAGTAAGCTTATTTGCAGTGCACCAATTTTGTATTGATTTTAAATTTTGATTTACTTCACACTCATCTACACTTTTGGGAAAAGTATGACAAATATTAGAATCATCTGCAAAAAGTCTGAAATTGAAATAATTTGTCACAGTTGGCAAGCCATTTATATAGATTAAAAACAGAGTTGGTCCTAAGACAGAACCTTGTGGTACACATTTGATATCCTAGTATCTACTTTCTAATGATGACTCTTTGTATTTCACAAACTGCATTCTGTCACTAAGATAGCTTTCGAGCCATTTCAGTGCATGTCCCCGGATGCTATAATGGGATAGCTTTTTAAATAATATGTTGTGGTTTATTGTGTTAAAAGCCTTTTGAGAGTCAAGAAACACACCAAGCGTAACACATCCTTCGTCTATTCTTTTCAAAACCATATTCATAAGATTAATTATTGATAATTTAGTACTATATTTCTTTCTAAATCCGCGCTGATGGTGATATAAAATGTCATGCGTTTCTAGGAAACTGGTCAAGCGAACATTAATTTTTTTTCTTAAACTTTACCAAAAATTGGTGGGACAGAAATGGGTCTATAATTCCCCGTTTCATGTTTATAACCTTTCTTAAAAAGTGCCAGTGGAGTGACTTTAGCAATTTTCATTTGATCAGGAAAATTTTCTGTTTCCAATGAAAGATTGAAGATATGTGTTAATGGTTCAGCCAAAATAAATGCACCATCCTTAATCAGGCGCACTGGAATGTTGTTGTAATCACAAGCTTTCTTCCCGTCAAGAGCCAACATGTGGTCATGAACTTCCTTCATTGTGACCGGTTTCCAAAACAGGGATTGCTCAACACTATTATTCAAATAATCCACAGCTACAGAAGTCCAGATTTGGATGTGAATTTGAGCATCAAATTCTCAGTTTCCAGTCATCTGTTGATTTGTGAATTCTCTCTAAGCAGTGCATTAACACTAGACAAAGGCCTCACATATCCATACATGGAGCAAACAGTGAAAGGTTTTAAAAATAAAAAATCCAGTATTTTACAGGACACAAAATAACACATCTTCTCCAGTTTCGTTTATGTTTCGTAATAATACATGTTAACGCCAAAGCGTTAAAGGGAGTGTAGCATGACGAGACTATGTGTCTTTCCCGTGGACCTACTCGGGGCCAATCGGGTATAATACGACTACGGACGATGCGACCGCAGCATTCACGTGCGTGCAACATACGCGAAACCGAAGCGTGAGGAGAACTTCGGTCTGTTTCGCGCAAGCTAGCGCGCGCTGACCAAGTAGAGATTAAGTTGCTGACTACCGTTAATCAAGTCCATTCGTTTACGTGCAGTTGTCCAAAAAAGACGTAGATGGCGTTAACCAGTATTTGCCATGCTACACTCCCTTTAATATGATTTACAGTTGTAACTGACCTATTTGTAGTCTAGTTTTCCCCACGATATCGGCGGAAGATTTCAAAAGAAAATAACTAGCGCGTAAATTACTAGCGGCCGAGTGTATCATCAAGCGTGTAAATTACAACGCTTGCATGATGTGCGCGCTGAGCGTGGGGACGGAGTTTCATAAATGATTGTGGATTGGTAAGTAGTATAGAGATATCGACTGCTTTGAGATTTCGAAACCTGGCTGTTTTATAGGCTCAAGAGAACGTGCACATCCGGCCATAAACCCGAGGCGCGCCTGGGTGGGCGGCGCGCCGAGGGGTCCTCGAGAGCCAACAGCCAGACCTCGAATATTTAAGCAGTCGATAGGTCTTTTATATGCCGAATTGAAACAGAAATCTACCAAGAATTCTTACCTTATCCTGAGAAACTGTCTGTTAATCTTCGCTGGAAAAATGACTGAAAGTTTCAAATATTTGGGAATCGCAGACAAAAAGCACAAAGACAAAGATAATTTTAACACGTTAACCAATGGGGATCGCAGTATGAGGGCACTTTTCAAAAGACCATTGACTGGTAGGCGGGTACAAGGGCACTTTTTAAAAGACTATTGACTGGTTGGCGGGGCATGGCTTAAATCAGGACTCCAATTTCGACCAATCAGATGGCTAGATTTCTAAAGTGAGGTATATAATGGACGTTAACATTTCCCACCACCACCCCAACCCCCACCAGGTGATGCAAATTCGAGGGGGGTTCAGTCACCCTAAACAATAAGTCAATGATAATATGTAAAAGCAGAATGGTTATATGCACATATCGGTGACAAGTTGGGTACGTGTCGTCGTTATTATGTTTATTGGTTTGTTGTTTGTCTCAGAGTCTCAGACGGACTATAGGTCGTTGTCGAAGCTTCGCTTAGCAGTATTTAAGGGGCTTAATTCCTACCATTTTCCCCGTTAATGAATACGGTTTAGGCAGGTTTTCACCCTTACCTGGGACTTGGGAGCACTGATCTCTAAATTTGGGAGTAGAGACCAGTGCTCGGTGGTAGGTTAATGCAATAATACTAGGGATATGTATAATGGGTTTAGACATTCGTTACGGCAACTGCGGAAAAAAGGTATTTTTACGCCTCTGCGCAGTTTTGTACAATTACAAGGTAGGCCTATGTGCTCCCTGAACATTTTAAAGTTAAGAAGAGAAGTTTTGGGGATGCCTTATATTGTTACCATTGATTAAAGTGAGTAAATTGGTATATCCCTTGTGATGCACATGGATGGTAATTGTTATGAGGCCTCGGCACTTAGCTTCAGCGATTGTTGGCTTTAGCAGCTCGCCCGATCGCCCTGTGTACCTTAGTCCAGAATCTGCCCGGTTCTTTATATTCATTACACACTCGATTCAAGCCGCCGAAGATGGCGTTATTAACAAACTCAAAATTATGCTCACCAGCCCAGCCTGAGAATATGCCCGGTTCTTTATATTCACTACACACTTGATTCAAGCCCCCGAAGATGGCGTTATCAACAAACTCATAATCATGCTCACCAGCCCAGCCTAATTTTATGATCACGCCATCATCGGCTGGTAGCAAGTAAGAAGGGGGAGGTAGCGTCGGTGTGGTGGAGATCAAAATTAAATAGGCCAGCTAGGGTCTGGACTATGCGTACCTCACAATTGTGAGGCTAGACAGGGTGGAACATGTCGAGGGGGCTGCTGGAATAGGGATGCCCATGAGGCCTGATGGTGTGCCAGGGATGGTATTTGTGTTTAGTTACTCGCCGAGCTGTATGCCGGGGGTTTGGGTCAGTCAGCTTTCCACTCGGCGGTTATATGCAGGGAGCAGAAAATTGATCATGGACGGCGTTGACTCGTGGCTGGGGATTACTGACTGGAGGCATTTCCGGCGGTCGGGCTTTAACGCCGGTGGTCCGGTTATAGCTAAGCTAGGTGCCGAAAATTGGTAAAATATTAAATCTACAATCAAACAGCAAATAATGTGTGTTGTTGTCTGTCAGGTGCGAGTGTAATACATGTAGCATATTATATACAAGTGATAAAGTTATATTATATACAAGTGATAAAGTTGTATACGTTGTTTAAAGTTAGTGATATTTTCTGATTAACATATTACCGGAGCAGCCCTTAAACTTAAGTAATGCTATCATCTATATGTTAAACTCTTATCCTGCCATAATGAATACAGCTTATGCCACAGGGCTAATCCCCATTGTGCCAAGCCTCAAATCCGCCCTGTGCCAAGTTAATTTTGAGATAATCGGATTAGCGCGATGGTACTATCAATAGCGCGTGCGAAGCACTAGGCACAGTACAACGAGCATGAACAATAACTGCTATTACGAATGCGAGCAATCATGCATAAAGCACCGAAGCGATGGGTCGCTCGCGTGAATTAAGCAGCCAACCGATAGCGCGCTCGCGTGTACAAAGCACTATAACGGTAGCGTGCATGCGGCCTTATGGCAGAATATGAGTTAAAGGCAGGGTATTTTACCGACATTGATACTACTGCTGGAATGTATTTTCAATTGTGCCATCTTTCGATGAAGGCTTACTTAGAGCGATTTTCGGTGCCTGTATCAAAATATCATCACGCGCGCGTCATCAATTGGTGATATATACTGTGAGACACGGTTGTCGACATAATGGGACATTTAGCAGCAGATGGCAGTATCTATCTATCTATCTATCTATCAGGCTATAGTTCATCCAGACGTTGGACAAAGCCCTCCTCATAACATTTCCATTCTCTTCTGTCTCTAGCTGTCCTAGTCCAAGTGGCCGTTCCCATGTATGATGTTAGGTCATCTCTCCATCTTCTCTTCTGCCTTCCTCTTCTTCTCTTTCCCGTCCTTGGTTGCCATTCTGTTAAACGATTTGTCCATCTATTGTCCTGAAGTCTTGCTACATGCCCAGCCCATCTCCACTTTGATTCTCTGACTTTCTACATGATGTCTTTGACCTTTGTTTTCTGGTGTATGACTTTGTGATTGATTTTGTCTCGCAGAGATAAATGCGACATCTTTCTCTCCATGGCTCGTTGAGTAGTCACAAGCTTCTGTTCTAGATCCTTTGTCAATGGCCATGTTTCTGATCCATATGTCATAGTTGTTAGAATGCATTGGTTGAACATTCTTCTTTTTAGTGACATGGGTATGTTTTTATCGGTCAACATGTCTTTGTATCTTCCAAAGTTCATCCAGCCTGCTTTTACTCTCATCATAACTTCTTCTTTTGTGGTGTCTTCCATTTTCAAAGTTTGTCCCAGATATTTGTAATCGCTCACCCTCTCTAACGTTCGATCTTCTATCTCGATGTTTTCATCTGTGTCATAGTTTGTCATATATTTAGTTTTATCTTTGTGCATAGTTAAGCCAATAAGTTTGCTCTCCCTGTTGAGACCTGTCAGCTGGTCTTCCAAGTCTTTGATTGATGTTGAGATCAAGGCCACATCATCAGCAAATCTGAGATCAGTAAGTGTTTCTCCATCAATGTTAACTCCTCCCTTTAAATGCGACTTTTTAAATACTTCCTCTATAGTGGCTGTAAATATCTTTGGAGATAATGTGTCTCCCTGTCGTACTCCCTCTGAATCTTGACCTCCCTTGATACATCATTATCAATGTGAATTCTGGCTACTGCGTTGGTGTAAATATCTTCCAGGATGCTCACATACCCTTCTTCAATGTTAATCTTTCGTAGGGCATCAAACATGTCTGTGTGTTCGATGGAATCGAACGCCTTCTGGTAGTCCACAAATCCGAGGCATAGGTGAAGTTGGTACTCATTTGCCTTCTCAATGAGTTGATTTATAGCTTGTAGGTGGTCTGTTGTTGAGAATCCAGCTCTAAACCCTGCTTGTTCTCTGGGTTGATTTGTGTCCAATATATCTTTGATTCTATTTTGGATTACTTTGGTGAAGATCTTGTACAGATGAGATAGAAGGCTGATTGGGCGATAGTTTTTTACATCAGCTTTGTCACCTTTCTTGTATAAAAGAATTATTTTTGCCTCTTTCCAAGTGGTTGGAATCTGTTGCTTTTCCAATATCTGGTTGAATAATTTCAGTAACTGTGTAATTGTCTCCTCCCTCCTTGTTTAATAATATCACTTGTTATTTCGTCATTTCCCGGTGCTTTGTTGTCCTTCATACTGTTTACAGCTTCCTCAACTTCTCTTTGCAGTATTGGCGGTATGTTTGAGTTTCTGGATGAGATATCTTTATGATCCTTCTGTTGTTTTTTCGTTGAACCATAAAGTTCCTGGTAGAAATCAGCGCATATTTCTAGTAGCTCCGATCTCTTAGAAGTTATATTTCCATCCTTTTGCTTCAATTTGCTCATTCTTGACTTTTTGCATTCCATCTTTTGAATTGTTTTTGGTCCCCTTCCGCTTTCTAGAGTCTCTAAAATGAGTTTATAAGTTTTCTTCTTTTCCTTTGGCGTCGTTTCTTTTCACCAATTTCACTATTTCTGCATACTCCACTTTTTCTGTTGTTGTCTTTGATTCTTTCAATCGTATTTCCTTTCTTCTTTGATCTAGTTCTTCTATTTCTTTGTCCTCTTCCGATCTTACTATCTTTCTTTTCTCAGTTGGGGCTACAGATTTGGCTTCTTCTAGTATTGCTGATGTCACCATATCGCATCGCTCCTCAATGTCCATATCCTCCAACTTTAATCCATTAAAGCGGTTGTGAAGCTTTAGTTGGAATTCTTCTTTCTTTTCCTTCAGCTTCATGATGTTAATCCGTGTCTTCCTTTTATTTTGAATGAATCTAAGCCTGGCTAGTTTCTTGTTGATGCTTATATTGACTCTGACCATTCTGTGATCACTTGCAATGTCTACATTGGTGATGACTTCACAGTTCTTGACTATCCCTCGCTGGTTACTAAGTATGAAATCTATCTGGTTTTTAGTAACTCCATTTGGACTCTCCCAGGTCCAGTAACGACTCTTGTGTTTCTTAAAGTATGTATTGGTCACTTTAAGTTTATGTTCCATTGCAAATTCTATCATACTTTCACCTCTCCTGTTTCTTTCTCCGTAACTAAATGATCCCATGATATTTTCTTCCCTTTTTCACATTGTCCAATTTTTGCATTGAAGTCACCCATAAGAACTGTGTAGGCACCCGAATTGTCTATAATGGCCTTATTGATATCTTCATAGAAGTCCTCCACTATTATATCATCATAATCACTTGTGGGTGCATAAACTTGTATGATGCACATTTCATCCTTTCCCGTCAATTGTATTTTCATGGCAGCTACCCTGTTTGAATAGCTTTTAACTTCTTTCACATAGTCCTTAAATTTGGTATGGATTAGAAATCCAATTCCTTTTGCATTTTTGTCATCCTCTGTTTTTCCCCTATCGTAGAGCCATGTGCCTCCTTTAAGTTCTGTCAATCCTTCTCCTTGTCTCTTCGTTTCAGCAAGCCCAATGACGTCCCATTTGAATCCCTCTAGTTCATCCAACAAACTTTCTACACTTTCCTCGGTTCTCAAGGTTCTAACATTGTATGTACAAATATTTAGTTCAGATTTTTCTATTTGGCCAGTTTTATTGCATCCATCCATCTTACAGCTTCCATTTGGCTTTGACTGCAACATATCATCAAAAGAATCCTCTTTCATGCGTTTGCTGGTCAATTTGCAACTCTGAGTGTTGCGCCCGTTATGGCCATGGGCTTTACGGCCTCCTTTAAGTTTTCTCTCCATAATTGTCATGAGGGTTTTTGCCATATACTGACGCGCTGGCAAAGCGTGTTGTCAGTAGGGGAAGCAACTGATGAATGTAGAAGTAGTGAAAATATCAACAGTCCTCCCGCCCGTGCACGTCGCTGGCTGTACTCGTCTACGGCACTACGGTAGCAGTCTGTTAGATCTTCAACGAACTGGCCAGACAGGATGGCAGTATACGTAAATGTTATCATCAGTAAAATACCCTGCATATAATAACGGAGAATTACATCTCCCACATTTCAAGGATTGATTTTAGGGTGGGGCATGACGATAAAGAGATGCAGTGTGAGTATCAAAATAATAATTTAACGTCGATCAAAACTAAAACATACGTTTTAGAACATTTCCATTTCAGATGAAAATAATTAACATTTGCTAATTTATCCGTTATTTATATCGTTGTTTTTTTTTGGAGGGGAGGGGGCACATTTTCGTTCAGATCCTATAAACGTTTCATATTTTTTACGCACAATGCCAAAAGATCCCATGATGAATACGAAATACACACGCAATCATGAATTATGTTATCCATTGTTAATTTGTTTAATTACATGTATTTTGATCATGTTATTAATACTTGTATCATGCATTAAGTTTGCGTAATATAATTTTCTTAACTGTTTGTTATATACATATTTTGTTAGGCGCCTTTATCATTCCTTGGGATAAATATGAGCGATTAAGATTTTTTTCTTTTACTCTTATTATGTTATTCATATACTCGTAATGATGAATTATCAGAAAGTATTACAATCAAATTGTTTCGAGAGAGTCCATCTGCTTAGTATCCATTCTCCAGTTTCTCCTCGGACTCCTCCCAATCGCTTGCTGATGTGAAAGAGGAAAGCATCTCGTATTCGAGTTGGAGGGCTGCCAAATGCTGACGTTTCTGATTCAAAAGAAGTTTAAACAACACTGTTTCAGATTGATCATGCCAAGAAGTAATTGAAATCAAATGCTGTTGATCTCACATTTTGTAAGATAAAAGGTGATCTTAAATTCAATGGAGATAAGTCTCTGATAAATGAAAAATAATAGAAGAAAAAAAGAGAAATACGATAAGTAGAACACAAATCTTTTATTTTCGTTAGGCGTTTATATGTCTAAACTTTCTGATATAGCTCTTCCACCTATCCCCCAAAGAGAAATTAAACAAAAAAAGGGAGAGAAAGGGGATTCTTTGGGGAAATTTTATTAACTCAATCATCATATTATGCATCTCTATGTTTATTCTGCATAATAAATATCCATTCTCCGTCACGGTGATCACAAAATATCAAATTAGTTGAATGTTGTCATCAATAAATTAACATTCATAATGAGAAGTTTCAAAATGTTCAGTTAATATAATTATATTCGGACATTTAAAGATAAAAGTAAGTTTCGTTTTTTTATCAGCCTATATATTTTGTTGTTTATCGGACATTTTGAAGCCCCTCCCCCCCCCGCCATTTTATTACTTTACATACCCATCTATTACCTTTTCCAATTCCTCCATCAATTTCTTAACCCCATCATCGGCACAATGAAAGTGAAATGAATGTGACAATGCCGTAGGTCTAGCAGATGACGTCTCGGTTTTCTTCATCATGTGACTAAATCTCTGCATCATGTGACTCGAACCAGAGTCACGATTGCCAAGGGTACAGAAGCAGAGTGGCCGGATCTATATTAAACGCACCAACAGAGCAGTAGCTGATACAAACCAGAGGTGTAGTGTGTTGGGGCGGGATGGATCTATAATTATGTTTGTCATGAGGGTGGGGTTGGTCACTCGCTTCATATTTGATATATTATCATTATCATATGTACTTATCTATTCATCCCTGGTATTTGTACTGAGTGAAATATAACTTTACCATTAGCGGCAGTTTCTGGCTCTTTAATTGAATTACAACTACATGTATGATTAAATTAAATTATTGAATATTGAATTGTATACTGATTTCTTGTCAAAATTACTGTTCTGTTGGAAATGAAAAAAATAAACTGAAACTGAAACTGAAACTGAAATTAGATTAGATTAAATTACGATTATGATTAAAAAAAAACGATTTGTAATTTGTAGTTCATGAGATGCAAGGTATCCTTCTTAAACTAAACATTGTCTTTTTCGATTATTTTCTCTTTGAATTATTATGAGAACTGTCTTTATCAACATCATTACCTTAGGTACAAATACCAGACACAACACGGTGGTGTTAGCAAAGAGAATCGCACAGCTGAAGATGATGAAACGGAGATCGACTTGGTGCACGAGCACGTAGCTCGTTGGGACGGCTACTGCCATCGTTACCGCCACCGTATACACGGAGAAGGCGATGTATTTACCTAGGGTTGGAGATAAAATGGTAAAGCCGATAATCAACAGGGCCAACAATGATAATATCTTACAGTGACGATAATGCCGGTACTGCCAACAATGAGAAAAAAATATCGATGATGTCAACAGTTCCGATATTGCCGATAATGCAGCGTTTTCATACCCATCACCGGAATAGAAAACAACAGCAGATTAATTCCTGATTAGAAATTAAATTAGGGTACTGTGTTCTATTTTTTGTTTTATGATGCCATGCACACTCTCATTACGGTACGTCAGAGACTATTGTGAAAAAAAGGCCACGTAATTCGCTGACGCATTCATACGCCAGGAAAATGACGCTTCGTTTGAGTGAAAAAGGCATAACGTGCACCTACTGTCGTTCAAATCGGAGACGGTGACATCTCGAGTCTCCCAAGCAAGAAAAATGCCGAACATAAGAAGGATGCCTTTGATACCGTACATGATGATCTGAAAGTAGATCTGATTGGTCGATTCGCACGTACGAACAGTCGGTTCAAAATAGATCTCTTGGCTCGGATCAGTCATGTCCAGCTATGACAAGGGGAAAAAATAATTAAGATTTGGTTCACTCGTTCGTTTGTTGTTTGTTCATACTTGGCATAGCCTATTACATCTTGTTTGGAACACAGAATATTTCGGAAAAAAATTCGACCAAAGGCTAATTTCAATACTCTTTTGTACATGCCATAGAAATCATGCTAGGATATAGCACTTCGTCATTTTAAAGTGTCGGGTTCATTTTACCCTACACTTTCTGCAAATTTTACCAAAACTCGCATTAAAACGAGATAAATAATCACTAGAGTTCATACAAAAAGGCTAGCGATCTTCACTGTCTCACTGTATGCGCATGTTTTCAAAATTGTATATGTTAAAAAGATCAAACTTATTTCAAGGACCATCTTTGGGAACAATTTTGATTATTTGCATTCAGCTTACCCGACCTTTCGTGAATACGGGGGCGTGTTTTCACAAAATATCGTGTCTCCCTACAACGTGAAGTAACTGACCTTTTTGTGAACATGTGGGAATGTTTTCACGAAAGGTCGTCTAATCCGACAAACTACCCGACGCGAAGAACCGATGGAACGAAGTAAACCGCCCGAATGACCGGTAAATGGCGCAGCTTACCTGAGCGTCAAGATAGTATGACGTCACATGTACGTCATCAAGCACCACTCGGAACATGAGAATACTAATGTCAGCGAACACCAATGCGAAAACGCCAAGTATGAGCTTAGAATCGGGTAAGTTCTGCAAAATATGAAGGAAAAAAATTATAAAACAGTCATTGTCATAAGCATAATGATCAATGATTACTGCCAAAAGACTATATATTTATATAAATATGTGTATATATATAGTTATATGTATATATATACAGTGTTAGGTTCTATCAAGCTTACCATAAGGAACATGGTATGATATGGACACCTTTTGAATGACTCCTTTTGAAAGTGATTTTTTTTCTTCTCTCTTTCTTTCTCTCTTTCTTCCTTTATCCATTCTAATGTGGGCACGTGACTCCAATAGGTCGCCCACGGAAAGTTATTTGTGTCTAATTTAGAAACACCTCGTGTGCGTTCTCTGAAAAAATTTGTTTAAGAAAGCTTACAATCTTCTTGAGTCTTTTCACCGCTTTCTTGAAGATTGCATGGATGCGATACGTCTTACCGAAGAGAGCCCCCAGCGATAGAGAAATGCCAACACTGATGAGGCCAGTTTGAATCTACAGAGAGATTGAAACAAGACTTATTTGGAATAAGATGGTTGAGAAGAAAACAAATATATAGGGGCCATATACGAAACTAAGAGAATATATAAATGACTTAATGGGAAAGGAATTCGACAAAAGATATCTCTGACGTAGAATAGAAGAGAAAGACTGAGGTAAAAGAGGAAAGAGAAGAAAGATGTGGTAAACGAGATAGAGCGTGTGAGAGAGAGAGAGAGAGAGGGGGTGAGGAGGGGGAGAGGGGTTGGACAAGAGAAAGAAAGCGATAAAAAAGAACATGAAGATAATGATGCTGATGAAGAAGAAGAAAATGAAGAAACAGATAATGATCATCATGATGGCAGGGGATGGAATTAGCTACGAGGATATCAGAAGAAAAATGACGCGGAAGAAGAAATAGGAAAGAAAACCGATCCTCGTGATTGATAACGAGAAGGATATTGAATATAATGCAAAAAGGATCATGATGATGGGTTGATAAAAATGATGATGGTGGTGATGATTAAGGTGATTCTGATTGTGATGATGGTGATTATGATGATGATGATGATGATTGCGATGATGACTACGATGATGCGGAGGTTGGTTTCGATGATGATGATGATTATGGTAGTAATGGAAATGGTGGTGATGATGGTAATGATAGTGATAATGAGGAGGAGGATAATGATGATGGTGGTAATGATGAGTTGATGACGATAATGATAATAATGATGATGATGGTGATGATAATGATGATGATGGTGATGATAATGATGATGATGGTGATGATGATGATGATAAAAATAATGATGATAGTGATAATGATGATGATACTAGTGGTGATGATGAATATTAAGGTGATGAAAACAATGCAAGAGAAGAATAGGTTAATGGAGGAGACTAGAAGGGCATTGCTCCTGGCGCATCAAACAGTTACAGTTTTCTTTTAATAGTTTGAGAGTATGATGGCGAGTGCATGTACGTACGTGACAAAGAACGACGATTTTGGGCTCACTGTAAAACGATGTGTTAAGCCCAGGAATGATGATAGCTGCGTAGAGCATCAGACAACCGAAAACGATCAGGTTGTTGAGTATCGGACTTGACATCTTGATCGTTCTGAATTGAAAATTGGATACTGAAGTCACATCATACTATAAAAAGAAAAAATGCTTAATATAATGCAGTATATAGATAATGGATTACAAAAGGTGAACAAATTGAAGAAAAATCTATACAAAAATGCTAGGTAGGCCTAACTGTAGTCGAAGTGAATGCAACACACCAAACGTTTTCACTAATTAAAAAAAAGAGAAACACAAAAAATAAAATGGAAAACGGTACAGTGATAATCGTCCACTTTTTTGCTTCTGAAATTTCTGATAACATTGAATAAACCAGATGATGAAAAAAATCATATGTGTCGCGTATGTGAAGCGTATTACACTTTACGTCATCGAACGAAAACCGCGGCGGTTTTACCGCGTCATATCTGATCGGGGTCTAAGCAGTAAAAAACAGACCCCTGCCAATAACGACGGCTACGAGTTGAGACAAAATGTTCTGAAATGCAATAATTTATTTGTGCAGATTGTTGCGCCAGTTTCGGACATATCCTTGCGCTAATTGGCCGTCACACCCTGCTTCAAGGGGTTGCGTCTGTGATAAGAGATGGAAATGACGCCGTGTGTGCAATGGGCATAAGGAGGGATTTTCCTTTAACAAACCTGTACTCCCTGTAATAAACATTGAGTGAGAGGAAGGTGAGGGATAAAACTATCCCCACACCAGACAGCGAGTAGATGATAATCTGTACAGTCGAAGAAACTGTCTTAAAAATGGGTTGGTATGTGATGCCATCAACAGGCCGCTTGCCATCTGCAAAGATAAACAGTTCTTATGAACAAAGATCGATAATGATGAATTCCAAATTACAATAATTTTTTTTTACACATTCCTAATATGGGGCTCCCTATTAACATCACCATATCCTTCCCTCATTTTTTTTCTTTTGACAATTTTCTATTTTCATAATTTTTGTATCAAATTCATTGTCATAGATCCCGTCTTCTTTTATCTCCTACATCAGAATTTCCCCTTGCCAAATTAATCACTTGCCTCCATTTTTTGCTTCTTCTTCTGCTTCTTCTTCTCCTTCTCCTTCTTCGTCTACTCCTAGCATTTCATTTGATCTCAACACGATTCTTCTCATTATCTGCATCTCCCCAAGCCGATTTCATCATCTGTTTCCTTTCCTCTTTCCCCCCTCTTGCTCTTGTTCTTCTTTTCCGTAATCTTCTTATTCTTCTTCTTCTTCTACTTCTCCTTCTCTTTAGTTTCCTTTTATCTCCATCTTAATCATCTTCCTCCTTACATTTTCCTCCGATCTTATCTCATATTTTCCTCATTTCTCATCATTCTTCATCTCTTTCTGAATATCTTTATTTATTTCTCCTTAAAATCTCCTCGACATTTCTTTAGGCTCCTCACATGTAACAGTTTTGTTTAAAAAAATTTTTGTCGTTTCTATGCTTCCCTCGGACACCTTGCCATTTACCAAATATTATACTTCATCTACCCGTATTGTTTTGTTTCACTACGGTTTCTATGAATTGCTTTTAATGTAAATGTGGAACAAATTAGTTTTAATCTTCAAACTTCAAACAAGTCAGACATTACCTGCCCATCTGATCGATCTATTCTTCACCAAATGCAATGTTCCATCCTTATCCGAATAATTCAGGATCCTGAATACAGTCGACCCTGTCAAGATATCAGGATATCAAGATAAAATTTCCTTGTCAGTGATATGTCAAGATATGACGCGGTAAACCGCCGCAAAACAAAGAGCAGTCGCGTTTTTGTTAACGTGTAAATGAATGGCAACTGCGCGCAACAAAGGTTCCTGCGCGTATTCACTTTTCGCTCTGAGTTATACAGAAACTTAACCGTATTACACCACACGTCATAATAAGAAAAATATCGCCGCGGTTTACCACCTCATAGATGAACGAGGCTTTACTCAAGTTCGGAATTAAAGTGAGCATAATTAAGCAGATTTGTATATTTCCATCCTAGAAAGTTGGCCTCTACGTTACTTGGTTCTAATTCCCCTGTATATACGAATGGAACGTCAACTTCAGTACAGCGTATAGATGTTCAACTTATTAGCAAATGATGATGATGATGATAATGATGATGACGATGATAAAAATAATCATGATGATGATGATAATGATGATAATAATAATAGCAATGATAATAATAATAATAGCAATGATAATGATAATAACAATAATAAATAATAAATAATAATAAATTATAATAATAACAGCAACAACAACAATTAAGATAATAAGAACATGGAGAAGAAGATGGAGTAGAAGAGGGTGAAAAAGAAGAAGAATTTTAAAAGTAATGGTTATAATCGTAAGCAAATATCACTAAAAATAAAAAAAATAAAAGAGTAACTTGTTGTCACTTTTTTGAGGAAATTTGGAAGATGAAGTGAAATGGAAATGTCAGAACAGGTGATTAACAGGTCAACGATTTGAAGCTCGCTTACCAATGAACTGCTCAACATTGACTGATGAATTCCTGATCCCCTCCCGTTCAATCTCTACTTTGTCCTGGGAAATGAATTAAACAGATCAGGGATATTATTTACAATTGAAATCAATTTGAAAGTGTTTTTCATATTGTACATACGTAGTTTTACGAATACATGTGTATTTTCATGAGTACTAAACATTAACGTTCAACAAAGTGATACGAAAAATATTGTAACAGAAAATGTATGTACAAATAAATGATAAAAAGAGAACCATTGTTTGAAATAATTGATGATAACATATTTATAAAACAATGACATGTCGATAGAAATCATGATAGCTATATAGATGATGACACAACGATGATAGGCCCTATTAATATCAACTATTCATATCAATTTCATACAAACAAAACAGAAGCTCAAGATAATAATGAAACAAATTTGATTTGAATTTAATCTGGCATTTGACAAACGCAACGCGTCATGAAGGCACATAATAATATAATTATCACCGTTAAGCCAACGAACGATATTCCCCCCGCATGCTTAAAAAAGACTTTCGCCATATCTGTGTCGCTGTAAGTAAAGTCATCCAGCCTTTTGGGTCTCAGTATATCTCCATCGCTGTAACCAGGCAGTTGTTCCACTTCAGGTATAGATGAGTTTAGTATTAGCGCCATGGTGATGAGGTTGTCATAGGCATAGATGTCACGGGAATTATCGTCCATCGTATGCAGTGCGCGTAAGTATTCCAGGTGATGAGGTTTAGGTTTCTGATTTCAAAAAGTGATAAAACATAGTATATTGCTTTAAACCATTAAAAAATGAAAAGGCGACATTTAGTTCATTGATTTTTCTGTGTTATTGTCTTCTATTTCGATTTGTCTGTCTCCCTTTCACTTCTTCTTTTTCTCCACCATCTGTTAATCGTCTTGTTCTTCATCGTAATACTCTTGTATTCCTCCACTTTACTCTTCTTTATTATTATTACCTTATGTTTCTCATTTCTTCTCCTTATTTTCTTTTTTTTTCGTCTCCTTCTTTTCTCTTCCGCTTTCTCCCTCTTCATCATCTTCCATCCAACTCGCCTTCTTGCATTTCTTCTTTATCTTCTTTTTAAAATCTTCTATATTTTCTAATATCGTTTGTTTTATTTCGTCTTATTATTAATCGGCTCAATGGTAAACATCATATTGGAAGATATTTTTTTCTCTCTCTTTCTCCTTCATATCCCCCCATTTACGAATTCTGACTTACGACGCCATTGAAGCTGATTTCCTCGACATCGGATACAAACTGGTCTCCATCGAACCCAATGTGATATTGCACCACCATTTCCATCTCCTCGGAAGTACATGGAACTATTTCCGGGTCAGGATTTCTCCACCATCCGCTCTCAAACCATCCGGGTATGATCCAGACGAACTTTGACCCGTAGAGACCTTGTTGAAAGATCTACAAGGGTGTCACAAGTTTATTAAATTTAATATCGAAAGGTCGCCGAAAGTAATAGCGTTATAGAGTAATAGGTAATCTTTAGAGTAAGGCTTATATGTACTGTATGAAAATTGCAACATATTTTCCTTCGTTTTATTCCTTTTATTCATCCTATAATTGTATCGTTTCATCTTTTCCTCGGGAAATAAATGATGTGTCAATCTAAGGATTGTGGCTTATCAGGGTAACCACAATGCATGTTCATTACAGACTGCCACTGAAACTGAACTTCTTACTGGCATATCCCTTTTAGAATAAGCAACGAATACAGACATACTAAACAGAGTAAATGAATGAACGTATAGATTTCGAATTAAATAATTAGAACAGTAATCTACTTTTCTTGCACTTGGTGTCGGCTGTGGATATTACTCATGGAAAACTTCATTCAGGTCTTAATTAAGAAATTCGAAAGTTTACAAAAATACCTTGCAGAAAACAATGACAGCCTGATCGGGTAGAAATCCAGCGAATATAACTCGAGCATCGTGTCGCTGTCCAAAGAAAAACATCAATAAAATGAATCAGATTTTATCAGAAGGTGACAGGTGAATGACCACCCACCCCCGACAACACCCGGGCTATATATTATGCCCAAATGATAAGTATTATAACAATATTCCGTTTCTGTAATCAAAAGCATTATGATAATGTCTCAATGCGATACCAAAGCGCTTTTGGAAATGAATACCCCGGTTGTAGTTTTGGCAGCCATTATCAAGGAATAATCCTACATGTTAATCATTTACAACACCTGGGTCGAGAGTTGCAGAAGTAGACTGATGCTTTGGCAAAGGACGTTAGTGCCATGACTTGGCCTAATTCAAGGTAAGTGTAAACCACTCGACTACAACACGTATATATATAGTATAGGGTTATTGATTACTAAATACTGAAAGGAGACTACCGTTTTTGGAGGACATTGGATGTCATTCATTATAGAGATATATTACGCATGAGTGAACCGCCTGAAATTACACCCGTGCTGCTCACTGTGGAGCTGCTTAGAAAACCGTGTCACACATCTCATCTGCTGCGTTCGGAGAGCTCTTCAGGTGCTATGCCGGGGCTGTATTAAGCGTTTTTGTAATTGATTATTGTTGTATTTCATTATTTTTTCGGACGTGCTTCACGAATGAATAATCATTACTTCGAACGTTTCCAAGCATTGCATTTTGATAAAATTGTCCAATCAAAGTTTCACCTTTGCAATTTAAAATCTTCGCACAGCTACTTTAAGTTCATTCGACTATACCTGGAAATCCTGACACCTGCCGCGCCCCCTCCCCCTCCCTACCCTCCCCTCCCCCTCCCCTGATCCGTCACTCGCATCAATGAAGTCGACACGTACCTTCAGATTTTCTAGCTGGGTTTCTGCAATTTTAATGTCGTTCACGGCTTCAGTAGCTAGAACAATGACGTCTGCTTGATGAAGTAGTAGTGTCAGCTGCTTCGTGTTCTATGACCACCATCAAAAGAAATAATGCAAGCATTATGAATATGGAAAGAACAAAACCAAAGGATATCCGCAATATGGAATTCTAAACATATTCAGGTATATTTAAGAAATATCAAATAAATAAAGAATAAAAAGCAAACTAAATTCCGTCTTAAAGTAAATTGTCCTTTATTTCCATTAAACTCTGGAATGAATAATTTGAGTTACCTGGTGAGCACAATTTTTTTTTTTTGGGCCTCCACAAATTGAATTTTTTAACCACCCCTTGAGCGCCAGGGGAGGGGGCTCATTGTTTTTTTTTTTTACAAAAAAGGGTGTTTTTACCTGTTTTTTTTCTAGGGGGGCCCTGGATCCGCCACTGCATGCAGCTGCGACAATTGCTCCACGAAGGTCCACACCCTACACTAACCAAATTCCTAACCTTAACCTTGCACCACACACTATACCTAACCTCAACCCTAGCCCTTAACATAACCTAAAACTTAATTGCAACTCTACCCAACAAACATTCTACCTTTGACGATATAAAGCCCGGAGCAATTGTCGCTGAAGCAAATGTCGGATCACCGACCGAAGGAGAGGGCCATAATCCTCTTTCACGTTGGTTTCCCCTTCTCTCTCTGTCGCCCTCTGCGTTTCTCTCTCTCTCTTTTCACTCCATCGGATAGATGGAGTGCTCCTGTAGCTATGCCACTGGTAAAATGTATTTAAAAACATGCTGTTACAGTAACTGATGAGAGGTAATCGAACTTGCTACAGTAGCAAGTTCGATTACCTCTCATCAGTTATTTAGAGGAGGCATGTTGGCTCAGTTGTAGAGCAATGGCCCTTTATCCGAGAGGTTCCGAGAGGTTCGAAAAACAAGTCGATGCGATAGGCGCTTTAGTAAGGTTTGGTAAGGATTTAAAGCCATCGGTTCAATAAATCGACACCTCCTGCTGGAAGGACTATGACGTTAGTGTCCTTTTCACATTTTCGCATTGTTACTTCACGACAAGCATGTACTTGTTTTCTTATCGCTAAGCGGTCATGCAGTTGAAATCAATCAACAAATCGTGGAATTACCTCTCTGAAGTAGTCTGTGTCCTCAAAGATGATGGCTACTCTAGTCCATCCCATCGCCTTGATGAAAGCCACCCTGGCTGGGTTAAGAAGGTCTTCATCCCCTGAGATACGGACGGTTAGGGGATAGAGGGTGCGGTCGTTCAGGGTGCTAGAACCTGCAGTCACCACCTAGGGGTGTCAAACGATAGTCGCTTTCTTGAATAAGAACATCTTGACTTTGCATGTTTATAGGCCTATCACATAAATACTCCAAGAAAATACAAACGTAGGCTTACATATTAGTACTAAATACCCCAGTCGCACCGAAGAGACCTGCGCTAACCGACACATGAAGGATACAGACCATTACCATAACCCTAGCCAGAACACTAAACCTTCACCTGACCTGAAATCAAATCACAACACAAGCACTGACCTAACATCTTTTGAAAATAATAATAGTTATAAAAAGCCTGGACCGAAATGTTGTCGCTGGAGCATTAGGTCGCATCACCGTCATGCAGGACTCGTTCAGACGTGGCTCGGCAAAACCGCGGCCTTTCTTTTATAAGATACAGAAATATGACGTAAAGTGTAAAACACGTCATATTTTTGTATCGTATAACACAGCGCTCTGTGGAGACGCGCAGGGCCTTTGTTGCGCGCAGTTGCCATCATTTACAGGTGACGAAGCCGCGGTGGTTTACCGCATCATATCTGAACGAGCCTTCATTTTTCTGGGGGTCTATTTCCTCATCTGATCATGTAAACGTAAACAGATAATGTCACGTTGATAGCAATGAAAGTTGATATCTTAAGGAGTTCATTATTCTCAGTGCATGACAAGCGCATGGAATTTGAATCCATCTATTTTAGTAGTAGTTCTAATAAAAACAGTAATATTAACTAGAAGAGGAAGGAGGAGGCGGGAGAGAATAAGGAAGAAGAAGAAGAAAAAAGGTTCGATGAGGAGGGAGAGGGGAGGGGGATAAAAAGGTCAAGATGCTCTTCAATCATTATCACACCAAGTTGATATACATTGGTCGATAGGAGAACATGTGGGTAAAACACCATCAAGGATGTAAGCACCGAGCAAAGATCGAACCCAGGACCTGTAGTATAGAAGTCAAGTGTCTTCACCAATATACCACAGTGCTCCTACAACATGCATAAGACTCCCATAAAATGTGCTAAATAATCCTAAGTATTATTCATGTTATCGGCTCTGTATTACCTGCACGATGTTGTACTCGGGCGCAATTTCGTTGACCACGGTAGCTACGGAAGAGAACATCGGTCCCCAAGTCATTAGGACAGGCGGACCAGAGGATACGAAGTCGTGTAGGAGACGGAGCGCATTGGCCGGTCTTCCCTTTTAATTATGAAGAAATTATAATCATTTAGAAGAGGCTGCATCATTAAACAATGTATACTATTGAATATTAAAAATGTTTGATGTATTCATCAAGTGCAAAAACAAAATACTTGTGCATGGTTGAATCATGTAATTATTTTTTTCATTATGTGTGCTGATGATGATGTCATAATAATATCATTGGATCTAACAATTGAAAATGAAATAAAAATCGATTTGAAATAAGTATTGCAATTCATATTCATTATTATTTGATTCTTATTCTTTCTCGTATTCCAGATTTTCTTAAAGCTATTCATATGACCAAATATCACAAATTCGGAACGGACCTGTATCCATGACAACGAAAATTGCCTTACCATGGTCCAATTCCAGCGCATTCGTAGTTCATAATCATCGAGGATTCCTGGTAACTCATTCACGTGGTCAATGGCCGTTTGGACTGTTCTGGGTAAAATCTCGTGGGCCCAGTGGCCCTCGATCGGAAAGAAACCGCCAACATAGATCGGGATTTTCGAGATGGGCATTGACTCCTCTGACGCACTGGACGTCGATGTCGAGGTTGGTGCTGAGTTTGAGGGCGATGTCGTGGAGATAGCAGAGATGAGTATGGATGAAGATAGGCAGGCGAGGAGAGGGATGAAAGGTCCTAATGACTTTGGAATCCGCATCTTGGACAAGAAAAATGCCTGTAATTGGGCCTTATGACCCCCAAAATATCGTTAGCCAAGATTACACTAAATACATTTATAAATTCTTTTCAGTAGTAATAAAAAGTGATTCATGGAGGAAAAAATAAACATCCAATATTAATGTACAACGGATTCACTTCGCGTTCGAGCGTTTTGATTGGGGGGATGACACAAAATTTGCCGACCAAATTTAGGGAATGACATGCACATTTGCCGACAGATATTTCGCACCCTAATCTATCCCCCTCCCCGGGCTACACAATGACTTTTACGACCACGTCATAATTTGAAAACAATTTCTTTAAATAATACGATCTAATCGGTCGAAATGCGACCTCACAAATCTTTTCTTTTATCTTAACTCTCTCGTAAATAAATCTTCGGATCATCACACACAAACTGCAAAGTATAGTGTTGAAGCAGTATCTTTGACCACGTAAAGACATAATATTGGCGATCGTCCCTCATAATGTATTAATTACAAAGTAGAGGTATATACCAAAGGCTACAAATTGCAGTTTTTCACTTTGAAGTTACTCTCTTAGGTGCCCCTTTTTTGCCAGAAGTCCCCTTTATGTTGAAGCACCTCCGCTTTGAAAGAAGTTCCGCCGCCCCTGTGGGGATCCATTGTATAGTCATATCAATTTATCACTATTACCACTACTGCAGCTGTTTTGTTCTACACCTGTTTTTATCATATGTATATGAGAAAAGGGTTCAAATATTTTTTTTTTTAAAACACGCACAACAAAAATCTTATATAATCGGAAGTATTTAAAGAGATAATGAAGGTAAATAACAGCATCAATATAAATGTTTAATACTACTGTTAATATTTCCATCATACTCGGAATTATTTTTACGTTGATGAATATTTTTGTTAGTTTAAATGCATAAATGTTACGGACGCCTGCAAAACGACACCGCGAAAGCGACAAAGTATCAATATAGTTGTGTGACTTCATTGGAAAACTGCTTTATTGAATTGTCTTAGTTTTAGCTTAAAAGGGACAACAAACTTAATGAATTAATACTCCATGAATATTACTTTAAAAGATTTCGGAGGAAAGAGGAGGCGCTTACCGTTCCTTTAAGCAGCAGAAAACGTCCAAAAGTGTAAAGTAATCTTCCCTCCTTAAGTAAATCAAGAATAAATCATGTTTTCACAGCCGTTTCGTGAAAAGGAAAAACAAAATACAAAAATTATTCCAACTTTATGGGCAACTGTGTAATATATCCAAATGATGAGGCCTTCCCAGCCTGAACCTAATGTGCTTAATTTTTGTCGAGTTGATGACTCTTCTGATGTGAGAATAATTACCACAGTGTGCCTTGAGTGCTGTGTAAATAGGGGCAAGGTGAAATTCGTATAACATCTCTATACGTGTGTGTGAGTGTGTGCGTGGGTGGTTGAACCAAAGGGTTGAACGTGTGCGTGTGTATGGAGGGTGGTTGGGGAGGAGGTTGGGTGGTAGGGAGAAGAGAGTTAATTTAGCATTGTTACAATTGTGTGAAGGGTTTGGGGCAAATTCATATATTTCATGATAGATTTTATTTGCTATTTTATTCTTAAACTCTCAGTTCATGAATTGAAATGTGACATGTCTTATTGATATTTTTACCTGCTCTTATTATTGAATGTTGTTATCATCATTATTAAATGTCATTATGTATTAATGTATTAATTGAATAATTAAAAGCATCAGTGCTTATAAAATTCATTTACTTCTTTCTGTTTCTGTATAATCATTTTGTATAATTCACATATTCAAGTGGAATATAATTCATGTTGAATGGAAGTAAATAGAGATCGCGGAAAAAAGTGTGTGTATTGCAGGGGGAGGGGGTCACTTAGTGCCTTAGTTGCTTTTAAAGATACCAACAGTGGCAACGCGTGGCTCTTGCCTTTAATGATAAGCCAGTGTAGGGCGCATTCTAATGGCTAATGGCTAATTGCGTATGCTAATGGCTAATGATTTAATGATTTAAAATCCCCACGATTTTCGTTCAGGTAGAATTTGCAAAATTATTACAATAAACACCAGTAGCGTAACTAGGTATTTCAACGCCCGGGGCAAGCAAAAAAGTGGTCTCCCTTCCTCGCCCAAACTTGTCTGCATAACTATATAATTAAGCGAGCGTCACGAGCGAACAACAAACAAACAAACAAAAAACTATGATTGTATTTTAGCTTCATCATCAAAATACACTATTTTAGATTTTAAAAATAAATTAGGGTTTCTCGCTGCCCGAACGTTTCATGTTTTAGACACTTTCGACACTTTATTTTCTTTAAAATGTATTATAATCATTAAAATTATCTAGGTAAGATGTACAAAATAGTATACCCGGGCACCTTTGTTACCCCAATGAGAAGGTTTTAGGCAACTTGCTGCCCGAATATGAGGTTGTGGTTGCTTGCTCGAATATTCGAAGTCTAAAAATCTTCAGGTGTACTTTTCCGGCCTCATCCTCTCCGCCTCCTATACGCATATGGCTGCAACAGAGCGGTACATCTGCAAATTATGATAAGTGATTTTCTATTCACTTCTTCATCTGAAGCCCAAAATTTAAAATTCCCTGGAGGAATGATCTAGCAAAGAAGTGCAACATTCATTCAGATTTCTTTCAAATGCTGAACCTTCCCAAAAGAGATTTTTACACTGCAGCATATTGAGTCGCACTAAAGAGAAAAGCAACGCGGATTTTTACCCCTTTAAAGACGCTAGGCCTAAATACAGTGCGTATAAAAAAAGTACACAATTTTAAAATACCTCCACACTTTTATCTTATGATATGCACATGATTTTTTTTCTTTAAAAAATATGGGAGAGGGTCTATTCAATCGGATGGCACTAAAATATCGAGACTATCTTGCACTTGAGTGAGCAATTGCTAATTTCGAAAAACTCGCGAAAATTGGTTTGCACAAAATTGCTTCAGCCTTGGTTTGGATAAAAGTGAAAATCAGTCAGTTATTGCATAAGTACTCTTGACTATCAATATTTGATTTGAACTATCATTTGATCTTAAACCCTATACCTAGGTGTGCATACCCATGCAGTGGCGTACCCAGAAATTAATAAAAGAGAGGGGCGGCATCCTCCCAAGACAGGGGTTCAGGTAATGTATCTGGGCAGCCCCTTTCTTGTACCTCCATAGCTAGTTTTTCCTGGCCCTTCAAGGAGAATCTATACTAGCTTCACCAACTGCTGGATTCACCACTGCTCCATCAGTACCCGTTTATGTCTGGATAGTGTTGGAATGATTGAATGCAGGGACAGAAAGAGATCCTAACATTTACATGTTTTCTTCTTTAAATTTATAATTCATCTTAAAAGTCACAAGACCAAAGAGAGAAGGTGTTGCATTGTGAATTTCAAATTCATAAAAGGAATCATATTTATTGACAAAAGTAATGCTTTATTTTTTTCAATTAAACATGGATGTGAAGGATATCAACAGGCCTTACATTGACAGCAACGCATCAGGAAAATTGGATGGAATAGATGTGACAAACAAAGGACATTAATTATTGTTTAAAAATCAGATTTCACCTCTCTTTTAGGAAAATTTGACAGCTTGTGTACATCTTCTGTATTGCATTACATTCTGTCAAAATGCTAAAGACAAAAAGGAAAATTTAGTGCAGAAAGACAATAGTCTGTTACGTTATGTGTGTGTGTGTGTGTGTGTGTGTGTGTGTATGAGGGTAGGGGTTCATGAATGCAGATGTAAGGTCCAAGATCAACTGAAGACTCATCCATTTATGAAATAAATGCAATGGATGCCTAATATGCACTTTCCTCCATTTCAAAACTGACATTTTTTGCGCAAACAAATGTTTTTCTCTCGAAATTAGCCAGGACTCTCTCAAGCCTAAACTATTTTTCAATAGTTATTGTGCCATTCGATTATATAGACTCTCATCCATTATTAAACGAGAAAAAAAATCGTGAGATTATAATTTTGGAGGATCTTTCAAATTGTGTATTTTTGTAATAAGCCTTGTATACGCCATAATGTATGTTGAGGCACATTAAAACAAGATCAAGAAGTGACACATATATGCAAATAATGAAAGCGACTGAGCTTGAGAAAATCATTGCCTCTTATACCCTCAAAAACCATACAATTTACCGTGCCTTACGGCCTTTCTTCCTTTTCTCCCCCGATTCGAATGAAAAGAATGTAGCACACTTATTGATTTTTTTTCAAAATGCATATCTATTCAGTTTAAATTGTAAGCTCCATCAATACTACGCTTTTTAGTATTTTCTTTTTCTTCTTTTTCTTATTTTTTACTTTAAGCGATGAAAAGACCCATAAAGGGTACAAAAATATGACTTTACTGCCGTTTTCCATGTTCTCAAGGGCAAAGAATTAAAAGACTATTAGTGCAAGATCCAAAATATGTAAGTAAAATGAAAGTAGGTTACTAAATATCCTCTTAATCTGGTTATTGAAATTCTGTCGATTTAAGTACTATTTCTGACCGCAATATTCTCTTTATGCTTGTAAGGTTCTCTAATGATGGGCTTGGCAGACATTTTTAAAGAGAAGGTTTATTGATTTTGAATTTGACTGAATTTGGTATTATTGCAATCGTGAACTTACACTGAGTAAGAATATCACATATGTTTAACTTGTAAATTCGAGCGAAAATTATAAAAATTGATTAAAATTAATAAAAATTCAACCCACTCAAGACCCCGAAAACGATCGTAATACAGCTAAATTTTCAGTGACGTCAATGAATGAACAATACCTTCATTAAAATCCCTTGGAAATATCCATATGGACGAAAACATACTTGATTTGAGTTTTGAGGAGATAGAAGAAGGAAGTACCTCGGACAGCGACAACGACAATGGAGATTTGGGAGATCTTGACCTAGAAGTAGAACTAGAAGATTTTGCCGATGTACGCTTTTGTACGGTACTATATAACCTGCCTGCAGCGCATGAACGATAGCTGGCTAGCCGTGACTCGCGAACCGGACTAATCGCGGTCTTCTCTCGATTTCCCCTTTCCCCATTTATCTGGTACTACGTCGACTTAATTTATCAAAATTCATAAATTAATCGGCCTAATCATACATTTTCGTAATGAATATCTGGACAGTTAAAGCCTATGCACATTTGTCACCTATTTTGCTCCCGAAGATTCGTTAGGTCAGCATGCAAAAAATCCTTCGCACTCCCAGATCAGACACGTACATGCTAACATGCCCTCAAAATATGTCATTATTATTCCGATTTTTATGCTCAAATGTGACGGAAATAACATAAAACCAAACAAACATTTGTATAAAGTATTAATTATTCGGTGTATCTCATTTAAAGTGCCAAAATAAAGGAAATATCAGCACTGGCGGTGAATATAAAAACAAATCAAACCCATATCTAAAAATTGCAATGGGCATCCAACATTGTCCCGAATGTGTGATGTAGGGTAGTTCATTGACTGACGTCACACTAGCGCATGAGTTTTATCGTCGTCATTTCAATTTGTGAGTGGGTTTTGGAAAGGGTATCAAAATTTCATTAAATTTATTCCTCACACTAGTGAAGGCTTATAAAGTACTTCACTCATTTTATTAAGGTTCTCAGCAATATTTAAAGGTAAAATTTACCTATTTTCTAAATTGCAATGAACCTTCTCTTTAACAGAGTCCTAATCTAATTTTATTCCAGGTAAACCTCTTTCAATGCCAAAGGTAGTTTTAAACATCCTAATTTACAATTGTGCTTGTAATTTGTATACCTGTATTCCATACTGTATTGTCATATTGGTTGTATAATATTCTGAGATTTATTTTATTCTTAAAATTCAAAAGGGCTTCTCGAATTGATCTCTCTCTCTATGTTGCTCCTGCCACCCCACCCATCCGCTCTCTCTCTCTCTCTCTCGCGCCTTTTTGTTTGTTTCCTCTTTCTCTTCCCTTTCTCCTGTTTTCCCTACCTGTCATGCGACCGACGCTCAATCACACCTAGAGCCATTAAAAAGGAGAGGATAATTCAGGCTTTGAAGCTCGTGCTTAGGTGATATGCACTGTATTTGGTAATTATAAAGTCACAGTGGGCCGGATAATTAAACTCGAAAAGTCTCGTTCATTATCCGATTATGATCAAACCTGCGTGCAGGGCATTCACTAAGGCACTCGCAAAGATGAATTATTTGTATATTACACTTTAGCTTATCAAAAAGCTGATTATTAAACATGGGTTTGCCTTGTCACTTGTCAATGAGGTGTGTAGGCCTAATAACGGGTATGACATTCGACAAAGGCATTCGCAAAGATGAATTATTTGTATATTACACTTTAGCTTATCAAAAAGCTTGTCATTAAAAACGGGTTTGCTTTGAACGACTAATAGCGGGTATGAAATTCAACGAAAAGATCTATCCAGCACTTTAATACAAACATGTACACGAAGCCTACTTTGATCACGAATTGTTACCATGGTAATTTATTTAAACAAATATTGAAGCAAGTGACAAGAAAGCCTACATTCCTTGCCATGTGAAAGCTGTCGGTACATAATGTCCCCTTCACATACACGGATTTTTCCTTACGGATCGCACAAATTTACGGATCCTAACGATTTGGCCACTTTTACGACCGATTTAAGAGTTGTTACGAGTTATTACAAGCTATTAACGGTTTTTATTACAGATTATTACGAGTTATTACGATGTATTTACGGCAAAATTCCAAGATTTGGTTACGAGTTGTCACGGATATCTACGAGCAGCTTACGGGCATTTTACGAGCTTTTTACGGATTGTTACGAGTATATTGCGGAATGTTACTATTCATCGAAGCTTTTACGTGTTAGTTAAGACCTGTTTACGTGTTGTTTATGAATACTTACTAGTTAGCTAGTTACGATTTTGCAGCTTTTATACCTTTCCCCACATCGTAAACAATACCTTAGAATACGTAAAGTATACGTATCTATTCGTAAAGTACTAGTAACTACACTAAGTAAAGTGCTCGTAATAACTATCCGTAAGACCATCTTAACACGACCCGAATGAAATCGTAAACAACACGTAAGCACTCATAATAATCTGTAAACAGATCGTAAACTAACCTTAACAAATCGTTAAAAAAATTGTTACGAGTTATGTACGGATTCTTGCGAGCAGCTTACGGATGGTTACGTGTTGTTGCATTCCGTGGATAATTGTAAGAAGATTTTTGACATGTCAAAAAATATGCCTCTCTTTTCACGGATCCTTAAGAGTGTCTGCGAGTTGTTGAGAGTTGTGACGAGCTATTTACGGATGCTTGCGATTGACGACGAGTTGTCGATCCATAAGGATTCTTAAGAAAATCCGTGTATGTGAAGGGGGTATTAAGGGGTCAAACGTTCTCTCTAATCTTATTAATTGCATTTCATCATTTATTCACTTATTTAGTAGAGATCAGTGATTATAACCTCACAAACTGTGACTAACATCTTCAGTTTCCTGTCATTCTCTCACTTCTCTCCCCTTCCCGCTTTCTCTCTTTCTCTGTATGTCTGCCTGTTTTTCTCTCTCTTTCTATTTCTCTCTTTCTTTTACAACCATTCTATTTTTTTCTTCTTCAACTTAATGATATCATTCCTGATATAAATCCATTCCATTGTTACTAGTGGATATGTCGCCGATCAGGTTATCTTATCAAAATCATCCAGTTTGCAAGAGAGACTCACACTGCCCAAGTATTATCATTTCAGTTTCACTCATATGTTCCTACAGGCTACCGTACAACTCGGGATACATGCAAACAACCGAATAATAAATAAAAAATGTTGGTCTACATCCACTTTCCAATGGGTAAAATCACAGAAGTGTTAGAGCACATAATGTTGGGTGTCTGAACATAAGGCCATCTTTTAAAAAATGACACGAAAGAAACAGTATTTATCAGTCCAGAAATTTATTTTCTTTCAAATTATCTCTTTTTTGGGGTTGCATTTTTCTATGTACATGTAATATGTTTTATAATTTCTATACAAATACATAAAGTGCTGTAGAAATATTGTTGAAATGCTAAATGGGGAAGAACGTACTTACTTTATTTGGGATACAGTTATTATAATTTGATAAGTTTTTCATCATCTAATATTTGGCCCTGAACAATCAAATATAACTCATTATTTCCTTAAATAATGACCATCTTTACTAAAATAATTTCCTGAACAAATTCATAGGTCATGCTCATATCAAATTAAAAAAAGTACACCAAATGTCATGGATGAATTGGAATGTTGATGAATAGCTATAGACAATCTAACGTATTTGAGCAGAAGGGGAATAATGCTTATGTTAAACCAATTGTAGAAAGATCATTGGAATGATTTCTGCTGCTAATTGTAATATATAAATACATGTACACACATCAAGATGTGAAACGCTATGCATTGTCAACTCACAAATAAACAAACGAAAAAAACACTAGAAAATTTAAACATACATCCACATAAATTAGTCATGGATAGAGATGTTGTTTTCGAATTCCGATTTCAAGAAAAGAACGTTGGTGAGAAACACTAACAAGTTGCATATTCTGTTTTCTACATGTAGATGAGAGACACAACACACATATAAACATAAGGGCCTGAATTCATAAAGGTGTTTTATCTCAATCCATGGTTTAAAGCCAAGGTATTTTACCGACATCGCTACCACTGCTGTAATGTATTTTCAATTGCGCCATCTTTCGGCGAATTAAGGCGGTACATGTATATAGAGCAATTTCGAGTTCCTGTACCAATGCATCATCACGTGATCAGTTGCTGATGCATTGCAGGACATGGCTGTCGAAGACACATTAGGAAATTGTGAGCAGCAGATGGCAGTATACGTAAGTCTGAATTGGTCAGGAATCAATAAATCTTTTTTTTAAAGAAGGTGTTAAGTCTTTTATATATAATTTTTTTCAAGAATTTTAGAGATACTTGGTAATAATGATATTGGCCTATAATTACTTATTACTGAAGAATCATCCTTTTTATAAATACATGTAGGAATCACTTTTATTAGCGATTTCAAGGGAATTTGAGATAACATCCGTTGAAATTGATAAGTTAAATATATATGACGGGGGTTACGATAGTAAAGATTATTTGTTTCAATAAGTGAACACTTATATACTATCATGGCCAGTAGATTTTGTAGAATTAAGGTGTTGAACCACATTAATAATTTCATAATCATTGGTTGGAGTAAGAAATAAGGATTTTTCACATGGGAAATTCAAGGACGTACACTGTAGTTCATACCACCTGAATCAATATCAGCTGCTAAATCAGGGCCTACATCTATATAATAATCATTAAAAGCTTTTGAAATTTTAATCGGATCGGTAATTTGTTGTTCATTAATTAAAAAACTTGTATTTCTTTCTGTATTTTCTTGCCTAAGAGTTCCTTTATAGTTTTCCATAATAAGTTATTGTTAGTTTGATTACTTTCTATGTTGGTAGAATAATATAACTCTTGGATAATCGTATAAGAGATGTAAGATGATTCCTATACGTTTTATATTTCTTAAGCTGATCGTTACATTGACTTGTAAGGGCCTCCTTATATATACAACTTATTACGAGCGACTATGGAACGCAAAATTGTATTATATTTAATATTATCATAAGAATATACCCTTTAAAAATAAAGAAGGTTAAAAAGGCCAAACAACCATGGATTCATGGTTGTTTGGCCTTTTTAACCTTCTTTATTTTTAAAGGGTATATTCTTATGATAATATTAAATATAATACAATTTTTGGAAATTTTTCATATGCTACATTTACGTCAGATACACGTAATACATCGACCCATTCTTCTTGGGCTAAATAAAAGTTTAATGATTCAATATTTTTTTTTTTTTTTTTATACATTACACGATTCTTTTTAGTCATTTTTTAACAAAGTGAACTTTAGAAATAATAAATATCGGTAAATGGTCAGAAATATCGTAATACAACTGACCATTTATACAATTATTATGAGCTACATTCGAAAATATATTATAAATGAGAGTTTGAGAAATACATGAAACTCTTGTCGGTTTATCAATATGTGAGTTAAATGCGTAAGATTGCAGTGTTCTACTAAACTTCACAATGTGGTTATCATAAGAATTTGATAGATTAATGTTAAAATCGCCCATTATATTAACTTCTTTATTTTCTCGGGAAACAGTATCAAGACATCTATCCAAATTGTCGAAGAAAATATCTACATTATGATTAGGGGGTCTATACATTATGCCAACTTTTATGTTTTTGGTTTTGTCATTTAATATTTCAATAAATAAATCTTCAGCGCCTTCAGTGTGTAAGTCGGACCCAACCTTAATTTTTAAATGATTATGTATGTATAGCGCTATTTCGCCTCCTCTACCATGGTCACGATCAGAACGAAAAATATGATAGTTTGGTAAATTAAATAGAGGTGAGGAATTTTTATGGAGCCAAGTTTCAGATAATCCTATTATAGAAAAGTGGAAGTTATTTAGTTGCAAAAAAGTTCTTGTACGGACTCAAAATTCTTATTCAACTTCTAGTATTAACATGAAATAGGCTGACATCTGGATAAGCTTGAAGATGCACGGAGTTTGAGTCGTCGTACATTCGATCACTAATATTCCATGAATTAAATCTAGAATTAAATTATTCTACTATATAATAATTTTCTCAAAACTTGGTCAAAATTTGCGTTAGGAAAAATCATTCAGAATTTTGGAATATCTAAAACATACAAGAAAGGCCACAAAGAGCACGCTGTGTGAGTTTGTGTTCATGTGTGAAAATGTGAGTGTGTGCATGTACTTGTGTGAGTGTGTGTATGTTCTTGTGTACATGGTTGTGATAGTGCTAAAAATAAAAGCGTTGTAAGAAATCGTAAGTAAAGGTATCAATAGTAACATAATCATAATCACTTGCAGGCCTCAAAAAGCAAAGTGTTTATAACCCATGGGACATACTATATAGCGATTCAGATTAATTATGCAAGTATATAGAGTTAAATAAAGATTTAAAAAAAAAGATAATTATAATATCATTAATTGTGAACATAGAGATTAATGTGCACTTTGCAATATTATTTATGTTTTGAAATTACCTCATGTGACGTAATATGTAAATGTTTTAAAATAAGATGCTAAACTTAACCAAAGGAAAGGTGTAATTTGCACTCGTGATTAGTGCATCACAAATAATGGGAGACGTTGACAAGACAAGACAGAGTACGAGCAGCTGGTATATTTGAGCCAGAACCTTGAGTTGTTATCATAAAGAATACACGAATGCACTCAATCAAATAAACAATGTTTCACACGCATGGATAGCTTGATTTTAGTTAGTCGTTCGGATAATACATGTAGGTGATAAATACCAGTGCTTGCATAGACAGTGACGGTATAATATAGGCTACCTTCGCAATTCAACCGAATCCAATGCACGAACCCTGCCAAGCGCCCCGCCACAAACCATCCCACCCACCTGCCACGAATAACTGCATCCCAACATTCAGAATGCGAATCGCACACACTACGTGCATCCAGGTAGGTAAAGAGCTACAGCAGTCGATGCAGGATGTGACAAAATCCACAAGCTGCTTAGCCGCCTTTGGTGTGAGATACTTTCGAACGGCACGGAGATGCACAGAGGCTGTGACAAGATATTTTCACATCGATTGACACTATAGTGACTCCCTGGTTATGTTGGCGTCGAAGATAACTCAAACACTCCGAACCTTCTTTACTGAACTTGTCGACGATGTCCCGATATGTAGGCTACGTTAGAGGTTACGAACTTGTCAATGACACATTTTCATCGCAACATCACAAACTTGATATTAATCTAGAAAACAACATATTTTTTACACTCATCCATATTTGGGAACGATTTTCATAGCCATGATGGGTGGAATGTATGAGTGTATGCGTGTACCTTACTATGTGTCCAATAAATACTTGGGTCTTCCGTTTGCCTTATCTTAACAACAACAGCACATCAACAACAACAGCAATAATAATTTTTAAAAAAATAATTAAAAAAATTAAAAAATTAAAAAAAATAATAATATACTGTAATTTAGTACTATAGTAGCGCATATTGTTGAATATGCAGTCTCCATACGCTTTTACGAATTTATCTGTCACTCTTTCTCTCCCCCTCTCTCTCTCTCTCTGTTTTTCTCTCTCTCTCTGTGCCCCCCTTGATCTCTCCTTCTCTCACTCATGTCTTATTCGTAGCTAGGCTACAATCCTTGCTCAGCTAACCCTTGTCTGAATGGAGGAACCTGCACGCCTTCTCTTGGCCATACTCCAGCGTACAGGTGCCAATGTGACCTTGGGTTCGATAGCACAGAATGCGGTACGTATCCTTATTTTTGTTTGTAATTTGTATTTAGTGGTAAACTTATGGCTTTAAGTAGAGCTTGCAATTAAAACAAAAATGATCGATCGCGATGAAAACACGACTTCTATATTGTGCTTATAATAACATAATAATAATTCTGTTCTTCCTGAGGACCCTGCGATAATTATTATTCCAGCAATTGCCAGGTACCCATTTACCTCTGGGTGGAGAGTGATTAATGTCCTGCCACAGGACGTTAGTGCCGAGCTGCGATTAGAACCCTCTACCCTTGAATTGAGAGTCAAGTAAATGAACCACTATACCGACCACGACATGTTCGTCTTAAAACTAGTGAGCTTTTAAATAGAGCAGCAATATCCATAGAATTTAAATGCTTTTCTAAAAGATAATGCTTTTTTTCATTCCATGACCTTCTCTCAGATTTTTCTTTGCACATACTAATCATCAATCCGCAAAGGACTGGGATTTTGGTCGTTAATATAAGCGACTTTGTGTTCTCGAATTTCGTAGACTTCGGCAACTCCGCCCAGATCGAAACCATGGTCTGTGATGACACAGCTGATACACTCTACTGGACGGATTCGGTTAAAGGAACTATGTCAAGACTGAACGAGTCTACGGAGTTGGACGTTAGGATGCATAGGATGGGACGGGCGAACTGGACGATTATGTCTGCTATTGTAGGTATGATACTTGAAAGATACCACATAAGTTTTTTGTGTTTTTTCCTCATATGTTGTAATATGTACAAACATAATTACGGTAGGTACATTAACATCTGCCACCAAATCAATATATTTTCTTTCAGTTTTGATATTATTTTGATATTGTAACTCTTAGAAAAGAAAATTCTTAACCAAACTGTAGATTGCAGAATTTGTCTTTAACAGAATGATAATACTTTTTCTAATATTTTAGACATCACAAATACCTTTAATAACTTCTTTGTGAGTGTCGGTGGAAAATTATGGCAAAAACAACCAGGTGCTTCTAATAACTCTTTGGATTTAAAATTACATTATAGGAATGAAGAAATAATAAAGGCTCAAAATACTAAATTTTGGGGCATCTACTTAGATAATAAACTATCATGGAACTACCATATAAATGATCTCTGTAAAAAACTTTCAACGAATATTGGTGTAGTCTATAGGTTACAGTTTTTACCGCAAAAAATATTAAAACTATTGTACTACTCCCTTGTATTTTCACACTTGAATTACTGTAATATGATTTGGGGATTCAAATCAAAGACCAATCTTAATAGAATACATAACTTACAAAAACGAGTAATACGTATAATAACTCATTCAAATTTCCTTTGTCATAGTGATCCTCTCTTTAAACAGATGAAAATCTTGCCAATCCATGACATAATATCATTAAATATTGCCACTTTTATGTTCATGCTCTTGCAAGGTATACCTCTACCAGATTCATTTAGGGAATGTTTTACAATGAATTGTAAAATCCACGACTATAGTACTAGACATGCTCTTGATTTTCATTTTCCTTTACACCGTACAGTGCAATACATTAAAACGCTTCAAATATATGTATAAGGGTTATTTAAGCGGAACAAAATGAAATTGTCATTTATTATGTAGAATGTAAAACTCAAGTTGTAACTTCCTTCTTCTTATCTTCTCTTTCAATAAATGAAATGAAATGAATGAAATCTCATGAGGAATACAAAATACACACACAATCATGAATTATGTTATCCATTGTTACATGTATTTTCTTCATGTTATTAATACATGTATTATGCATTAAGTTTGCGTAATATAATTTTCTTAACTATTTGTTATATACGTATTTTGTTAGGCGCCTTTATCATTCCTTGGGATAGATATGAGCGAATAAGATTTGTTTTCTTTTACTCTTATTATGTTATTCATATACTCGTAATGATGAGTTATGAGAAAGTATTATAATCGAACAATATGATGGGCAATCAAATTGTTTCGAGAGAGTCCATCTGCTTAGTATCCATTCTCCAGTTTCTCCTCCCATCGCTTGGTAATGTCATAGAATAAAGCATCTCGTATTCGAGTTGGAGGGCTGCCAAATGCTGACGTTTCTGATTCAAAAGAAGTTTAAATAACACTGTGTCAGATTCATCATGCCAAGAAGTAATTGAAATCAAATGCTGTTGATCTCACATTTTGCAAGATAAAACGAAACTTATTTTTTATCTTTAAATGTCCAAATATATATTAACTGAACATTTTGTACCCGTAAATTTATAGATGACAACATTCAACTAATTTGATATTTTGTGATCACCGTGATGGAGAATGGATGTTTATTATGCAGAAGAAATGCATAATATGATGATTGAGTTAATGTAATTTCCCCAAAGAGTCCCCTTTCTCTCCTCCTTTTTTAATTTTTTATTTCTCTTTGGGGGGGGGGTGGGTGGAAGAGCTCTATCAGAAAGTTTAGACATATAAACGCCTAACGAAAATAAAAGATTTGTTTTCTATGTCTCGTTTTTCTCTTCTATTCTTCTACTATTTTTCATTTATCAGAGACTTATCTCCATTGAATTTGAGATAACCTTTATCAGGCCTATATATGTTGTTGTTTATCGGAAATTTTGAAGCCCCTACCCCCCTGCCATTTTATTTACTTACATACATACCCATCTATTACCTTTTTTAATTCCTCCATCAGTTTCTTAACCCCATCATCGGCACAATGAAAGTGAAATGAACGTGACAATGACGTAGGTCTAGCAGATGACGTCTCGGTTTTCTTCATCATGTGACGAGATCTTTGCATCATGTGACTCGAAGCAGAGTCACGGTTGCCAAGGGTACAGCAGCAGAGTGGCCGAATCTATATTAAACGCACCAACAGAGCAATAGCTGATACAAACCAGAGATGTAGTGTGTTGGGGCGGGATGGATCTATAATTATGTTTGCCACGAGGCTGGGGGTGGTCACTCGCTTCATATTTGTTATATTATAATTATCTTATGTACTTATCTATTCATCCCTAGTATTCATACTAAGTGAAATATAACTTTACCGTGAGCGGCAGTTTTTGGACCTTTTATTGAATTACAACTATATGTATGATTAATTTAAATTAGATTAGGTTAAATAACAATTATGATTATAACAAAGAAGATTTGTAATTTGTAGTTCATGAGATACAAGGTATCCTTCTTAAAATAAACATCGCCTTCTTTCGATTATTTTCTCTTTGAATTATTATGAGAACTGTCTATATCAACATCTGTACCTTAGGTACAAATACCAGACACAACACGGTGGTGTTAGCAAAGAGAATCGCACAGCTTAAGATGATGAAACGGTGATCGACTTGGTGCACGAACAGGTAGCTCGTTGGGACCGCTACCACCATCGTCACCGCCACCGTATACACGGAGAAGGCGATGTATTTACCTAGGGTTGGGGATAAATATAGATAAAAAATAAATAAATAGTAAAGCCGATAATCAACAGGGCCGACAATGATAAAATCTTACAGTGACGATAAAGCCGGTACTGCATGCCAACAGTGAGGAAAAGTATCGATCATGTCAACAGTTCCGATATTGCCGATAATGCCAAAAGTGACGATAATGCATCGTTTTCATACCCCTTACCGAAATAGAAAATAACAGCAGATTAATTCCGGATTAGAAATTAAATTAGGGTACTGTGTTCTATTTTTTGTTGTATGATGCCATGCACACTCTCATTACGGTACGTCAGAGACTATTGTGAAAAGGGGCCACGCAATTCGCTGACACATTCATACGTCAGGACGCCTCGTTTGAGTGAAAAAGGCATAAAGTGCACTTACTGTCGTTCAAATCGGAGACGGTGACATCTCGAGTCTCCCAAGCAAGAAAAATGCCGAACATAAGAAGGATGCCTTTGATACCGTACATGATGATCTGAAAGGAGATCTGATTGGTCGATTCGCACGTACGAACAGTCGGCTTAAAATAGATCTCTTGGCTCGGATCAGTCATGTCCAGCTATGTGAAGGGAAAAAAGAAAGAATAAGATTTGGCACGCCCGTTGGTTTGTACGTGAGTTGGTTATTCATGCTTTCATGCTTATTCATCTTATCTAGAAGACAACATCGAAAAGACTTTCGAAAGAATCGACCAAAGGGCAATTTCAATACTCTTTTGTATATCCCATAAAAATTATGTTCGGACATAGCAATTCGTCATTGTAAAGTGTCGGGTCCACTTTACCCGATACTTTCTGAAAAAATCTACCAAAACTCGCATCTCTACCCAACACCTTGTAATTAATAAATAATCACAAGATCTCGTACAAGGCCAGCGATTGATACTTCGTCATTGTATATATTATACGGGCATGTTTTCACAATCGTTCATGTAAAAAAATGAGCCTTATCTGAAGGATCATCTATGACAAAAATTGTGAGTATTTGCATTCAGTTTACCCGCCCTATCGTGAATATAGGAGCGTATTTTCACTAAATATCGTGAACTTCGTGAAGTACATGATCCTTTTGTGATTTTGGGGGGAATGTTTTCACGAAAGGTCGTGTAACCGACAACCCAGCCGATGCGAAGACCCCATGGAATGAAGTAAACAGCCTGAATGCCCAATAATTGCGCAGTGGAACAGACCACCCTCGTGCGCAGCTTACCTGAGCATTTAGAGTGTGTGACACCACATGTACGTCATCAAGCACTACTCGGAACATGAGAATACTAATGTCAGCGAACACCAATGCGCAAACACCAAGTATGAGCTTAGAATCGGGTAAGTTCTGCAAGATATGAAAAAATATGATAAAACAGTCATTGTCAAAAGCATAATGATATTAATGATTAGGGCCAAAAGACATGTATATATACAGTGTTAGGTTCTATCACTGTTACTACACTGTTATTCTGTTATTGATTTTGAAAGAAAAAAATTTCTTTGATGAATCGTATTCAATTCGATTTTATCAGCTGCAATTTTAATACAATATAAATATTCTGTAATTAGCTTTTTAGCATTTTTTACAGGGAATTTTTGTAAACACTTTTAGATCTTAATGGTATTATATTTGTGTTTACTTAAATTAATGTTAATTTTCATGTTTTCCAAATGGGGATTAAGACAGTATCCATGTATTTGTTGTAGTAAGCCAGTGGAACGAAACCAAAAAGCTCTTACATGTACACAGTGTGGGAAATGGGTTCACATTACGTGTGACAGAATCCCATTAAGTAAATGTAACGATCCACTAGAGGATTTTGTAGATTGGCAATGCCGTAAATGTTTGTTACAGGTACTACCATTTTTGTATAATGCTAATAATGAAAATGATGAGTCAGCTACATCTGCAGGGAACAATTATTGTGATAAAGATCATCAAAATATAGGTACAGGAGAAACAAGGAATGGTGAATTTCCATATGGAAAAGGGATGAAAATTTCCCATGTTAATATCAGAAGCTTAAGAAATAAGGTGATCGATGTTGAGTATTTTTTGACAAGTAATAAATATGATTTGTTCAGTTTGTTTGAAACATGGTTAAACGATGACATATGTATGAATGAAATCAGTTGTGTGCCTGGATACAAATTTGTGGGTAAACACAAAGGGCCAGTTGGAGGATGGGTGGCTTTCTACATAAAGGAAAATATATCTTACTTAAGAAGAGAAGATTTGTAATGTGACGAGATTGAACTGATGTGGTTAGAAATAAAAAGGCACAAAAGCAGTTCCTATTTTGTGGGAGTATTATATGGAAAACCATCCAGTGATGCAACACTTTTCTTTAATATACTTGTACAAAATATTGATAATGTATTTTCTGTCACAAATAACATTATTATTTTGGGTGACTTTAATTGTAATATGATGACAAGCAACCATTTATCGGATAGAGTAAATGAATTGCGTATTAATTTCAGTATGCGTCAAGTGATCAATGACTATACCCATATTTCTCCCAATAGTAAAAATAATTTATTTAAAACTGGTTTTTGATGCAATAACTTGTTTTAAATCAGGAGTTCAGACAATTGGAATCAGTTATCACTTTTTGGTTTACTTGGTAATAAATGGAAACATTTCATTACTAAGACCTCAAATAAGCAGGTTCCGATCATCGTGGTCTGAATTTAGACCTACAAAAAAGCGTTTGATGTCATTCCAATTGATTCAATCCTCGATAAAATGTATTATTATGGTATACAAGACTCCGAGTTACAATGGTTAAAAATGTATTGGAACGAAAGGCACCAATGTGTCTCAATTGTACGAGCAACAAGTTCATTTTTAAATGTCAAGACGAGAGTCCCTCAGGGGTCCATACTCGGGCCCCTGATTTGTTATTTATATGTCAATGATATAGGTAATTCACCTTTACATAATAAAACAAAAATATGTTTATATGCAGATGACACTGCTCTTTTTAATTGAGATAATGATATGATTAACATTCAGGCAAATGTACAGTCCGATCTGGATTTAATTACAGAATGGCCCCGACTTAATCGTATGTGTTTACAGCCACAAAAGAATAAGATTATGACTTTTGGTAATAAACGTAAATTGCAAATTAGAAAAATGACTATTCAATTTGAAAATGCATTTTTAGAGCATGTCGACAACATTAAATACCTTGGAATAATTCTCGACTCTCAATTAAATTGGACATTACATATTCAGTATATCTCGAGTAAAATCTCACGTTCTATCGCTTGTTTTAGAAGAATCATATATTTGACCCAAAACAAACAATTGAAACAGTTATATTTTGCATTGATATTATCATATATAGATTATTGTTGTACGGTATGGGGAAATTGTTCGAAAACTAATATAACTCGGTTACAGAAATTACAGAATGGTTTGGTTTGGTTTTTAATACAGATTATTCATCTTCACAATGTTCTTTATTAACTACTCTCAATTGGCCATCTGTTGAACAAAGAATTAAATATCAAAAATGTATTTTAGACTATAAGATTGGAATGATTTTGCACCCAAATGCCTGAAACCATTGTCTGTTATGCGACCCAATGTTTATAATACTCGCCATACCACCCAAAACCGTTTACAAATACCATACCCTAAAACAGAATACAAAAAAACGATCCTTTTCATTCCATGGAAATTCTTTATTTAATAAATTGCCATTGTCCTTCCAAAATTGCAATTCACTAAACAATTTCAAGAAACAATGTAAACAGTTCTCTAACGTGCTTTTAAAAAACTATAAAAAACGACAATCTAGTTACTGGGGGGGGGGTCTCGCCATGCATCCCACGTGCGATATAGTTTATTCAGATGTATATGTTTTTATATATTGAATTGTATTGATGTTTTAATTCATATTTTGTTTTTATGTTTTATGTTTATGTTCGTATCATGTGGAGGGCTCCGTTGGAAAGCAGTTTCTTTTAACTGAATCAGACTACCCTCCACTGTTTTATCAATTGCAATAAATAAATAAAATCGAGCTCATCATAACATCTTTTGAATGACTCCTTTTGAACGTGATTTTTTTTCTCTCTTTCTTTCTCTCTTTCTTCCTTTATCCATTCTAATGTGGGCACGTGACCCCCATAGCTCCCCACGGAGACTTATTTGTGTCTTTAGAAAAATCTCGTGTGCGTTGTCTGAAAGAAATTGTCTAAGAAAACTTACAATCTTCTTGAGTCTTTTCACCGCTTTCTTGAAGATTGCATGGATGCGATACGTCTTACCGAAGAGAGCCCCCAGTGATAGAGAAATGCCAACGCTGATGAGGCCAGTTTGAACCTATAGAGGGATTGGTACAGGAAGTATTTAGAATAAGATATGATGGAGAGGAAAAGAACGAAATAGAATAATATAGGGCTGATATACGGAACCGAGAAAATATATAAATGACTTAATGGGAAAGAAATTCGACGAGAGATCACAGACGTAGAATAGAAGAAAAGAGGGGAAAGAGGAAAGAGAAGAGAGATATGGTAAAGAGGGATAGAGTGAGAGTAAGAGAGAGCGAGAGTGGGAGAGAGAGGGGAGAGAGAGAGAGAGGGGAGGAAGAGAGAGAGAGAGGGGATAGCGATAGCGAGATAGCGAGAAAAAAAAGAAAAAGAAGAAAATGATGATAATGATGATGATGAAGGAGAAGAAGAAAAAAAAGGGGGAAAAAATAGTGATGATGATCATGATGGCAGGGAGAGTAATTCTTGCTACGAGGATGATCAGAAAAAAATGAAGTGGGAGGAGATATAGAAAACAAAACCGATCCTCGTGATTGATAACGAGATGGTGTTGAATATAATTATTGAAAAAAGTATCACGATGATGAGTTAATGATGGTGATGATGATTATGATGATGATGATAGTGATGATAATGATTATGATGACGATGATGATGAGGATGGTGATGAGGTTGGTGATGAGGATGGTGATGAGGATGATTTTGATGATTGTGATAATGATAATGACGTCGGTGATGATAATGGTGATGGTGGAGGTGATGACGATGATGATGTTGGTGATAATGATGATGATTATGATGGTGACGATGATTTTGATGATGCTGATGGTGATGATAATGGACATAGTGATAATGATGATGGTGATGATGATGATGATGATATTGATAATGATGATGGTGATGATAATAATGATGACGACGATGATGATGCTGCTGCTGCTGCTCTTGATAATGATGATGATAGTGATAATGGTGGTGGTGATAATGATGGTGGTGATGATGATGTTGATGATAATGGTGGTGATGATGAATATTAAGGTGATGAAAATGATGCAAGAGAAGAATAGGTTAATGGAGGAGACTAGAAGGGCATTGCTCCTGGCGCATCAATAGAGTTACAGTAAGATTTCTTTTAATAGTTTGAGATTATGATGACGAATGCATGTACGTACGTGACAAAAAACGACGATTTTGGGCTCACTGTAAGACGATGTGTTAAGCCCAGGAATGATGATAGCTGCGTAGAGCATCAGACAACCGATAACGATCAGGTTGTTGAGTATAGGACTTGATATCTTGATCGTTCTGAATTGAAAATTGGATACTGAAATCACATCATACTATAAAAAGAAAAAAATGCTTAATATCATGCAGTATATAGATAATGGATTACAAAAGGTGAACAAATTGAAGATAAATCAATACATCAATGCTAGGTAGGCCTAATTGTAGTCGAAGTGAATGCAACAGTCCAAATGTTTTCACTAATAAAAATAAAGAGAAAAACAAATAATGAAATGGAAAAGGTTTAGTGATAATCGTTCACTTTTATGCTTACATAAAGAAACTTCTGATAACATTCGGATAAACCATAATTATGATGAAAAACTCGTATGTGTCGCGTATGTGAAGCGTACTATTACACTTTACGTCATCATACGAAAATCGCCGCCGTTTTACCGCGTCATAATTGATCGGGGCCTAAGCAGTAAAAAAACAAGCCCCTGCCAATAATGACGGCTGCGAGTTGAGACAAAATGTTCTGAAATGCAATAATTTATTTGTGCAGATTGTTGCGCCAGTTTCGGACATATCCTTGCGCTAATTGGCCGTCACACCCTGCTTCAAGGGGTTGCGTCTGTGATTAGAGATGGAAATGACGCCGTGTGTGCATGTGCAATGGGCATGAGGAGGGATTTTCCTTTAACAAACCTGTACTCCCTGTAATAAACATTGAGTGAGAGGAAGATGAGCGATAAAACTATCCCCACACCAGACAGCGAGTAGATGATAATCTGTACAGTCGAAGAAACTGTCTTAAAAATTGGTTGGTATGTGATGCCATCAACAGGCCGCTTGCCATCTGCAAAGATAAACAGTTTTTATGAACAAAGATCGATAATGATGAATTAAAAATTACAATAATTTTTTTTTACACATTCCTAATATGGGGCCCCTATTAACATCACCATATCCTTCCCTAATTTTTTTTTGACAATTTTCAATTTATATAATTTTTGTATCAAATTCATTGTTATAGATCCCGTCTTCTTTTACCAGTTTTATTTCATCATAATTTTTCTCCTACATCAGAATTTCCCCTTGCCAAATTGATCACTTGCTTCCATTTTTGCTTCTTCTTCTGCTTCTTCTTCTCCTTCTTCTTCATCGTCTACTCCTAGCATTTCATTTGATCTCATCACGATTCTTCTCATTATCTGCATCTCCCCAAGCCGATTTCATCATCTGCTTCCTTTCCTCTTTTTCCCCCTTGTTCTTGTTCTTGTTCTTGTTCTTGTTCTTTTCCGTGTTCTTCTTCTTATTCTTCTTCTTCTTCTTCTTCTTCTACTTCTCCTTCCCTTTAGTTTTCTTTTATCTCCATCTTAATCATCTTCCTCCTTACATTTTTTTCCTTTCTTATCTCATATTTTCCTCATTCCTTATCATTCTTCATCGCTTTCTGATCATCTTTATTTATATCTCCTTAAAATCTCCTCGACATTTATTTAGGCTTCTCACATATTACAGTGTTTTTTATTTTGCCTGTCGTACCTATGCTTCCCTCGAAACACCTTGCTATTTACCATATATTATACTTCATCTATTCGTATTGTTTTGTTTCACTTCGGTTTCTATGAATTGCGTTTAATGTAAATGTGGAACAAATTAGTTTTAATCTTCAAACTTCAAACAAGTCAGAAATTACCTGCCCATCTGATCGATCTATTCTCCACCAAATGCAATGTTCCATCCTTATCCGAATAATTCAGGATCCTGAATACAGTCGACCCTGTCAGGATATCAAGATAAAATTTCCTTGTCAGTGAATGCAACTTTAAAGCTCGATAAGATATGACGCGGTAAACCGCCGCAAAAAAAAAGCAGCCGCGTTTTTGTTAACGTGTAAATGAATGGCAACTGCGCGCAACAAAGGTTCCCACGCGTTATGACTTTTTGCTCTGAGTTATACAGAAACTTAACCGTATTACACTTTACGTCATAATAAGAAGAAACAAAATCGCCGCGGTTTACCACCTCACAAATGAACGAGGCTTCACTCAAGTTCTGAATCAAAATGAGTATAATTTAGCAGGTTTTTAAAATATTTTTTCATCCCAGACAGTTGGCCTCTACGTAACTTGGTTTTCATTCTCCTGTATATACGAATGGAACGTCAACTTCAGTACAGCGTACATTTTCAACTTATTAGCAAATGATGATTATGATGATGATGATGATAATGATGATGATAATAATAACAATAATAACAATAATTATAATTAAAATAATGATACTACTGCTACTACTAAACATAATAATAATGATAAGAATAACAACGACAACAACAACAATGATGATAAAAAGAAAATAGAGAAGAAGAAGAAGGAGAAAAAAAAGAAGAACAAAGAGAATAAGAAGAATCTTAATATTGATTATAATAATCGTGAGCAAATATCAGAATTTAAAAAAAAAAAACACACAAATTATAACTTAAGTCAATGTAGGTATCTTGTCTTAACTTTTTCAAGGAAATTTGGAAGATGAAGTGAAATGGAAATGCCAGAAAAAGTGATTAAAAGGTCAACGATTTTATTTCGCTTACCAATAAACTGCTCAACATTGACTGATGAATTCCTGATTCCCTCCCCTTCAATCTCTACTTTGTCCTGGGAAATGAATTAAACAGATCAGGGATATTATTTACAATTGAAATCAATTTTAATGTGTTTTCATATTGTACATACGTACCGTTCGTTTTACGAATACACGACTGTATTTTCACGAGTATTAAACATTACCGTTCAACAAAGTGATGCGAATTATATTGTAAAAGAAAATGTATGTACAAATAAATGATAAATAGAGAACCATTGTTTGAAATAATTGATGAGAAATTATTTATAAAACAATGACATGTCGATAAAAATCATTATAGCTATACAGATGACCACACAATGATGATAGGCCCTATTAATATCAACTATTCATATCAATTTCATACCCCCCAAAAAGAAGCTCAAGATAATAATGAAACAAACTTGATTGGTATTAAATCTGGCATTTGACAAACGCAACGCGTCATGAAGGCACATAATAATATAATTATCACCGTTAAGCCAACGAACGATATTTCCCCCGCATGCTTAAAGAAGACTTTCGCCATATCTGTGTCGCTGTAAGTAAAGTCATCCAGTCTTTTGGGTCTCAGTATATCTCCATCGCTGTAACCAGGCAGTTGTTCCACATCAGCTATAGATGAGTTTAGTATAAGCGCCATGGTGATGAGGTTGTCATAGGCATAGATGTCACGGGAATTATCGTCCATCTCATGCAATACGCGTAAGTATTCTAGGTGATGAGGTTGTGGTTTCTGATTTCAAAAGTGTTAAAACATAGTATCATTGCTTTAAACCATTAAGAAATGAATATGCGACACTTCGTTCATTGATTTTCTGTGTTATTGTCTTCTATTTCGATTTGTCTGTCTCCCTTTCACTTCTTCTTTTTCTCCACCATCTGTTAATTGTTTTGTTCTTCATCGTAATACTCTTGTATTCCTCCACTTTACTATTCTTTATTATTATTACCTTATGTTTCTCATTTCTCCTCCTTATTTTCCTTTCTTTCTCGTCTCCTTCTTTTCTCTTCCACTTTCTCCCTCTTCATCTTCTTCCATGCAATCGCCTTTTTGCATTTCTTCTTTATCTTCTTTTTAAAACCTTTTATTTTTTCTAATACGGTTTTGTTTTGATTCCTCTTATCATTAATCGTTTTAGCCTATTGGTTAAACTCCATTTTTGAATATATATATTTTTTCTCTCTCTCTCTTTCTCCTTCTCATTCTTCCATTTACGAATTCTGACTTACGACACCATTAAAGCTGATCTCCTCGACATCGGATACATACTGATCTCCATCGAACCCAATGTGATATTGCAGCACCATCTCCATCTGCTCGGAAGTACATGGAACTAATTTCGGGTCAGGATTTCTCCACCATCCGTCCGGAAACCATCCAGGTATGATCCAGACGAACTTTGACCCGTAGAGACCTTGTTGAAAGATCTGCATTGGTGTCACGAGTTTATTAAATTTAATATTAAAAGGTCGCCGAAAGTAATAGCGTATTAGCGTAATAGGTAATCTTTAAAGTAAGGCTTATTATGTACTGTACGAAAATTGCAACATATTTTCCTTCGTTTTATTCCTTTAACTCATCCAATAATTTTATTTTTTTCATCTTTTCCTTGGGAATAAATGATGTGTCAATCTAAGTATTATGGCTTATCAGCGTAACCACAATGCATGTTCATTTCAGACTGCCACTGAAACTGAACTTCTTAATCGCATATCCCTTTCCGAAGAATAGCATCGAATACAAACATACCAAACAGAGTAAATGAATGAACGGAAAAATTTCTAATTGAATTATTAGAACATTAATCTACTTTTCTTGCAATTAATTGGTTACTTGTGCCGGCTGTGGATATCATTCATGGAAAACTTCATCCAGGTCTTAATGGAGAAATTCGAACGTTTACAAAATTACCTTGCAGAAAACAATGACAGCCTGAGCGGGCAGAAATCCAGCGAATATGACTCGAGCATCGTGTCGCTGTCCAAAGAAAACATCGATAAAATGAATCAGATTTTATCAGAAGGTGACGGGACCGGGCAACATGAATGACCACCCACCCCCGACAACACCCGGGCTATATAGTAAGCCCAAGGATGGCCATTATAACAATATTCCGTTTCTGTAATCAAAAGCATTATGATAATGTCTCAATGCGCTACCAAAGCGCCGTCACATGGAAATGAATACACCGGCTGTAGTTTTAGCAGCCATTATCAAGTAATAATCCTATAAACCACCTTTTTTGGATGACGATAGATATCCTTCGTTATAGAAATAAGTTACGCATGGGAGAACAGGCCTGAACTTAGACTCGTGCCTCTCATTTTGAAGCTGCATAAAATAAAAACGTAATAAAGAATCTTGAGAGCTTAAATTGATTTCCATTCGACTATGCCTGGAAATCCTGACACCTGCCCCCCCCCCCCCCCCTCATGAATTCGTCACTCGCATCAATGAAGTCGACACGTACCTTCAGATTTTGTAGCTGGGCTTCTACAATGTGGATGTCGTGCATTGCTTCAGTAGTAAGAACAATGACGTCGGCTTGATGAAGTAGTAGTGTCAGCTGCTTCGTGTTCTACGACCACCATCAAAAAAAATAATGCAAGCATTATAAATATGGAAAGACACGGAATAAAGAAAAATATTAATTTTGCCCATCTCCGACATTTATATTTGAAGAAGAAAAATAAAATACACGGGGCTTGTCCGGGAATCGAACCCGGGGCCTCTCGCACCCAAAGCGAGAATCATGCCACTAGACCAACAAGCCTTGCTTAATGCCGAGAGGAAATGTTGATCAACTTATCCTAGTGGATGTATGAGTAGATGACTGATGCAATACATACATGTTGCAACTAATGCCTAGGTCACATTTGCCGCGGCGGCCGTGCGGTCTAAAATATCTACGGCCAATAGCAATTATAGGGCCGTCGCAGCATTCCCACGGTCACATACGGTAGCGGTCACATATAGTTATGTTAGGGTAGCCGCACGGCGTATTTTAATTTTGTGGAGAGAGAAAACCTGCGGCTGCCGTACGGCCTTGAAGTGATGACGCACGGCCGCCCTAGGGCGTCCCTGCGGCGGCCCTAGGTTTTTGACAAATACCAAGGCTCCCGCAAGGCCATCGTATACGGTCGCGGTAGGGCCGCCTTAAGGCTGACCTAGGACGGGCTCCGCATCCTCTACGATTTTGTTTCGCGAGAAGTTAAACAAATTTGAAAAATCGTAAGCCCGTACACATGTCGTAGGTGGCATTGCACGATCCCCGTACGAGCATCGCACCGAGGCCTCGCGCTAATTGTGCAGCAAACGCACGATTTTTCGGTGAACATGGGGGCAAACAAAAACGCTCAAAAAATGGCACGGCGGCTGCAGGGTTACCGCGCCTTCTCGCGCAACCTCTGCACGGAAGCTGCACGGGCTCCGTACGATTTCCGTGCGGAGGCTGCGGAGACTGTACGGCTACTGCACTGCAATTTCACGATTTCCGTACAATCTCCAACCAGCCTCTGTACGGATCAGCCCCGGCCTGCCCCCGAGGGCCAATACAAGAAATGACACGATGCTCGTAGATAATGTAAACACAAACGTCGTAGCCCGTAGCCTCCTACGATGCTTTAAAATTCGCACGAAAAATCGTAGATCAATTTATCGTACGGCGCCCAGGGCAAATGTAATCCAGGCATAAGATAGGGATGCGACCTAGGGTGACCCTGAGGCCACCGCAGATTATCTGCGGCCGCCGCAAGAATCTCTCGATTTCGGGGGCGTACGGCCGCCGTATCCTAGCCGTAGAGCAAATGTGACCTTTACTAATTGATATGCAAGCTTTACTAAAACCAACGCTGAAGAAATGCAAACATATTACTGAAACACCTGATTCAACATAGTGGCTTGTAAAAGAAGAAAAAGTCTATATTATTAAACATATTAATACTGTATTTGGGGTAGAGCTCTCATTTGAACAGCCTCTGGATACTTTTTACAGACAGTTATGATCTAATGTTCTAATGGTATAATTCCCATTTTGTAAGGTACAAAAGGTCCCAGGCTCAATAAAAGCAAGCCGTGTACGAAATTGTCACAATGTTCTGTTTATTAAAAAGGAAAATGTTATAGTTTGGAATATAAATGATTACTTGAAATGAAATGAAAATATGACAGAGTCTGTCATCCCATACATAACAAATAGGATAAATTTCTTGTAAAAGTTTTAAAATTTTGTACGGGCGGCACTCCAGGATAGGGGATGTCCCCTGCAAAGAATTAAAAGCAAACTAATTTCAATCTTAAAGTAAAATGTTTTTCATTTCCATTATACTCGTAGAACAATATTATCGTACGGCGCCCGGGGCAAATGTAAACTAAGCATAACATATCAGACTGCTACCGTATGTGACCGTGCGAATGCTGCCGCTGACCTATAATTGCTATTGGCCGTAGATATTTTAGACCCCACGGCCGCCGCGGCACATGTGACCTAGGTATTATCTACAAGCATGTACTTGTTTTATTATCGCTTAGTTGAAATCAATCAACAAATCATGAAATTACCTCTCTGAAGTAGTCTGTGTCCTCAAAGATGATGGCTACTCTAGACCATCCCATCGCCTTGATGAAAGCCGCTCTGGCTGGGTTGAGAAGGTCTTCATCCCCTGAGATCCGCACCGTTAGGGGGTAATGGGTGCGGTCATTCAGGGTGCTAGAACCTGCAGTCACCACCTAGGGGTGTCAAGTAAAAAAAGTAATTGAGTCGCTTCGATGTTTGTAGGCCTATCACATAAATACTCCAAAAAAATGAAAATGTAGGCCTACATAGTACCGAAGAGACCAACAGCAAACCTGCGCTAACCGCCACGTAAAGGATTCGGACAATTACCCTAACCCTAACCCTAACACTCAATCTACATGTAACCTAAAATCAAATCACAAGAAGAATACTAAAACGGAGGAGGAGGAGGAAGGAGAGGAGGGGTTGGGAAGGAGGAGAAAAAGATAAAGAGGCCCTTCAACTATTATCACACCACATTGCTTGATATACATGGGTCGATAGGAGGAAATATGGGTAAAACACCATCAAGAATGTCAGCACCGAGCAAAGATCGAACCCAGGACCTGTCGTATGGTCGCCCATAACATGCATAAGACTTCCATAATACTATGCAAAATATTCCTTGGTTTTATTCATGTTATCGGCTCTGTATTACCTGCACGATGTTGTACTCGGGAGCGATTTCGTTGACCACTGTAGCTACGGAAGAGAACATCGGTCCCCACGTCATTAAGACATGCGGACCAGAGGATACGAAGTCGTGTAGGAGACGAAGCGCGTTGGCCGGACTTCCCTTTTAATTATGAAGAAAGCATAACCATAGTTATCATTTAGAAAAAGGCTGCATCATTAAAAAGTGTATACTTTTGGATATTAAAAAATGTTTGATGTATTCATCAAGTGTAAAAACATAACTATTGTTTCATTATGTGTGATGATGATGATGTCATAATCATTAGATCTAACAATTGAAAATGAAATAAAAATCTAATCGAAATAAGTATTGCAATTCATGATTATTTGATTCTTTATTCTTTCTCGTATTCCAGTTTTTCTTCAAGCTGACCAAAGTATCTTAAACTTTTATTCATATGACCAAATATCACAAATTCGGAACGGACCTGTATCCATGAAAACAAAGCATTGCCTTACCATGGTCCAATTCCAGCGCATGCGTAGTTCATAATCATCGAGGATTCCTGGTAACTCATTCACGTGGTCAATAGCCGTTTGAACTGTCCTGGGTAAACTTTCGAAGGCCTCGATCGGAAAGAAACCGCCAACATAGATCGGAGTTTTCGAGCTGGTCGAGGTTGATGCTGAGGTCGAGGTTGATGTCGTGGAGAGAGCAGATATGAGTATGGATGAAGATAGGCAGGCGAGGAGAGGGATGACAGGTCCTAATGACTTTGGAATCCGCATCTTGGACAAGAAAAATGCCTGTAGTTCGGCCTTATGACAAAACAAAAATCGTTAGCCAAGATTACAGTAAATACATTTTTAAATTCTTTTTTGTAAAAAGAAAAAGTGATTCATGGAGGATAGAAAAAACATCCAATGATAATGTACAAAAGATTCACTTCACGTACGCTCAAGCCTTTTGAGTGGGGGATAACACAAAATTTGAATGACAAGCATATTTGCCGACATATATTTTGCCCCGTAATCTACGCCAATGCATCCCCCCCCCTTACCAGGGTTACACAATGACTATTACAACCACGTCAAAATTCGAAAAGTTCCTTTTTAATAATACGATCTAATCGGTCGAAATGCGACCTCACAAATCTTACATTTTTTTGCTCACTCAAAATTACAAAGTAGAAGAATATACCAAATTGCAGTTTTTCACTTTGAGGTGACCCTCTTAGGTGCCCCTTTTTTGCCAGAAAGTGCCCTTTTTGTTGATGCACGTCCGTTTTGAAAGACGCTACGCCGCCCCTGTGGTGATCCATTGTATAGTCATATCAATTTAGCATTATTACTCCTACTGCAGCTTTTTTGTTCTACATCTGTTTTATCATATGTATATGAGAAAAGGGTTCAAATATTTTTTTTTAAGAACACGCACAACAAAAATCGTATATAATCGGAATTATTTATACCCCCTTCAGATACACGGACTTTTCTTACGATTCTTTACGGATCGCACAAATTCACGGATCTTTCACGGATCCTAACGATTTGGCCACTTTTACGACCGATTTAAGAGTTGTTACGAGTTATTACGAGCTATTTACGGTTTATTACGGATTATTACGAGTTATTACGATGTATTTACCGCAAAATTCCACGATTTGTTACGAGTTGTCACGGATAACTACGAGCAACTTACGTGTTAGTTACGACCTCTTAACGTGTTCTTACGAATTGTTACGAGTTAGTTAGGAGAATTTACGAGCCCTTACGATTTTTAGCCCAAAAAAAAAAAAAACTGAAAATGAAGTGTTCTAATTTGCAGCTTTAATACCTTTCCCTAAATCGTAAACAATACGTAAGAATACGTAAAGTATACGTTTCTATTCGTAAAGTACTCGTAACTACGTGTTAAGTGCTCGTAATAACTCGTAATAATCCGTAAAGCCATCGTAACACGTCCCGAATGAAATCGTAAAAAACATGTAAGCACTCGTAATAATCCGTAAATAATCCGAAAACAAATCGTAAACTAACCGTAACAAATCGTTAAAAAAAAATGGTTACGAGTCATTAACGGATTGTTGCGAGCAGTTTACGAATGGTTACGTGTTTTTGCGAGCTGTTTACGATACTTACGGATTGGTACGAGCTATTTACGAGTTATTTACGGAAAAATCAATCCGTGGACAATCGTAAGAAGATTTTTGACATGTCAAAAAATTGCCTCTCCTTTCACGGATCCTTAAGAGTGTCTGCGAGTTGTTGCGAGTTGTGACGAGTTATTTACGGATACCAGCGAGTTATTTACGGATGCTTGCGATTGACTACGAGTTGGCGATCCGTAAGGACTCGAAAGAAAAATCCGTGTATGTGAAGGGGGTATTAGAGAGATAATAAAGGTAAATGACAGCATCAATATAAATATCTAATACTCCTGTTATTTCCATCATACTCGAAGTTATTCTTACGTGGATAACTATTTGTTTTGTTTAAATGCATAAATGTTACGGACGCCTGCAAAACGACATCGCGAAAGTGACAAAAATTCAAAATGTGTCGCTAATGCTTAATTGTGTGATTTCATTGACATTGATAAGCTGCTTTATTGAATTGTCTTAGTGTTAGCTTGGAAGGGACAACAAACTTAATGAATTAATACTCCATAAATATTACTTTAAAGATTTTGGAGGAAAGAGGAGGCACTTACCGTTCCTTTAAGCAGCAGCAAACGTCCAAAAGTGTAAAGTAATCTTCCCTCCTTAAGTAAATGAAGCTGATACATAAATTTCAAGTCTCCCAAAGGTGTGGCTGCGACAGACTGCACTATTGCCCATGAAGGTGGAAATTTAAAGACTTTTCTTATATTTTCTCAGAACTCTATTAATTAATCTAAATAGTCATAGAGACTGATCAATGAGGCTTTGAGAAGATACTGTATAAACTTTATCTATCAAGAATAAATCATGTTTTCACAACCGTTTCGTGAAAATGAAGGAAAAAAATACAAAAATTATTCCAACTTTATCGGCAACTGTGCAATATATCCAAACGATGAGGCCTTCTCTGCCTGAACCGAATGTGTTTAATTTTTCGAGTTGATGGCTCTTCTGATCAGCCTGAACTTAATGTGTTTAATTTTTGTTGAGTTCATGGCTCTTCTGATATGAGAATAATTACCAGTGTGCCTTGAGTGCTATTTAAACAGGGGGAAGGTGAAATTCATCTTCGTACGACATCTCATCCAGCGCTGTGCATTTGGCGTTCAAACGACCGCACATTGAAGTAAGTGTGCGTGCGTATGCGTGTGTGCGTGTGCGTGTGTGTGTGTCGTGTGTGTGTGTGTGTTCGTCGATGTGTGTGTGTGCATGGGTGGGTGAACCATCGGGTTGAACGTGTGCGTTTGTGTGGAGGGTGGTTGAGGAGGAGGGTGGGTGGCAGGGAGAAGAGAGTAAATTTAGCATTGTTACAATAAGTGTAAAGGGTTTGGGGCTAATATATATATTTCATAATAGATTTCATTCTCTATCTTTCTTTAAAACTCTCAGTTCATGTATTGAAATGTGTCATTTTATATTCATATTTTTTACTTGCTTTTATTATTGAATATAATTATTATCATAATTAAATGTCATGATGTATTAATGTATATATTGACTAATTAAAAGCATAAGTGCTTATAAAATGTATTTACTTCTTTCTGTTTCTGTATAATCATTTTGTATAATTCACATATTCAGTGCCTTGTTTGCTTTTAAAGATACCAACAGCGGCGTCGCGTGGATCATGCCTTTAAAGCTAAGCCGATGTAGGGCGTATGCCTGTAGGTTAATGATTAAATGAATTAAAATCCCTAGGATTTTCGTTCAGGTAGAATCAGTAGAATCAGTGGCGTAACAAGGTATTTCGAAACCCGGGGAAAGCAATAGAGTGGTCCCTTTTCCTCGCCCAAACGTGTCTGCATATAAACTGTATAATTAAGCGAGCGAAGCAAGCAAGCAAGCAAAAAAATTATTGTATTTTAACTTCGTCATCAAAATACACTACATTTGATACAAAATATTAATTCGGGTTCCTCGCTGCCCGAACGTTTCATGTTTTAAACACTTTCGAAACTTTATTTCCTTAAAAATGTTATATCATCATTAACATTATCTAGGTAAGATGTAAAAAATAGTATATCCGGGCACCTTGTTTCCCAAATAAGAAGATATTCAGGCATCTCGCTGCCCGAATATGAGGTTGTGTTTACTCGAATATTGGAAGTCTAAAAACCTTCAGGTGTACTCCCCCAGCCCCCATCCTCTCCGCCTCCTTTACGCATATGGCTGCAACAGAGCGGTACATCTGCAATTTGATAATTGATTTTCTATTCACTTCTTCATCTGAAGCGCAAAAATAAAATAATTCCCTGGAGGAATGATTTAACAAAGCAGTGCAACATTCAGATTTCTTTCGAATGCTGAACCTTCCCCAAAAGAGACTTTTACACTGCAGCATATTGAGTCGCAATAAAGAGAAGAGCAACGCGGATTTTTACCCCTTTAAAAACGCTAGGCCTCTATACAGTACCTATATAAAAATACACAATTTGAAATTAAACATATGGAAGAGGGTCTATTCAATTGGATGGCACTAAAAGTATTGACACTTTCATACACTTGAGTGGGCACTTGCTTATTTCGAAAAACTCAACAAAAAAAATTGGTTTGCGCAAAATTGCTTCAGCCATAGTTTTGATCAAAGTGAAAATCAGGCAGTTAGTGCATAAGTTCTGTTGACTATCAATAGTTGATTTGATTTATCATTTGATCTTGAACCCTATACCTAGCTGTGCATACATACCCTGCGGTGGTGTATCCAGAAGTTGATACAAGAGAGAGGCGGCATCCTCCCAAGACAGGGTTTAAGTTAATGTATCTGGGCAGACCTTTCCTTGTACCTCCATAGCAATTTCATTGATTTTTTCCTGGCCCTTTAAAAAGCTACACTAGCTACATCAAATGCTGGATTCGCCACTGTCCCATCTCTACCACCACCTCCATTAGTGCAGGCAGTGGCGGATCCTAGCCAAAAAAAAACAGGTAAAAACACCCTTTAAAAAAAAAAAGAAGATGGGCCCCCTCCCCTGGCGCTCAAGGGGGGGTGTCGATGGAAAAAAGAACCCTTCCCGTAGGAAAATTTTTTAGGTGCCAAAAAAAAATTGTGCTCACTACCCCCACTGAGCGAAAAATCGGCGGGCACGATTTTCAAATTTTCGCACGAAGTGGGCCCCTTTAGGCCCCTCCCTTGCCGCCGGCTGGATCCGCCCCTGAGTGCAGGTGATGTCTTTCCAGCACAGATCATGTGCATCCGTACCCATTTTTATCCGGATAGGGTTGAAATGATTGAATGCAGTGACAGAAAGAGGTCTTAACATTTATGTTTTCTTCATTAAATGTATACTTCCTCATTATAAATCCCAAAAGGCTAAAGTATTTACGATCAGGTAGAGCGTAGCGTAAATCGGCGTGGGGTCTAGAGGCAAAGCCCCGGCGGGGGTCAAGGGACGCAGCCCCCGGAAGCTCAGGGCGTATGGGCATCTAATAACGGTCAGATGAGCATATTTTTATACCTTATTTGTGACACTGGCAGGACACTAATTGGCGTGGGGTCCAGGGGCGGATCCCCCAGAAGCTCAGGGGTTTTAAGCATTAAATTACGGTCAGATGAGCATCCAGAGGCCCGCCTTAGGGCCTTAGGTGGGGTCCAGGGGCAGAGCCCCGGAAGCTCAGGGGCTTTAGGTATTAAATTACGGTCAGATGAGCATATTTTGATACCTCATTATTTTGTGACACTGGCAGGTCACTATTCTTTCTTTTTTCTCTCTTTCTTTCTATTTCTCTTTAATATACTTTTTTCAAAAAGGGAGCTCAGGCCCCGAGCCCCGACATGTAGGCCTCTAAATAAGCATATTTCTTGCCTGACTGTACATTTGGGAATTTGTAATTTTCCAACAAACGCATAAAAAGTATAATTTACTATTTACTAAAAAGTGAGGACAAATTCCGGAAAATTATGGTATTTTCAGCAAAATTTGTAAATCACTAGTATCGAATTAGAAATAAACCATGCTTAAATTCTATTTGGGGGAAATTGCAGTAAATTGCGCCTGAAATGGATCACGCGCATTATAAGTTCCAAACGCTTTCTTTCATACAAATACACAAAAAAGTTCCGAAAGCTTAAATGCATACTATTTCACAATATGAATAATTCTAATGATACGCTTACATGCAAATGCATGATCCTTTTTGCGTTTCTTTCTGCCTGTAAAATAGTTTTCTTCTGCATTTTGTTTTGTTGCTGTTATGAGTTTATATTCATATTATTGTTATCAAACAGGAATAAATAAATATATTAACAAATACATTTGTACAATGATAGTTGTACAATGATGTAGAAGAAGCGATAAAAATTGCAACTGATCTTTCCTTATTTCCCCCTTTTCTTTTCTTCTTCCTCTATATTTTCTTTCCCTTTCTCTCCTCTTTCCCTTTCCTTCTCTCTCTCTCTATCTCTCTCTCTCTCTCTCTTTCTATCTCTTTTTTACCGAGGGGTAGGCAAGGCCTTTCGGCCCCTGATCCATACCTTGTTGGTGGGAAAATCGCAACTGATCTCCCCACCTTTCTTCTTCCTCTTTTTATTCCTTCCCCTTTCTCTCCTCTTCCCTTCCTTCTCTCTCTTTTAAGTTTGCTGGGGGAGGAGGCTTTCGGTCCCCAGATCCACACGTTGTTGGCCGAATTAATCGCAACTGATCTCCCCTTCTGTTCATCCTTTTCTTTTCTTCCTCTTTTTTGTTCCTTTTTAGCTCTTTCCCTTTCCCTTCCCCCTTTTTGGCGGGAGAGGCAGGGCCTTTGGCCCCGATTCACAACTGTTGGCGGGAAAATCGCAACTGATATCCCCCTTTTTTTCTTTTCTTCGTCCTCTTTATCTCCTCTTTTCCTTTTTTCTTTCCCTTTCCTTCCTTCTCTCTTTTTTTGCTGGGGGAGACAAGGCCCTTCGCCCCGATCTCCTTCTTCCCCTTTTCTTTTCTGTTTCCTCTTCTTTCTTTCCCTTACTATCCTCTTTCCCTTTCCCTTCTTTTTTTTCTCTCTCTCTCTCTTTTTTGGCGAGGCAAGGCCCCTGGCTCCCCTGGAGCAACACATCGTGAAATGAGATGGAACAGATCAGATGTGACAAAGGAAATCAATTATTCTTTTATGAAAATTTGACAATTTGTTTACATGTTATAAATTGCATTCTGTCAAAATGTTATAGACAAAAATGAAAATTCAGTGCAGAAAGACAATGATCTGCGACGTTATGTATGTGTGTATGTGCGTGTGTGTGTGAGGGGTAGGGGTTCATGACTGCAGATGTAAGGTCAAAGATCAACTGATGACTCATTCATTTATTGATAAATGCAATTGATGCATAATATGCAATTTGCTTCAATTCAAAACTGAACATTTTTTGAGCAAACAATTTTCGCGAGTTTTCTGAAATTACAGTGCTCTCTGAAGCGTAAATATTCTCAATAGTTCTAGTGCCATCCGATTGAATAGACCCTCAACAATCCTTACATGAGAAAAAAATCATGCAGATATCGTGAGGTTATAATTATTTTTGAAGGATCTTTCAAATTGTATGTTTTTTTCCTTTAAATACGCATTGTATAATCTATAATTTTTATTTGGGCACAATATTTCAAGATATTATGCGAGGAAGGAACCGACCGAGCTTGAGAATTTCGTGTCCATCTTAAACCCTCAAAAACCATGCAATTTACCCTGCGTACCAGGGGCGCATAATCCTTAAAGATCATGATCTTTCTTCCTCCCCTTCTCATTTTCGTTTTTGTGTTTGTTTTGCGCCCCTCTCGCTAGAGTTGTTGCGCCCGGCCCTTCAAGTGCCGCCTCCTGCCCCCTCGATACGCCAGTAATAAACCACCTGGGCCTATATACCTTCGTAATTCCTGCTGATGAAAGTTTCATACGTATTTAGAAAGAGAGATGCGGAATAAAAGAATTAATTTCTCAAAATACTGTTAAAGTATCTGTATTAAAGATACTATGTCCCTTCTGCAGCCAACATCAAATTCTGTAGAACTTTGCAGGAATTATGAATATGTCATGTATGTCCTATCTGTGAAATTTAAACATTAGCAGTGTCCTAATATTCAAATTATGCAAGGAAACCCGTTTAGTTGCTAGACTTCACTGTCAGACACTATTAAGTGACTGACTGGCTTTTTTCATCTTTGGTGATAACATACATAAAATGAGCTGTAAAGGGTACATGAGCATTTGTCTACATCAATAATCCACTTCTTGTAATGGCCAAAATTAAACTGATTGAATCTTTGCGCAGCATAAAACGTACGACCATTCGGTACAATGGTCTGAAAAATCAGACTATCACTTACTGGCTCTATAGCTCCTAAGTCGATTCGACAACTAATAGTCGTTATTTTCCCACTTAAAGACATTTTGAAGCCCCCTTTTTAAGGGAAGTTCTAAATTAGTATTGTCTTTCAAATGCCATTGGAATTTAACCTTTTCATTTTTTTGGCCTGCAAATGTGACCATAGTACCTTTAAGTCTGTACTCTCCTATCAACATTTGATCGGCTGCAACTGCAGCCGATTCGAATGAAAATAATGTAGCACACTTATTGATCTGTTTTCAAAATTCATATCTATTCAGTTTAAAGTGTAAGCGCCATCGATACTACTCTTTTTTTATATTTTCCTTTTGCCCTTCTTTTTTTTTTTTTTTTTTTTACTTTAAGCGATGAAAAGACCCATAAAGGCGCACAAAATATCCCTTTAGTGCCGTTTTCCATGTTCTAAAGGGCAAAGAATTAGAATTCTATTAGTGCAAGATTCAAAACATGTGAGTAAAATGAAAGTCGGTTACCAAATGTCCTTTTAATCTGGCTATATTGAAGTTTGACGAATAAAGAACTATTTTCGATCACGAAGTTCTCTATATGCCTTGTAAAGTTCTCTATTGATGGCATTGGCAGACATTTTTACCAGCGTCCTAACTTTATTCCAGGTATAGCTCTTTCAATGCCAAAGGCAGTTTTAAACATCCTAATTTAAAATTGTGTTGGTAATTTGTATACCTGGATTCCATACTGTTTTGTCATATTAGTTGTATGTATAATATTCTGAGATTTATTTTAATCTTAAAATTCAAAAGAGCTTCTCTCTCTCTATGCTGCTCCTGCCAACCCCCCTATTCATCCGCCCCCTCTCTCTCTCTCCCTTTTTGTTTGTTTCCTCCTTCTCTTCCTTTTCTCCCCTTTTCCTACCTGTCATGCGGCCGACGCTCGTTATTACTTGGAGCCATTTAAAATGAGAGGATAATTCAGGTTTTGAAGCTCGTGCATTAGTTGCACTGCATTCGATGATTATAAAGTCACAGTGAGCCGGATAATTGAACTCGACAAGTCTCGTTCATTATCCGATTGTGATCAACCTGCGTGCAGTGCATATTTACTAACGCACTCGCAGACATGAATCATTTGTATACATGTATTTCAATTTTGCTGGTTATTAAAAATGGGTTTGCCTTGTCACTTGTCAACGAGGTTTGTAGGCCTAATAGCGGGTATGGCATTCGACGGAAAGACCTGGCCAGCACTGTAATACAAACATATACACGAAGCCTACTTTGAAGCCTACTTCGCGAATTGTTACCATGGTAATTTATGTTAACAAATATTGAAGTAAGTGAAAAGAAAGCCTCCATTCCTTGCCATGTGAAAGATGTGGTACATAAATGCATGTGTGTATGACAGAGCCATCAACGTACATGTACAGTTTGGCCAACCGTGTTCTAGTTGGCAAATATTGCTTTGTTGGGTAAAAGCGCAAAACAACATCGAATATATGCCATGTTGTGACCATCTGAAACCAAGTTGGCCAAACTCTGTATACTTATAGATGCCTCTGATTATTAAGTAGTCAAACGTTCTCTCTAATCTTATTCATTGCATTTCACCATTTATTCGCTTAATCTTTAGTTGAGAGCAGTGATTATCACCTCACAAACTGAATATTGCCAACTATTTTCTTTTTTCCAACTAACATCTTCCGTTTCCTGTCATTCTCTCACTTTGCTCTCCCCTCCCTGCTTTCTCTCTTTCTCTGTCTCTCTCTCTCCCTCTCTCTTACAACCATTCTATAAAAAAAAAAATTAGTGCTATCATAGTATTCCTGATATACATGTAAATCCATTCCCTTGTCACTAGTGGATATGTTGCTGATCAGGTTATTACATCAAAATCATCAAAATTGCAAGAGAGATTCACACTGTCCAAGCATTATCATTTCAGTTTCATCCTTATGTTCCTACAGGCTACAATTCGGAAACATGCAAACAACCAAATATTTAAAAAATGTTGGTCTACATCCACTTTTCCAATGGGGTAAAATCACAAAAGTGTTAGAGCACATAATGTTGGATGTCTGAACATACGGCCATCTTCAGTAATATAATTGACATTAAAACAAACAGTATTTGTAGTCAATTTATAGGTCCAGAAATTTATTTTCTTTCAAATTATCTCTTGTACATGTAATATGTTCTATAATTTCTATACAAATAAATTAAGTGCTGTAGAAAACTTGTTGGAATGCTAGAAGGTTTAGAATGTACTTACTTCGTTTGGGATACGATTATAATAATTTAATAAGTTTTTCATCATTTAATATTTGGCCCTGAACTAATCTAACTCATTATTTCCTTAAATAATGACCATCTTGACTAAAATAATTTCCTGAACAATTTCATAGGTCATGCTCATATCAAATCAAAGAGTACACCAAATGTCATGGATGAATTGGAATGTTGATGAATAGCTACAGACAATCTAACTTACTTGAGCAGGAGGGGAGGAATGCTTATATTAAACCAATTGTAGAAAGATCATTGGAATGATTTCTGCTGCTGATTGAAATATATATGAATACATGTACACACATCAAGATGTGAAACGCTATGCATTGTCAACTCACAAATAAACAAACAAAATCAACTGAAAAATGTATACATCTATAAACTAGTCGCGGACGGTGATGTCCCTTTCAATTCCAAATTTAAGAAATAAATGTTGGTGAGGAACACAAAAAAGTTGCATATTCTGTTTTCTACATACTACATGTAGATGAGAGACACGACACACATATTAACATAATGGCCTGAATTCAAAAAGGAGTTTTATCTTAATCCATATGAGTTAAAGTCAGGGTATTTTACAGACATCGCTACCTCTGCTGTAATGTATTTTCAATTGCGCCATCGTTCGACAAAGGCGGTACATAGAGCGATTTTGAGTTCCTGTACCCAAGCATCATCACGTGATCAGTTGCTGATGCATTGCAGGACATGGCTGTCAAAGACACATTGGGACATTGTGAGCAGCAGATGGCAGTATACGTAAGTCTGAAGGAGTGTCGGTAGAATACCCTGCCTTTCAACCTCCATAAGAACAACTAGTAGGCCTATGTGCATGACCTCATGCGCATATGATTACCTGTATACGCATATTTTCCCCCTTTTTTCAGTCCACGGAGGTTTAAACCATGGCTTAGACCATGATTTAATTAATCGAAACCTCCTTTGTGAATTCGGGCCAATGGGATACATCACACAAACAGGTGTGAGTGGTCCCCTGCATTATATATATCGTCTGTTTAGAGCCAGAAGGGGTTAATTCATACATTTAAGTGCAGAGTTGGTGCCTTTCTGGCTCTGAACAGATGATACGTATGATTAAACAACTTCATTTTCTAAGGCAAGCTGAAACATGGTAGAGATGGTCCTTCAAATCACAAAGATGAATAGACTTTTATTGCTATTAGAATAAAACAGTACCTAATGGACTATCCCGAGGCACTCGGTAAATAAGTCAATGCATAATCTGTCTACCCACCTAACCAACCACTTTGTTATACAGACCAAATGTGGAAGAACTGTAGAAAATAAACCAATCTTTGACAGTTCAATGTACGATAATTCTATTACAAAAATCTGACCAATTTTGCATTCATACATGTAAGCTGATCATTTAGTCTAATACAGGGAGTAACACAAAATTTGTGCTTAATAAGAACTGGTTCTGTTGTTGGAATTTGTGATCAGAAGATTCGTTTAAATGACACCAAAAAGTTCTTCATCGATCTTCTGCCTGCGAGCATCATTGGCTTTCAGTTTGGCTTGTAAATCTGCAATACTGTGAGATAGAAAAGACAGTATTATTTTGGATCAAGGCCTGTGGAGATATTAATAATGAAACCACTCTATATATAAATCTATTGACAAAAATATGAACAAATTTAAGGCGATTCTGCACAATGCGCCCCATTCAACATATGGCATTTTCCATTTATTACATCCACAAATGAAAAAAAATCAGTGTTACCAGAAAGCACCATTAATTAGTCAATGGTCATACCATGACATTCTTCAATTTTGGATGAAATACTTTGAAAAAAAGTAAATATGTCATATGGGATGCACTGCATGGAATTGCCCTTTAGTGGACAATATCTTACAGTACAAGAAAAGTACCGGTAGATGTGCTAGTTTACTGCACAAAGAACTTTTTCTCAAATTCATTTAATTTAAACATGACTCGACTCAACTGCAAAACAACTGTAATGTGAAAGATACATGAAAGATATACATCATTTTCTTTACATTTAAACAAATTCTATTGAAAGGTATTAAATCTCAAAATGGCACAGTGTAAAATGATTTTAATACTTTTTGACAGTAAAGTAAAGTATTGGCACAAAGATGGTTTCCTCCTGGTGTATGTATTACTGTATAAAAGTGGGATTTTTAAAAATACATGACGATAGTGACAGTGTAAAGGCTAAAGGCTAAAGGCTTTAACAAACTTACTATTCCGTAGGCTTGAGTTGTTGGTTGGTGCTCTTTGGTTGTGCCTTGCCTTGGGATGCTAGCTTAGCCTTCTGGGTGGCTAGTTTCTGCTTTAGGGGCGTGGTCTCTGTGGAGCTCCTCTCTTTCTCTAGAGGAAAAGTAAATATTTAAAAATAATAAACTACTTGATTTGCTGGAAAGAAGGATTTTTCTTTCTTTGTTTTTGTTTTGACGTTTATTTCTTTTTGGGGAGGTGGTCTTTTTAATCCACAGTAAATACTCAGTTACTGTGCATGTGCAAAGGGTTCCACATACATGTACCTGTCTTGCCCAAAGTATACTGATGAACTAACAAATTAAAAATAAATACATAGTCAAGGAAGCAGGAAAAACATACACACTTGTCCACTTGGACAAACAAATCCCTCAATTATCACATATTTTTGTTAATACCCAGAGGAAAAAATACTACTTCGTTATTCATTATATAAAAATAACAACTGTTGTATATATGGTCATTGTCCTTTTTACTAGTTATTCTCTGATGCTTTGATCCTCTCTTTCCTTATGCCTTCTCTATTCTTTGAGCGAATAAATATATGATCATAAATAACCATGAATAAGTGTATCCAATGGTTTGGGGTAGAGGATGAACCGTACTGACCAGGAAGATTGGGAGATTTTGACTGCTGACTTTTCTTCCATTTGTTCTTCTTCCCAGCAGCAGTCTGACTGCTTCCTCCTTTTGAAAAGAGAGCTCTGCGGGTTGGTGAGGAGGTCTTCCTGAGTGGTATTCCACTTCTCCTGCGGGGAGACTTTGGCGAGAGAGGGGCAGAACGAGAGGACGGTGAGCTGTTGGCAGTCTTGAGGGGGGTGGGAGGAGAGAAGGAACCTGTAGGATCAGTGGATACATCGCTGCTATGGCTGGACATGACTAAAAAGTTACTATCAGAAAAATCCTCATCGTTCAACCAATTCTCATCCATGTCATTGACTGGTTGCACAGTGCCTGTTTCAGCCACAATCTGTCTATTCACAAAGTCCAGCATCGCCTGGAATGTTCCAGGATCTTCCCCCTCCTGTCCATTTTCTGCTAGCCTCTCTATTCCAGATATGACCGAGTTGCGTTCTGTCACTTCGGAAAGAGCATCCACCTTATCAACCAGCTTCACATTCGCCCGGTTCACCGTTTTCTCACTCCACTTTAACAGTTCAACCTGAGATCTGCTGCGACTCTCTTCGGTCCTACCACCTTCATACGTATGAGCTATATTTATCGTATTCGCTCTCCTTTGAGATGAGGATGCATCACGAGTAAACAACATATCTACAGAATCTTTCTGTCCAGGAGACACTGATGCTGCATGATCAACGGTCACCAACCTCTCCACTTCGTCCATCTTGTTCGGTCTCTGGGTGTCGAGAGACGGTCGTTCAGGATCCAAGTACTCATAGCTCATTCTTCCAGGGCTTCCTCCATATCTGTAGTGACTAATGGGTGGCGATGGATGGCTGGATGTGTAGCTCACATTTGGGGGGTTGGTGGATGGAGAGGTGTAGGGACTAGTAGGTAAGGAAGATATCCTCCGAGATGTACTCTGATGGGGATGGGTATCTAGCACGGCCTGAGAGCCAAACATGGCTCGCTCGTAGCCGGACAACTTTGCCTTCAGGCGAGCTATCTCTGATTCCTACAAAGATATAAACATGTAGATAATGCAATAAACAAAGATTGACTTGAAAACTATAGTTTCATATTTTCAATACCAAGCCCGTCTATTGTAAAACTATACTTTCATATTCATATTGAACTCTTACCATTACATCTCTGTCTGTCTCTCTGTTTATCTGTCTGTCTGTGTGACTGTCTCTTCCCCCCTTCTCTCTTTTCTCTCTCTCTCTCTCTCTCGCCTTGATAACCATGGCTTCATTAGTAGCATTGATGACTTCCTTGGATGCTGATAGATCAGCCTCCAAGCCAGCCACTTGTTTGGTGGTTTCCTGCAGGGCCTGGTTGGCTGCCTGTTCAGCTTCCTTGAGCTGAGTGATCTGGAGCCTGTGGGAGGAGTCTAACTGGTCATGAGAAGCCAGTAGCTGGGCATGGCTCTGCTGTAGCTGACTGACCTAAGGGAGATGAAGCGAATTAAGGCATAAGTGCCAATTTGATGGATACAACAATTAGGGGTCTATAGCATCTTATTCAATTAAAACAAAGAGTAAAAGGAGATTGCAAAATAAAGAGTGAATTTGAATTTGAGTATGATTTTTATAGAGAAACTACAAAGAGCCTGAATCATTAATGAAAGCGCAATACCTGATGCAGCAGTTTTCATATTCTTCTAAAAAATAACTATTTAGAGTACAATATACAATGAATGAATCCTGATTTACTATATTTTCTTATGTGGATCGTTTAGTATATGCCCAGGACTTAAGTTTCAATGCATTCTAAAATCATTTCCTTGGCTTTAGCTTGGCATGAGCACTCAATGACTTTTGTTGATAGAATATAAAGAATGATGAGGAAAGTCCTCTAGATCAGTGCCTTTTCTGAGACCATTATCATCAATTTAGATGTCAAACAAAGAACCTTATGAAGGCAAGTCCAGAAGACAATCCATTCATCCAGTGGCTCATTCTTACAAAAGGTACAGAGCAGATGGTAAACATATTGTTCCACAAACAAAGACACCCACCTCATCTTCCTTCTGGTCCACCTCTGCATCTCTCAGCTTGGCAATCTGCTGGAGCTCTGAGGTGTACTGGGCCTGAAGGGCCAGCTCCTGAGCCCTGGTGGCTCCCACCTCCTCCGCTAGTCGTCCAAGATCCTGGTCTTTCCTGCGACACATCTCGAGGGCATCCTGTAACTCACTAGTTAGGTTGTCCTGGACAATAATCATCAAAATAGCTCTTTTGCTTAAAAATAGTGCTAATTATTTGACAATATCAATATGATATTAGTGTTCACATGATACGATACTCCTAAACCCTGTCAAGTTTGATTCTGATTGTCCAGAGCTGCAATTGATATCCCGTTGCCAGTGATTGGAATCATTTGCGACTCTTCATAGCACAGGGCCAAGGTCTTTCCTACGACCACATCTTAAGGGCATCCTCTAACTCACTAGTCCGGTTATTTTGTGCAGGAAGGTTAGAAGAATATCATCAAAATAGCTCTTTGGCTGTAAAATAGTGCTAACAATGTGATAAAACTGCATTAAGATACTAGCGTTCATATATGATATCGTTTGTTCAGAGCCAAAAGAGCATTAACTCTATGCCAAAGTATGAATTTACATCCTTCTCGCTCCTAGCTCACTAGTCAGGTTTTTCCTGTGCCTGGAAGGCTAGAAGAATATCATCACAATAGCTCTTTGTCTGGACAATAGTGCTGACAATATGAAAACATTTATATGATATTCTGATCTTTCTAACAACACATTTCGAGGGCATCCCGCTCATTGTGCAAGAAGGGTATACGAATATCATCAAAATAGTAATAACCAATAAGTGACCTAGAACTCTGATACATGCTGGACATTCCAGATTTCCTCAACTCATATGCTTTTACTAAAACTATATCATAGGTACTTTCAATATTCTTTTTCAGAACATAAATCTAGTTCTAGTTGTTACTGACCTGATTTCTCTGTGCCTGGGCTAGCTCTCTCTGTAGCTCAGTGATGTTGACATGAGCCTGCTGTGTCTGTTCCCTGCTTAGTCTAAGCTGCTGGCCCTGATCTAGGTATTCCTTCTTATTCTCCTGCAGGTCCCTGGAGAGTTCCTCTACCCTCTGTGTTCAAACATAATGAATAAGAACTAAATAAAACAAGGACTAGATGGTAGAATACTCCTAATGCGTGAAATGGTGCACATTTGTGTGCGAGCTTGAATCCATCGACGAGGGGTAATACTGATAAAATTGTGAAGCACACTGAAGCATTCATGCAACAGCTATATAACCATGAAATATTGTTATTATACATGTAGTTGGTGCAGTACGAAGACACCTGAAATCATGTCCAGGCCCTTTTTCAGACAAATTATCATCAATTGCAAGTTGCAATGATTGATATAAGCTACTGAAATCATTGCATTTGATTGGCTTTGGGAAACTTTGTTACAGAAATTTGGCATTTGTTATTGATAACAAGATTTATGAAACAGGGATCTGATTTCAAATGATAACTTTGTACATTTTCTTTTACAACTTGCTAGACTGGATTGGTAACAGGGACAAAGCCAAATACCTGATCAAAATTCAGATACCCAGAACTGTAGAAATCTTGTCCTTAGACAACTTATTTTGTTAACCATACTCTTATCTTAGCAGCTCTTCCAATCTCTGTGTCCAAAAAGCATAAACAAGGAAATTATAAAGCTCAATGCATCGCTGCAAATGACTGAGTGAGCAATTTTCTAATGCAGTGACGATAAATTATTGTATGGTTCTATGATCGAATACTCCTCCACAGTCTATTCTTAGACTGTTTAGATTCCTACCTGCAACTGGGCACCAAGCACTATACCTAACCCACAAAATAACGCAATCACAACCCTAAACTAACATTTTTAAATGAAAAAAAAACCTCTTGCAAAAGTCTCTTGAGCATGTGTTTGATCACCTAAAATTTCTGTGGATTGAATTGCTTTAATGTTCAAATACCAATCAAATCAGTATTGAGATCAATTCTAGGTTTGATGAAACACAGACTGTTACTCACTTTTCGATTTTCTTGATAGCACTGGCTTTGAGTGTGATTTCATCAGTTTGTCTTTGCAGTGACTGTTCTAAGTCCTGGGTGATAAGCATCTTTGTATGGTTCTCCTTGGTTCGTTTCTCCAGCCCCTCCTCTAACTCAGAGACCTAAAGGAGAAAAAATAGAGAGCAGGGACACAGTAGCTGAATTACTTTATACATTTATTTATGTATTAACATTGCAGGTGTAAGCTGAAAAGGGTTCTCTATTCATGCAAGAGCATTGATTTTAAGTATGTCTTTGCAGTGACTGTTTTAAGTCCTGGATGAGAAGCATCATTGTATGGTTCTCCTTGAATCGATTTCTCCAGCCCCTCCTCTAACTCAGAGACCTAAATGAGAAAAATAGAAAGCAGCAACATGGTAGATAAATTACCTTGTACATTTATTTATGTATTTACACTACAGGTGTAAACTGAAAAGGGTTCTCCACCTGCTAAAGAGTATTGACTTAAAGTTCTTTG